>JAQONI010000043.1:0-346489 GCA_036936925.1 Cenchrus fungigraminus
AACACACTGAAACATCATTTTGGGTCTAATTTAGTAGAATGGGTGTTTTCGTTGTGAAACCATTTTCCCAACTTCGGTACCCCAAAATAGTGCATTCAGGCCCGAAACACAACTTTTGCATCTTTTTAAAAGCGGAAGGTTTGCGAAATGCTTCGGAACACTCGCAAACATCATTTTGGGTCTAATGGAGTAGAATGGGTGTTTTCGTTGCGAAGCCATTTCCGCAAACTCGGTACACCGAAATTGTGCATTCAGGCCCGAAACACAAGTTTTGCATCTTTTTACAAGCCCAAGGTTTGCGAAATACTCCGGAGCACTCCGAAACATCATTTTGGGTCTAATGGAGTAGAATGGGTGATTTTGTTGTGAAATAATTTTCGCAACTTCGGTACCCCGTAATAGTGCATTCAGGCGCGAAACACAACTTTTGCATATTTTTTGAAGCTGAAGGTTTGCGAAATGCTCTGGAACAATCCCAAACATCATTTTGGGTCTAATGGAGTAAAATCGGTGTTTTCGTCACGAAACCATTTTCGCAACTTTGGTACCTCGAAATAGTGCATTCAGGCCCAAAACACATGTTTTGCATCTTTTTACATTCCGAAGGTTTGCGAAATGCTCTGGAACACACTGAAACATCATTTTGGGTCTAATTTAGTAGAATGGGTGTTGTCGTTGTGAAACCATTTTCGCAACTTCGGTACCCCAAAATAGTGCATTCAGGCCCGAAACACAACTTTTGCATCTTTTTAAAAGCGGAAGGTTTGCGAAATGCTTCGGAACACTCGCAAACCTCATTTTGGGTCTAATAGAGTAGAATGGTTGTTTTTGTTGTGAAATAATTTTCGCAACTTCGGTACCTCTTAATAGTGGATTCAGGCCCGAAACACAACTTTTGCATCATTTTAAAAGCTGAAGGTTTGCGAAATGCTCTGGAACAATCCCAAACATCATTTTGGGTCGAATGGAGTAAAATCGGTGTTTTCGTCACGAAACCATTTTCGCAACTTTGGTACCTCGAAATAGTGCATTCAGGCCCAAAACACAAGTTTTGCATCTTTTTACATTCCGAAGGTTTGCGAAATGCTCTGGAACACACTGAAACATCATTTTGTGTCTAATTTAGTAGAATGGGTGTTTTCGTTGTGAAACCATTTTCGCAACTTCGGTACCCCGTAATAGTGCATTCAGGCGCGAAACACAACTTTTGCATCTTTTTAGAAGCTGAAGGTTTGCGAAATGCTCTGGAACAATCCCAAACATCATTTTGGGTCTAATGGAGTAAAATCTGTGTTTTCGTCACGAAACCATTTTCGCAACTTTGGTACCTCGAAATAGTACATTCAGGCCCAAAACACAAGTTTTGCATCTTTTTACATTCCGAAGGTTTGCGAAATGCTCTGGAACACACTGAAACATCATTTTGGGTCTAATTTAGTAGAATGGGTGTTTTTGTTGTGAAACCATTTTCGCAACTTAAGTACCCCAAAATAGTGCATCAGGTCCGAAACACAACTTTTGCATCTTTTTAAAAGCGGAAGGTTTGCGAAATGCTTCGAAACACTCGCAAGCATCATTTGGGGTCTAATGGAGTAGAATGGGTGTTTTCGTTGCGAAGCCATTTTCGCAACCTCGGTACACCGAAATTGTGCATTCCTGCCCGAAACACAAGTTTTGCATCCTTTTACAAGCCCAAGGTTTGCAAAATACTCCGGAGCACTCCGAAACATCATTTTGGGTCTAATGGAGTAGAATGGGTGTTTTCGTTGCGAAGCCGTTTTCGCAACTTCGGTACCTCTTAATAGTGCATTCAGGCCCGAAACACAACTTTTGCATCTTTTTAAAAGCTGAAGGTTTGCGAAATGCTCTGGAACAATCCCAAACATCATTTTGGGTCTAATGGAGTAAAATCGGTGTTTTCGTCACGAAACCATTTTTGCAACTTTGGTACCTCGAAATAGTGCATTCAGGCCCAAAACACAAGTTTTGCATCTTTTTACGTTCCGAAGGTTTGCGAAATGCTTTGGAACACACTGAAACATCATTTTGGGTCTAATTTAGTAGAATGGGTGTTTTCGTTGTGAAACCATTTTCGCAACTTCGGTACCCCAAAATAATGCATTCAGGACCGAAACACAACTTTTGCATCTTTTTAAAAGCGGAAGGTTTGCGAAATGCTTCGGAACACTGGCAAGCATCATTTTGGGTCTAATGGAGTAGAATGGGTGTTTTCGTTGCGAAGCCATTTTCGCAACCTCGGTACACCGAAATTGTGCATTCAGGCCCGAAACACAAGTTTTGCATCTTTTTACAAGCCCAAGGTTTGCGAAATACTCCGGAGCACTCCGAAACATCATTTTGGGTCTAATGGAGTAGAATGGGTGATTTTGTTGTGAAATAATTTTCGCAACTTCGGTACCCCGTAATAGTGCATTCAGGCGCGAAACACAACTTTTGCATCTTTTTAGAAGCTGAAGGTTTGCGAAATGCTCTGGAACAATCCCAAACATCATTTTTGGTCTAATAGAGTAAAATCGGTGTTTTGGTCACGAAACCATTTTCGCAACTTGGGTACCTCGAAATAGTACATTCAGGCCCAAAACACAAGTTTTGCATCTTTTTACATTCCGAAGGTTTGCGAAATGCTCTGGAACACCCTGAAACCTCATTTTGGGTCTAATTTAGTAGAATGGGTGTTTTCGTTGTGAAACCATTTTCGCAACTTAAGTACCCCAAAATAGTGCATCAGGCCCGAAACACAACTTTTGCATCTTTTTAAAAGCGGAAGGTTTGCGAAATGCTTCGGAACACTCGCAAGCATCATTTTGGGTCTAATGGAGTAGAATGGGTGTTTTCGTTGCGAAGCCATTTTCGCAACCTCGGTACACCGAAATTGTGCATTCAGGCCCGAAACACAAGTTTTGCATCTTTTTACAAGCCCAAGGTTTGCGAAATACTCCGGAGCACTCCGAAACATCATTTTGGGTCTAATGGAGTAGAATGGGTGATTTTGTTGTGAAATAATTTTCGCAACTTCGGTACCCCGTAATAGTGCATTCAGGCGCAAAACACAACTTTTGCATCTTTTTAGAAGCTGAAGGTTTGCGAAATGCTCTGGAATAATCCCAAACATCATTTTGGGTCTAATGGAGTAAAATCGGTGTTTTCGTCACGAAACCATTTTCGCAACTTTGGTACCTCGAAATAGTACATTCAGGCCCAAAACACAAGTTTTGCATCTTTTTACATTCCGAAGGTTTGCGAAATGCTCTGGAACACACTGAAACATCATTTTGGGTCTAATTTAGTAGAATGGGTGTTTTCGTTGTGAAACCATTTTCGCAACGTAAGTACCCCAAAATAGTGCATCAGGCCCGAAACAAAACTTTTGCATCTTTTTAAAAGCGGAAGGTTTGCGAAATGCTTCGGAACACTCGCAAGCATCATTTTGGGTCTAATGGAGTAGAATGGATGTTTTCGTTGCGAAGCCATTTTCGCAACCTCGGTACACCGAAATTGTGCATTCAGGCCCGAAACACAAGTTTTGCATCTTTTTACAAGCCCAAGGTTTGCGAAATACTCCGGAGCACTCCGAAACATCATTTTGGGTCTAATGGAGTAGAATGGGTGTTTTTGTTGTGAAATAATTTTTGCAACTTCGGTACCCCGTAATAGTGCATTTAGGCCCGAAACACAACTTTTGCATCTTTATAAAAGCTGAAGGTTTGCGAAATGCTCTGGAACAATCCCAAACATCATTTTGGGTCTAATGGAGTAAAATCGGTGTTTTCGTCACGAAACCATTTTCGCAACTTTGGTACCTCGAAATAGTGCATTCAGGCCCAAAACACTAGTTTTGCATCTTTTTACATTCCGAAGGTTTGCCAAATGCTCTGGAACACACTGAAACATCATTTTGGGTCTAATTTAGTAGAATGGGTGTTTTCGTTGTGAAACCATTTTCGTAACTTCGGTACCCCAAAATATTGCATTCAGGACCGAAACACAACTTTTGCATCTTTTTAAAAGCGGAAGGTTTGCGAAATGCTTCGGAACACTGGCAAGCATCATTTTGGGTCTAATGGAGTAGAATGGGTGTTTTCGTTGCGAAGCCGTTTTCGCAACTTCGGTACCCCGTAATAGTGCATTCAGGCGCAAAACACAACTTTTGCATTTTTTTAAAAGCTGAAGGTTTGCGAAATGCTCTGGAACAATCCCAAACATCATTTTGGGTCTAATGGAGTAAAATCAGTGTTTTCGTCACGAAACCATTTTCGCAACTTTGGTACCTCGAAATAGTGCATTCAGGCCCAAAACACAAGTTTTGCATCTTTTTACGTTCCGAAGGTTTGCGAAATGCTCTGGAACACACTGAAACATCATTTTGGGTCTAATTTAGTAGAATGGGTGTTTTCGTTGTGAAACCATTTTCGCAACTTCGGTACCCCAAAATAGTGCATTCAGGCCCGAAACACAACTTTTGCATCTTTTTAAAAGCGGAAGGTTTGCGAAATGCTTCGGAACACTCGCAAACATCATTTTGGGTCTAATGGAGTAGAATGGGTGTTTTCGTTGCGAAGCCATTTCCGCAACCTCGGTACACCGAAATTGTGCATTCCTGCCCGAAACACAACTTTTGCATCTTTTTAAAAGCGGAAGGTTTGCGAAATGCTTCGGAACACTCGCAAACATCATTTTCGGTCTAATGGAGTAGAATGGGTGTTTTCGTTGCGAAGCCATTTTCGCAACCTCGGTACACCAAAATTGTGCATTCAGGCCCGAAACACAAGTTTTGCATCTTTTTACAAGCCCAAGGTTTGCGAAATACTCCGTAGCACTCCAAAACATCATTTTGGGTCTAATGGAGTAGAATGGGTGTTTTTGTTGTGAAATAATTTTTGCAACTTCGGTACCCCGTAATAGTGCATTCAGGCCCAAAACACAACTTTTGCATCTTTTGAAAAGCTGAAGGTTTGCGAAATGCTCTGGAACAATCCCAAACATCATTTTGGGTCTAATGGAGTAAAATCGGTGTTTTCGTCACGAAACCATTTTCGCAACTTTGGTACCTCGAAATAGTGCATTCAGGCCCAAAACACAAGTTTTGCATCTTTTTACATTCCGAAGGTTTGCGAAATGCTCTGGAACACACTGAAACATCATTTTGGGTCTAATTTAGTAGAATGGGTGTTTTTGTTGTGAAACCATTTTCGCAACTTAAGTACCCCAAAATAGTGCATCAGGCCCGAAACACAACTTTTGCATCTTTTTAAAAGCGGAAGGTTTGCGAAATGCTTCGGAACACTCGCAAGCATCATTTGGGGTCTAATGGAGTAGAATGGGTGTTTTCGTTGCGAAGCCATTTTCGCAACCTCGGTACACCGAAATTGTGCATTCCTGCCCGAAACACAAGTTTTGCATCCTTTTACAAGCCCAAGGTTTGCGAAATACTCCGGAGCACTCCGAAACATCATTTTGGGTCTAATGGAGTAGAATGGGTGTTTTCGTTGCGAAGCCATTTTCGCAACTTCGGTACCTCTTAATAGTGCATTCAGGCCCGAAACACAACTTTTGCATCTTTTTAAAAGCTGAAGGTTTGCGAAATGCTCTGGAACAATCCCAAACATCATTTTGGGTCTAATGGAGTAAAATCGGTGTTTTCGTCACGAAACCATTTTCGCAACTTTGGTACCTCGAAATAGTGCATTCAGGCCCCAAACACAAGTTTTGCATCTTTTTACGTTCCGAAGGTTTGCGAAATGCTTTGGAACACACTGAAACATCATTTTGGGTCTAATTTAGTAGAATGGGTGTTTTCGTTGTGAAACCATTTTCGCAACTTCGGTACCCCAAAATAATGCATTCAGGACCGAAACACAACTTTTGCATCTTTTTAAAAGCGGAAGGTTTGCGAAATGCTTCGGAACACTCGCAAGCATCATTTTGGGTCTAATGGAGTAGAATGGGTGTTTTCGTTGCGAAGCCATTTTCGCAACCTCGGTACACCGAAATTGTGCATTCAGGCCCGAAACACAAGTTTTGCATCTTTTTACAAGCCCAAGGTTTGCGAAATACTCCGGAGCACTCCGAAACATCATTTTGGGTCTAATGGAGTAGAATGGGTGATTTTGTTGTGAAATAATTTTCGCAACTTCGGTACCCCGTAATAGTGCATTCAGGCGCAAAACACAACTTTTGCATCTTTTTAGAAGCTGAAGGTTTGCGAAATGCTCTGGAACAATCCCAAACATCATTTTGGGTCTAATGGAGTAAAATCGGTGTTTTCGTCACGAAACCATTTTCGCAACTTTGGTACCTCGAAATAGTACATTCAGGCCCAAAACACAAGTTTTGCATCTTTTTACATTCCAAAGGTTTGCGAAATGCTCTGGAACACACTGAAACATCATTTTGGGTCTAATTTAGTAGAATGGGTGTTTTCGTTGTGAAACCATTTTCGCAACTTAAGTACCCCAAAATAGTGCATCAGGCCCGAAACACAACTTTTGCATCTTTTTAAAAGCGGAAGGTTTGCGAAATGCTTCGGAACACTCGCAAGCATCATTTTGGGTCTAATGGAGTAGAATGGGTGTTTTCGTTGCGAAGCCATTTTCGCAACCTCGGTACACCGAAATTGTGCATTCAGGCCCGAAACACAAGTTTTGCATCTTTTTACAAGCCCAAGGTTTGCGAAATACTCCGGAGCACTCCGAAACATCATTTTGGGTCTAATGGAGTAGAATGGGTGATTTTGTTGTGAAATAATTTTCGCAACTTCGGTACCCCGTAATAGTGCATTCAGGCGCAAAACACAACTTTTGCATCTTTTTAGAAGCTGAAGGTTTGCGAAATGCTCTGGAACAATCCCAAACATCATTTTGGGTCTAATGGAGTAAAATCGATGTTTTCGTCACGAAACCATTTTCGCAACTTTGGTACCTCGAAATAGTACATTCAGGCCCAAAACACAAGTTTTGCATCTTTTTACATTCCGAAGGTTTGCGAAATGCTCTGGAACACACTGAAACATCATTTTGGGTCTAATTTAGTAGAATGGGTGTTTTCGTTGTTAAACCATTTTCGCAACTTAAGTACCCCAAAATAGTGCATCATGCCCGAAACAAAACTTTTGCATCTTTTTAAAAGCGGAAGGTTTGCGAAATGCTTCGGAACACTCGCAAGCATCATTTTGGGTCTAATGGAGTAGAATGGATGTTTTCGTTGCGAAGCCATTTTCGCAACCTCGGTACACCGAAATTGTGCATTCAGGCCCGAAACACAAGTTTTGCATCTTTTTACAAGCCCAAGGTTTGCGAAATACTCCGGAGCACTCCGAAACATCATTTTGGGTCTAATGGAGTAGAATGGGTGATTTTGTTGTGAAATAATTTTCGCAACTTCGGTACCCCGTAATAGTGCATTCAGGCGCAAAACACAACTTTTGCATCTTTTTAGAAGCTGAAGGTTTGCGAAATGCTCTGGAACAATCCCAAACATCATTTTGGGTCTAATGGAGTAAAATCGATGTTTTCGTCACGAAACCATTTTCGCAACTTTGGTACCTCGAAATAGTACATTCAGGCCCAAAACACAAGTTTTGCATCTTTTTACATTCCGAAGGTTTGCGAAATGCTCTGGAACACACTGAAACATCATTTTGGGTCTAATTTAGTAGAATGGGTGTTTTCGTTGTGAAACCATTTTCGCAACTTAAGTACCCCAAAATAGTGCATCAGGCCCGAAACAAAACTTTTGCATCTTTTTAAAAGCGGAAGGTTTGCGAAATGCTTCGGAACACTCGCAAGCATCATTTTGGGTCTAATGGAGTAGAATGGATGTTTTCGTTGCGAAGCCATTTTCGCAACCTCGGTACACCGAAATTGTGCATTCAGGCCCGAAACACAAGTTTTGCATCTTTTTACAAGCCCAAGGTTTGCGAAATACTCCGGAGCACTCCGAAACATCATTTTGGGTCTAATGGAGTAGAATGGGTGTTTTTGTTGTGAAATAATTTTCGCAACTTCGGTACCCCGTAATAGTGCATTCAGGCGCGAAACACAACTTTTGCATCTTTTTAGAAGCTGAAGGTTTGCGAAATGCTCTGGAACAATCCCAAACATCATTTTGGGTCTAATGGAGTAAAATTGGTGTTTTCGTCACGAAACCATTTTCGCAACTTTGGTACCTCGAAATAGTGCATTCAGGCCCAAAACACAAGTTTTGCATCTTTTTACATTCCGAAGGTTTGCGAAATGCTCTGGAACACACTGAAACATCATTTTTGGTCTATTTTAGTAGAATGGGTGTTTTCGTTGTGAAACCATTTTCGCAACTTCGGTACCCCAAAATATTGCATTCAGGACCGAAACACAACTTTTGCATCTTTTTAAAAGCGGAAGGTTTGCGAAATGCTTCGGAACACTGGCAAGCATCATTTTGGGTCTAATGGAGTAGAATGGGTGTTTTCGTTGCGAAGCCGTTTTTGCAACTTCGGTACCTCTTAATAGTGCATTCAAGCCCGAAACACAACTTTTGCATCTTTTTAAAAGCTGAAGGTTTGCGAAATGCTCTGGAACAATCCCAAACATCATTTTGGGTCTAATGAGGTAAAATCAGTGTTTTCGTCACGAAACCATTTTCGCAACTTTGGTACCTCGAAATAGTGCATTCAGGCCCAAAACATAAGTTTTGCATCTTTTTACGTTCCGAAGGTTTGCGAAATGCTCTGGAACACACTGAAACATCATTTTGGGTCTAATTTAGTAGAATGGGTGTTTTCGTTGTGAAACCATTTTCGCAACTTCGGTACCCCAAAATAGTGCATTTAGGCCCGAAACACAACTTTTGCATCTTTTTAAAAGCGGAAGGTTTGCGAAATGCTTCGGAACACTCGCAAACATCATTTTGGGTCTAATGGAGTAGAATGGGTGTTTTCGTTGCGAAGCCATTTTCGCAACCTCGGTACACCGAAATTGTGCATTCAGGCCCGAAACACAAGTTTTGCATCTTTTTACAAGCCCATGGTTTGCGAAATACTCCGGAGCACTCCGAAACATCATTTTGGGTCTAATGGAGTAGAATGGGTGATTTTGTTGTGAAATAATTTTCGCAACTTCGGTACCCCGTAATAGTGCATTCAGGCGCGAAACACAACTTTTGCATCTTTTTAGAAGCTGAAGGTTTGCGAAATGCTCTGGAACAATCCCAAACATCATTTTGGGTCTAATGGAGTAAAATCGGTGTTTTCGTCACGAAACCATTTTCGCAACTTTGGTACCTCGAAATAGTGCATTCAGGCCCAAAACACAAGTTTTGCAACTTTTCACATTCCGAAGGTTTGCGAAATGCTCTGGAACACACTGAAACATCATTTTGGGTCTAATTTAGTAGAATGGGTGTTTTCGTTGTGAAACCATTTTCGCAACTTCGGTACCCCGTAATAGTGCTTTCAGGCACGAAACACAACTTTTGCATCTTTTTAGAAGCTGAAGGTTTGCGAAATGCTCTGGAACAATCCCAAACATCATTTTGGGTCTAATGGAGTAAAATCGGTGTTTTCGTCACGAAACCATTTTCGCAACTTTGGTACCTCGAAATAGTGCATTCAGGCCCAAAACACAAGTTTTGCATCTTTTTACATTCCGAAGGTTTGCGAAATGCTCTGGAACACACTGAAACATCATTTTGGGTCTAATTTAGTAGAATGGGTGTTTTCGTTGTGAAACCATTTTCGCAACTTCGGTACCCCGTAATAGTGCATTCAGGCACGAAACACAACTTTTGCATCTTTTTAGAAGCTGAAGGTTTGCGAAATGCTCTGGAACAATCCCAAACATCATTTTGGGTCTAATGGAGTAAAATCGGTGTTTTCGTCACGAAACCATTTTCGCAACTTTGGTACCTCGAAATATTGCATTCAGGCCCAAAACACAAGTTTTGCATCTTGTTACATTCCGAAGGTTTGCGAAATGCTCTGGAACACACTGAAACATCATTTTGGGTCTAATTTAGTAGAATGGGTGTTTTCGTTGTGAAACCATTTTCGCAACTTCGGTACCCCAAAATAGTGCATTTAGGCCCGAAACACAACTTTTGCATCTTTTTAAAAGCGGAAGGTTTGCGAAATGCTTCGGAACACTCGCAAACATCATTTTGGGTCTAATGGAGTAGAATGGGTGTTTTCGTTGCGAAGCCATTTTCGCAACCTCGGTACACCGAAATTGTGCATTCAGGCCCGAAACACAAGTTTTGCATCTTTTTACAAGCCCATGGTTTGCGAAATACTCCGGAGCACTCCGAAACAACATTTTGGGTCTAATGGAGTAGAATGGGTGATTTTGTTGTGAAATAATTTTCGCAACTTCGGTACCCCGTAATAGTGCATTCAGGCGCGAAACACAACTTTTGCATCTTTTTAGAAGCTGAAGGTTTGCGAAATGCTCTGGAACAATCCCAAACATCATTTTGGGTCTAATGGAGTAAAATCGGTGTTTTCGTCACGAAACCATTTTCGCAACTTTGGTACCTCGAAATAGTGCATTCAGGCCCAAAACACAAGTTTTGCAACTTTTCACATTCCGAAGGTTTGCGAAATGCTCTGGAACACACTGAAACATCATTTTGGGTCTAATTTAGTAGAATGGGTGTTTTCGTTGTGAAACCATTTTCGCAACTTCGGTACCCCGTAATAGTGCTTTCAGGCACGAAACACAACTTTTGCATCTTTTTAGAAGCTGAAGGTTTGCGAAATGCTCTGGAACAATCCCAAACATCATTTTGGGTCTAATGGAGTAAAATCGGTGTTTTCGTCACGAAACCATTTTCGCAACTTTGGTACCTCGAAATAGTGCATTCAGGCCCAAAACACAAGTTTTGCATCTTTTTACATTCCGAAGGTTTGCGAAATGCTCTGGAACACACTGAAACATCATTTTGGGTCTAATTTAGTAGAATGGGTGTTTTCGTTGTGAAACCATTTTCGCAACTTCGGTACCCCGTAATAGTGCATTCAGGCACGAAACACAACTTTTGCATCTTTTTAGAAGCTGAAGGTTTGCGAAATGCTCTGGAACAATCCCAAACATCATTTTGGGTCTAATGGAGTAAAATCGGTGTTTTCGTCACGAAACCATTTTCGCAACTTTGGTACCTCGAAATATTGCATTCAGGCCCAAAACACAAGTTTTGCATCTTGTTACATTCCGAAGGTTTGCGAAATGCTCTGGAACACACTGAAACATCATTTTGGGTCTAATTTAGTAGAATGGGTGTTTTCGTTGTGAAACCATTTTCGCAACTTCGGTACCCCGTAATAGCGCATTCAGGCACGAAACACAACTTTTGCATCTTTTTAGAAGCTGAAGGTTTGCGAAATGCTCTGGAACAATCCCAAACATCATTTTGGGTCTAATGGAGTAAAATCGGTGTTTTCGTCACGAAACCATTTTCGCAACTTTGGTACCTCGAAATTGTGCATTCAGCCCAAAACACAAGTTTTGCATCTTTTTACATTCCGAAGGTTTGCGAAATGCTCTGGAACACACTGAAACATCATTTTGGGTCTAATTTAGTAGAATGGGTGTTTTCGTTGTGAAACCATTTTCGCAACTTCGGTACCCCAAAATATTGCATTCAGGACCGAAACACAACTTTTGCATCTTTTTAAAAGCGGAAGGTTTGCGAAATGCTTCGGAACACAGGCAAGCATCATTTTGGGTCTAATGGAGTAGAATGGGTGTTTTCGTTGCGAAGCCGTTTTCGCAGCTTCGGTACCTCTTAATAGTGCATTCAGGCCCGAAACACAACTTTTGCATCTTTTTAGAAGCTGAAGGTTTGCGAAATGCTCTGGAACAATCCCAAACATCATTTTGGGTCTAATGGAGTAAAATCGGTGTTTTCGTCACGAAACCATTTTCGCAACTTTGGTACCTCGAAATAGTACATTCAGGCCCAAAACACAAGTTTTGCATCTTTTTACATTCCGAAGGTTTGCGAAATGCTCTGGAACACACTGAAACATCATTTTGGGTCTAATTTAGTAGAATGGTTGTTTTTGTTGTGAAACCATTTTCGCAACTTAAGTACCCCCAAAATAGTGCATCAGGCCCGAAACACAACTTTTGCATCTTTTTAAAAGCGGAAGGTTTGCGAAATGCTTCGGAACACTCGCAAGCATCATTTTGGGTCTAATGGAGTAGAATGGGTGTTTTCGTTGCGAAGCCATTTTCGCAACCTTGGTACACCGAAATTGTGCATTCAGGACCGAAACACAAGTTTTGCATCTTTTTACAAGCCCAAGGTTTGCGAAATACTCCGGAGCACTGCGAAACATCATTTTGGGTCTAATGGAGTAGAATGAGTGATTTTGTTGTGAAATAATTTTCGCAACTTCGGTACCCCGTAATAGTGCATTCAGGCGCGAAACACAACTTTTGCATCTTTTTAGAAGCTGAAGGTTTGCGAAATGCTCTAGAACAATCCCAAACATCATTTTGGGTCTAATGGAGTAAAATCGGTGTTTTCGTCACGAAACCATTTTCGCAACTTTGGTACCTCGAAATAGTGCATTCAGGCCCAAAACACAAGTTTTGCATCTTTTTACATTCCGAAGGTTTGCGCAATGCTCTGGAACACACTGAAACATCATTTTGGGTCTAATTTAGTAGAATGGGTGTTTTCGTTGTGAAACCATTTTCGCAACTTCGGTACCCCGTAATAGTGCATTCAAGCACGAAACACAACTTTTGCATCTTTTTAGAAGCTGAAGGTTTGCGAAATGCTGTGGAACAATCCCAAACATCATTTTGGGTCTAATGGAGTAAGATCGGTGTTTTCGTCACGAAACCATTTTCGCAACTTTGGTACCTCGAAATAGTGCATTCAGGCCCAAAACACAAGTTTTGCATCTTTTTACATTCCGAAGGTTTGCGAAATTCTCTGGAACACACTGAAACATCATTTTGGGTCTAATTTAGTAGAATGGGTGTTTTCGTTGTGAAACCATTTTCGCAGCTTCGGTACCTCTTAATAGTGCATTCAGGCCCGAAACACAACTTTTGCATCTTTTTAGAAGCTGAAGGTTTGCGAAATGCTCTGGAACAATCCCAAACATCATTTTGGGTCTAATGGAGTAAAATCGGTGTTTTCGTCACGAAACCATTTTCGCAACTTTGGTACCTCGAAATAGTACATTCAGGCCCAAAACACAAGTTTTGCATCTTTTTACATTCCGAAGGTTTGCGAAATGCTCTGGAACACACTGAAACATCATTTTGGGTCTAATTTAGTAGAATGGGTGTTTTTGTTGTGAAACCATTTTCGCAACTTAAGTACCCCCAAAATAGTGCATCAGGCCCGAAACACAACTTTTGCATCTTTTTAAAAGCGGAAGGTTTGCGAAATGCTTCGGAACACTCGCAAGCATCATTTTGGGTCTAATGGAGTAGAATGGGTGTTTTCGTTGCGAAGCCATTTTCGCAACCTTGGTACACCGAAATTGTGCATTCAGGACCGAAACACAAGTTTTGCATCTTTTTACAAGCCCAAGGTTTGCGAAATACTCCGGAGCACTGCGAAACATCATTTTGGGTCTAATGGAGTAGAATGAGTGATTTTGTTGTGAAATAATTTTCGCAACTTCGGTACCCCGTAATAGTGCATTCAGGCGCGAAACACAACTTTTGCATCTTTTTAGAAGCTGAAGGTTTGCGAAATGCTCTAGAACAATCCCAAACATCATTTTGGGTCTAATGGAGTAAAATCGGTGTTTTCGTCACGAAACCATTTTCGCAACTTTGGTACCTCGAAATAGTGCATTCAGGCCCAAAACACAAGTTTTGCATCTTTTTACATTCCGAAGGTTTGCGCAATGCTCTGGAACACACTGAAACATCATTTTGGGTCTAATTTAGTAGAATGGGTGTTTTCGTTGTGAAACCATTTTCGCAACTTCGGTACCCCGTAATAGTGCATTCAAGCACGAAACACAACTTTTGCATCTTTTTAGAAGCTGAAGGTTTGCGAAATGCTGTGGAACAATCCCAAACATCATTTTGGGTCTAATGGAGTAAGATCGGTGTTTTCGTCACGAAACCATTTTCGCAACTTTGGTACCTCGAAATAGTGCATTCAGGCCCAAAACACAAGTTTTGCATCTTTTTACATTCCGAAGGTTTGCGAAATTCTCTGGAACACACTGAAACATCATTTTGGGTCTAATTTAGTAGAATGGGTGTTTTCGTTGTGAAACCATTTTCGCAACTTCGGTACCCCGTAATAGTGCATTCAGGCACGAAACACAACTTTTGCATCTTTTTAGAAGCTGAAGGTTTGCGAAATGCTCTGGAACAATCCCAAACATCATTTTGGGTCTAATGGAGTAAAATCGGTGTTTTCGTCACGAAACCATTTTCGCAACTTTGGTACCTCGAAATAGTACATTCAGGCCCAAAACACAAGTTTTGCATCTTTTTACATTCCGAAGGTTTGCGAAATTCTCTGGAACACACTGAAACATCATTTTGGGTCTAATTTAGTAGAATGGGTGTTTTTGTTGTGAAACCATTTTCGCAACTTAAGTACCCCCTAAATAGTGCATCAGGCCCGAAACACAACTTTTGCATCTTTTTAAAAGCGGAAGGTTTGCGAAATGCTTCGGAACACTCGCAAGCATCATTTTGGGTCTAATGGAGTAGAATGGGTGTTTTCGTTGCGAAGCCATTTTCGCAACCTCGGTACACCGAAATTGTGCATTCAGGCCCGAAACACAAGTTTTGCATCTTTTTACAAGCCCAAGGTTTGCGAAATACTCCGGAGCACTGCGAAACATCATTTTGGGTCTAACGGAGTAGAATGGGTGTTTTTGTTGTGAAATAATTTTTGCAACTTCGTTACCCCGTAATAGTGCATTCAGGCCCAAAACACAACTTTTGCATCTTTTTAAAAGCTGAAGGTTTGCGAAATGCTCTGGAACAATACCAAACATCATTTTGGGTCTAATGGAGTAAAATCGGTGTTTTCGTCACGAAACCATTTTCGCAACTTTGGTACCTCGAAATAGTGCATTCAGGCCCAAAACACAAGTTTTGCATCTTTTTACATTCCGAAGGTTTGCGAAATGCTCTGGAACACACTGAAACATCATTTTGGGTCTAATTTAGTAGAATGGGTGTTTTCGTTGTGAAACCATTTTCGCAACTTAAGTACCCCAAAATAGAGCATCAGGTCCGAAACACAACTTTTGCATCTTTTTAAAAGCGGAAGGTTTGCGAAATGCTTCGGAACACTCGCAAGCATCATTTTGGGTCTAATGGAGTAGAATGGGTGTTTTCGTTGCGAAGCCATTTTCGCAACCTCGGTACACCGAAATTGTGCATTCAGGCCCGAAACACAAGTTTTGCATCTTTTTACAAGCCCAAGGTTTGCGAAATACTCCGGAGCACTCCGAAACATCATTTTGGGTCTAATGGAGTAGAATGGGTGTTTTTGTTGTGAAATAATTTTTGCAACTTCGGTACCCCGTAATAGTGCATTCAGGCCCGAAACACAACTTTTGCATCTTTTTAAAAGCTGAAGGTTTGCGAAATGCTCTGGAACAATCCCAAACATCATTTTGGGTCTAATGGAGTAAAATCGGTGTTTTCGTCACGAAACCATTTTCGCAACTTTGGTACCTCGAAATTGTGCATTCAGGCCCAAAACACAAGTTTTGCATCTTTTTACATTCCGAAGGTTTGCGAAATGCTCTAGAACACACTGAAACATCATTTTGGGTCTAATTTAGTAGAATGGGTGTTTTCGTTGTGAAACCATTTTCGCAACTTCGGTACCCCAAAATATTGCATTCAGACCGAAACACAACTTTTGCATCCTTTTAAAAGCGGAAGGTTTGCGAAATGCTTCGGAAAACTGGCAAGCATCATTTTGGGTCTAATGGAGTAGAATGGGTGTTTTCGTTGCGAAGCCGTTTTCGCAACCTCGGTACACCGAAATTGTGCATTCAGGCCCGAAACACAAGTTTTGCATCTTCTTAGAAGCCCAAGGTTTGCGAAATACTCCGGAGCACTCCGGAACATCATTTTGGGTCTAATAGAGTAGAATAGGTGTTTTTGTTGTGAAATAATTTTCGCAACTTCGGTACCTCGTAATAGTGCATTCAGGCCCGAAACACAACTTTTGCATCTTTTTAAAAGCTGAAGGTTTGCGAAATGCTCTGGAACATTCCCAAACATCTTTTGGGTCTAATGGAGTAAAATCGGAGTTTTCGTCACGAAACCATTTTCGCAACATTGGTACCTCGAAATAGTGCATTCAGGCCCAAAACACAAGTTTTGCATCTTTTTACATTCCGAAGGTTTGCGAAATGCTCTGGAACACACTGAAACATCATTTTGGGTCCAATTTAGTAGAATGGGTGTTTTCGTTGTGAAACCATTTTCGCAACTTCGGTACCCCAAAATAGTGCATTCAGGCACGAAACACTACTTTTGCATCTTTTTAAAAGCGGAAGGTTTGCGAAATGCTTCGGAACACTCGCAAGCATCATTTTGGGTCTAATGGAGTAGAATGGGTGTTTTCGTTGCGAAGCCATTTTCGCAACCTCGGTACACCGAAATTGTGCATTCAGGCCCGAAACACAAGTTTTGCATCTTTTTACAAGCCCAAGGTTTGCGAAATACTCCGGAGCACTCCGAAACATCATTTTGGGTCTAATGGAGTAGAATGGGTGTTTTTGTTGTGAAATAATTTTTGCAACTTCGGTACCCCGTAATAGTGCATTCAGGCCTGAAACACAACTTTTGCATCTTTTTAAAAGCTGAAGGTTTGCGAAATGCTCTGGAACAATCCCAAACATCATTTTGGGTCTAATGGAGTAAAATCGGTGTTTTCGTCACGAAACCATTTTCGCAACTTTGGTACCTCGAAATAGTGCATTCAGGCCCAAAACACAAGTTTTGCATCTTTTTGCATTCCGAAGGTTTGCGAAATGCTCTGGAACACACTGAAACATCATTTTGGGTCTAATTTAGTAGAATGACTGTTTTCGTTGTGAAACCATTTTCGCAACTTAAGTACCCCAAAATAGAGCATCAGGTCCGAAACACAACTTTTGCATCTTTTTAAAAGCGGAAGGTTTGCGAAATGCTTCGGAACACTCGCAAGCATCATTTTGGGTCTAATGGAGTAGAATGGGTGTTTTCGTTGCGAAGCCATTTTCGCAACCTCGGTACACCGAAATTGTGCATTCAGGCCCGAAACACAAGTTTTGCATCTTTTTACAAGCCCAAGGTTTGCGAAATACTCCGGAGCACTCCGAAACATCATTTTGGGTCTAATGGAGTAGAATGGGTGTTTTTGTTGTGAAATAATTTTTGCAACTTCGGTACCCCGTAATAGTGCATTCAGGCCCGAAACACAACTTTTGCATCTTTTTAAAAGCTGAAGGTTTGCGAAATGCTCCGGAACAATCCCAAACATCATTTTGGGTCTAATGGAGTAAAATCGGTGTTTTCGTCACGAAACCATTTTCGCAACTTTGGTACCTCGAAATTGTGCATTCAGGCCCAAAACACAAGTTTTGCATCTTTTTACATTCCGAAGGTTTGCGAAATGCTCTAGAACACACTGAAACATCATTTTGGGTCTAATTTAGTAGAATGGGTGTTTTCGTTGTGAAACCATTTTCGCAACTTCGGTACCCCAAAATATTGCATTCAGACCGAAACACAACTTTTGCATCCTTTTAAAAGCGGAAGGTTTGCGAAATGCTTCGGAAAACTGGCAAGCATCATTTTGGGTCTAATGGAGTAGAATGGGTGTTTTCGTTGCGAAGCCGTTTTCGCAACCTCGGTACACCGAAATTGTGCATTCAGGCCCGAAACACAAGTTTTGCATCTTCTTAGAAGCCCAAGGTTTGCGAAATACTCCGGAGCACTCCGGAACATCATTTTGGGTCTAATAGAGTAGAATAGGTGTTTTTGTTGTGAAATAATTTTCGCAACTTCGGTACCTCGTAATAGTGCATTCAGGCCCGAAACACAACTTTTGCATCTTTTTAAAAGCTGAAGGTTTGCGAAATGCTCTGGAACATTCCCAAACATCTTTTGGGTCTAATGGAGTAAAATCGGTGTTTTCGTCACGAAACCATTTTCGCAACATTGGTACCTCGAAATAGTGCATTCAGGCCCAAAACACAAGTTTTGCATCTTTTTACATTCCGAAGGTTTGCGAAATGCTCTGGAACACACTGAAACATCATTTTGGGTCCAATTTAGTAGAATGGGTGTTTTCGTTGTGAAACCATTTTCGCAACTTCGGTACCCCAAAATAGTGCATTCAGGCACGAAACACTACTTTTGCATCTTTTTAAAAGCGGAAGGTTTGCGAAATGCTTCGGAACACTCGCAAGCATCATTTTGGGTCTAATGGAGTAGAATGGGTGTTTTCGTTGCGAAGCCATTTTCGCAACCTCGGTACACCGAAATTGTGCATTCAGGCCCGAAACACAAGTTTTGCATCTTTTTACAAGCCCAAGGTTTGCGAAATACTCCGGAGCACTCCGAAACATCATTTTGGGTCTAATGGAGTAGAATGGGTGTTTTTGTTGTGAAATAATTTTTGCAACTTCGGTACCCCGTAATAGTGCATTCAGGCCTGAAACACAACTTTTGCATCTTTTTAAAAGCTGAAGGTTTGCGAAATGCTCTGGAACAATCCCAAACATCATTTTGGGTCTAATGGAGTAAAATCGGTGTTTTCGTCACGAAACCATTTTCGCAACTTTGGTACCTCGAAATTGTGCATTCAGGCCCAAAACACAAGTTTTGCATCTTTTTACATTCCGAAGGTTTGCGAAATGCTCTAGAACACACTGAAACATCATTTTGGGTCTAATTTAGTAGAATGGGTGTTTTCGTTGTGAAACCATTTTCGCAACTTCGGTACCCCAAAATATTGCATTCAGACCGAAACACAACTTTTGCATCCTTTTAAAAGCGGAAGGTTTGCGAAATGCTTCGGAAAACTGGCAAGCATCATTTTGGGTCTAATGGAGTAGAATGGGTGTTTTCGTTGCGAAGCCGTTTTCGCAACCTCGGTACACCGAAATTGTGCATTCAGGCCCGAAACACAAGTTTTGCATCTTCTTAGAAGCCCAAGGTTTGCGAAATACTCCGGAGCACTCCGGAACATCATTTTGGGTCTAATAGAGTAGAATAGGTGTTTTTGTTGTGAAATAATTTTCGCAACTTCGGTACCTCGTAATAGTGCATTCAGGCCCGAAACACAACTTTTGCATCTTTTTAAAAGCTGAAGGTTTGCGAAATGCTCTGGAACATTCCCAAACATCTTTTGGGTCTAATGGAGTAAAATCGGTGTTTTCGTCACGAAACCATTTTCGCAACATTGGTACCTCGAAATAGTGCATTCAGGCCCAAAACACAAGTTTTGCATCTTTTTACATTCCGAAGGTTTGCGAAATGCTCTGGAACACACTGAAACATCATTTTGGGTCCAATTTAGTAGAATGGGTGTTTTCGTTGTGAAACCATTTTCGCAACTTCGGTACCCCAAAATAGTGCATTCAGGCACGAAACACTACTTTTGCATCTTTTTAAAAGCGGAAGGTTTGCGAAATGCTTCGGAACACTCGCAAGCATCATTTTGGGTCTAATGGAGTAGAATGGGTGTTTTCGTTGCGAAGCCATTTTCGCAACCTCGGTACACCGAAATTGTGCATTCAGGCCCGAAACACAAGTTTTGCATCTTTTTACAAGCCCAAGGTTTGCGAAATACTCCGGAGCACTCCGAAACATCATTTTGGGTCTAATGGAGTAGAATGGGTGTTTTTGTTGTGAAATAATTTTTGCAACTTCGGTACCCCGTAATAGTGCATTCAGGCCTGAAACACAACTTTTGCATCTTTTTAAAAGCTGAAGGTTTGCGAAATGCTCTGGAACAATCCCAAACATCATTTTGGGTCTAATGGAGTAAAATCGGTGTTTTCGTCACGAAACCATTTTCGCAACTTTGGTACCTCGAAATAGTGCATTCAGGCCCAAAACACAAGTTTTGCATCTTTTTGCATTCCGAAGGTTTGCGAAATGCTCTGGAACACACTGAAACATCATTTTGGGTCTAATTTAGTAGAATGGCTGTTTTCGTTGTGAAACCATTTTCGCAACTTAAGTACCCCAAAATAGAGCATCAGGTCCGAAACACAACTTTTGCATCTTTTTAAAAGCGGAAGATTTGCGAAATGCTTCGGAACACTCGCAAGCATCATTTTGGGTCTAATGGAGTAGAATGGGTGTTTTCGTTGCGAAGCCATTTTCGCAACCTCGGTACACCGAAATTGTGCATTCAGGCCCGAAACACAAGTTTTGCATCTTTTTACAAGCCCAAGGTTTGCGAAATACTCCGGAGCACTCCGAAACATCATTTTGGGTCTAATGGAGTAGAATGGGTGTTTTTGTTGTGAAATAATTTTTGCAACTTCGGTACCCCGTAATAGTGCATTCAGGCCCGAAACACAACTTTTGCATCTTTTTAAAAGCTGAAGGTTTGCGAAATGCTCTGGAACAATCCCAAACATCATTTTGGGTCTAATGGAGTAAAATCGGTGTTTTCGTCACGAAACCATTTTCGCAACTTTGGTACCTCGAAATTGTGCATTCAGGCCCAAAACACAAGTTTTGCATCTTTTTACATTCCGAAGGTTTGCGAAATGCTCTAGAACACACTGAAACATCATTTTGGGTCTAATTTAGTAGAATGGGTGTTTTCGTTGTGAAACCATTTTCGCAACTTCGGTACCCCAAAATATTGCATTCAGACCGAAACACAACTTTTGCATCCTTTTAAAAGCGGAAGGTTTGCGAAATGCTTCGGAAAACTGGCAAGCATCATTTTGGGTCTAATGGAGTAGAATGGGTGTTTTCGTTGCGAAGCCGTTTTCGCAACCTCGGTACACCGAAATTGTGCATTCAGGCCCGAAACACAAGTTTTGCATCTTCTTAGAAGCCCAAGGTTTGCGAAATACTCCGGAGCACTCCGGAACATCATTTTGGGTCTAATAGAGTAGAATAGGTGTTTTTGTTGTGAAATAATTTTCGCAACTTCGGTACCTCGTAATAGTGCATTCAGGCCCGAAACACAACTTTTGCATCTTTTTAAAAGCTGAAGGTTTGCGAAATGCTCTGGAACATTCCCAAACATCTTTTGGGTCTAATGGAGTAAAATCGGTGTTTTCGTCACGAAACCATTTTCGCAACATTGGTACCTCGAAATAGTGCATTCAGGCCCAAAACACAAGTTTTGCATCTTTTTACATTCCGAAGGTTTGCGAAATGCTCTGGAACACACTGAAACATCATTTTGGGTCCAATTTAGTAGAATGGGTGTTTTCGTTGTGAAACCATTTTCGCAACTTCGGTACCCCAAAATAGTGCATTCAGGCACGAAACACTACTTTTGCATCTTTTTAAAAGCGGAAGGTTTGCGAAATGCTTCGGAACACTCGCAAGCATCATTTTGGGTCTAATGGAGTAGAATGGGTGTTTTCGTTGCGAAGCCATTTTCGCAACCTCGGTACACCGAAATTGTGCATTCAGGCCCGAAACACAAGTTTTGCATCTTTTTACAAGCCCAAGGTTTGCGAAATACTCCGGAGCACTCCGAAACATCATTTTGGGTCTAATGGAGTAGAATGGGTGTTTTTGTTGTGAAATAATTTTTGCAACTTCGGTACCCCGTAATAGTGCATTCAGGCCTGAAACACAACTTTTGCATCTTTTTAAAAGCTGAAGGTTTGCGAAATGCTCTGGAACAATCCCAAACATCATTTTGGGTCTAATGGAGTAAAATCGGTGTTTTCGTCACGAAACCATTTTCGCAACTTTGGTACCTCGAAATAGTGCATTCAGGCCCAAAACACAAGTTTTGCATCTTTTTGCATTCCGAAGGTTTGCGAAATGCTCTGGAACACACTGAAACATCATTTTGGGTCTAATTTAGTAGAATGGCTGTTTTCGTTGTGAAACCATTTTCGCAACTTAAGTACCCCAAAATAGAGCATCAGGTCCGAAACACAACTTTTGCATCTTTTTAAAAGCGGAAGATTTGCGAAATGCTTCGGAACACTCGCAAGCATCATTTTGGGTCTAATGGAGTAGAATGGGTGTTTTCGTTGCGAAGCCATTTTCGCAACCTCGGTACACCGAAATTGTGCATTCAGGCCCGAAACACAAGTTTTGCATCTTTTTACAAGCCCAAGGTTTGCGAAATACTCCGGAGCACTCCGAAACATCATTTTGGGTCTAATGGAGTAGAATGGGTGTTTTTGTTGTGAAATAATTTTTGCAACTTCGGTACCCCGTAATAGTGCATTCAGGCCCGAAACACAACTTTTGCATCTTTTTAAAAGCTGAAGGTTTGCGAAATGCTCTGGAACAATCCCAAACATCATTTTGGGTCTAATGGAGTAAAATCGGTGTTTTCGTCACGAAACCATTTTCGCAACTTTGGTACCTCGAAATTGTGCATTCAGGCCCAAAACACAAGTTTTGCATCTTTTTACATTCCGAAGGTTTGCGAAATGCTCTAGAACACACTGAAACATCATTTTGGGTCTAATTTAGTAGAATGGGTGTTTTCGTTGTGAAACCATTTTCGCAACTTCGGTACCCCAAAATATTGCATTCAGACCGAAACACAACTTTTGCATCCTTTTAAAAGCGGAAGGTTTGCGAAATGCTTCGGAAAACTGGCAAGCATCATTTTGGGTCTAATGGAGTAGAATGGGTGTTTTCGTTGCGAAGCCGTTTTCGCAACCTCGGTACACCGAAATTGTGCATTCAGGCCCGAAACACAAGTTTTGCATCTTCTTAGAAGCCCAAGGTTTGCGAAATACTCCGGAGCACTCCGGAACATCATTTTGGGTCTAATAGAGTAGAATAGGTGTTTTTGTTGTGAAATAATTTTCGCAACTTCGGTACCTCGTAATAGTGCATTCAGGCCCGAAACACAACTTTTGCATCTTTTTAAAAGCTGAAGGTTTGCGAAATGCTCTGGAACATTCCCAAACATCTTTTGGGTCTAATGGAGTAAAATCGGTGTTTTCGTCACGAAACCATTTTCGCAACATTGGTACCTCGAAATAGTGCATTCAGGCCCAAAACACAAGTTTTGCATCTTTTTACATTCCGAAGGTTTGCGAAATGCTCTGGAACACACTGAAACATCATTTTGGGTCCAATTTAGTAGAATGGGTGTTTTCGTTGTGAAACCATTTTCGCAACTTCGGTACCCCAAAATAGTGCATTCAGGCACGAAACACTACTTTTGCATCTTTTTAAAAGCGGAAGGTTTGCGAAATGCTTCGGAACACTCGCAAGCATCATTTTGGGTCTAATGGAGTAGAATGGGTGTTTTCGTTGCGAAGCCATTTTCGCAACCTCGGTACACCGAAATTGTGCATTCAGGCCCGAAACACAAGTTTTGCATCTTTTTACAAGCCCAAGGTTTGCGAAATACTCCGGAGCACTCCGAAACATCATTTTGGGTCTAATGGAGTAGAATGGGTGTTTTTGTTGTGAAATAATTTTTGCAACTTCGGTACCCCGTAATAGTGCATTCAGGCCTGAAACACAACTTTTGCATCTTTTTAAAAGCTGAAGGTTTGCGAAATGCTCTGGAACAATCCCAAACATCATTTTGGGTCTAATGGAGTAAAATCGGTGTTTTCGTCACGAAACCATTTTCGCAACTTTGGTACCTCGAAATTGTGCATTCAGGCCCAAAACACAAGTTTTGCATCTTTTTACATTCCGAAGGTTTGCGAAATGCTCTAGAACACACTGAAACATCATTTTGGGTCTAATTTAGTAGAATGGGTGTTTTCGTTGTGAAACCATTTTCGCAACTTCGGTACCCCAAAATATTGCATTCAGACCGAAACACAACTTTTGCATCCTTTTAAAAGCGGAAGGTTTGCGAAATGCTTCGGAAAACTGGCAAGCATCATTTTGGGTCTAATGGAGTAGAATGGGTGTTTTCGTTGCGAAGCCGTTTTCGCAACCTCGGTACACCGAAATTGTGCATTCAGGCCCGAAACACAAGTTTTGCATCTTCTTAGAAGCCCAAGGTTTGCGAAATACTCCGGAGCACTCCGGAACATCATTTTGGGTCTAATAGAGTAGAATAGGTGTTTTTGTTGTGAAATAATTTTCGCAACTTCGGTACCTCGTAATAGTGCATTCAGGCCCGAAACACAACTTTTGCATCTTTTTAAAAGCTGAAGGTTTGCGAAATGCTCTGGAACATTCCCAAACATCTTTTGGGTCTAATGGAGTAAATTCGGTGTTTTCGTCACGAAACCATTTTCGCAACATTGGTACCTCGAAATAGTGCATTCAGGCCCAAAACACAAGTTTTGCATCTTTTTACATTCCGAAGGTTTGCGAAATGCTCTGGAACACACTGAAACATCATTTTGGGTCCAATTTAGTAGAATGGGTGTTTTCGTTGTGAAACCATTTTCGCAACTTCGGTACCCCAAAATAGTGCATTCAGGCACGAAACACTACTTTTGCATCTTTTTAAAAGCGGAAGGTTTGCGAAATGCTTCGGAACACTCGCAAGCATCATTTTGGGTCTAATGGAGTAGAATGGGTGTTTTCGTTGCGAAGCCATTTTCGCAACCTCGGTACACCGAAATTGTGCATTCAGGCCCGAAACACAAGTTTTGCATCTTTTTACAAGCCCAAGGTTTGCGAAATACTCCGGAGCACTCCGAAACATCATTTTGGGTCTAATGGAGTAGAATGGGTGTTTTTGTTGTGAAATAATTTTTGCAACTTCGGTACCCCGTAATAGTGCATTCAGGCCTGAAACACAACTTTTGCATCTTTTTAAAAGCTGAAGGTTTGCGAAATGCTCTGGAACAATCCCAAACATCATTTTGGGTCTAATGGAGTAAAATCGGTGTTTTCGTCACGAAACCATTTTCGCAACTTTGGTACCTCGAAATAGTGCATTCAGGCCCAAAACACAAGTTTTGCATCTTTTTACATTCCGAAGGTTTGCGAAATGCTCTGGAACACACTGAAACATCATTTTGGGTCTAATTTAGTAGAATGGCTGTTTTCGTTGTGAAACCATTTTCGCAACTTAAGTACCCCAAAATAGAGTATCAGGTCCGAAACACAACTTTTGCATCTTTTTAAAAGCGGAAGGTTTGCGAAATGCTTCGGAACACTCGCAAGCATCATTTTGGGTCTAATGGAGTAGAATGGGTGTTTTCGTTGCGAAGCCGTTTTCGCAACCTCGGTACACCGAAATTGTGCATTCAGGCCCGAAACACAAGTTTTGCATCTTCTTACAAGCCCAAGGTTTGCGAAATACTCCGGAGCACTCCGGAACATCATTTTGGGTCTAATAGAGTAGAATAGGTGTTTTTGTTGTGAAATAATTTTCGCAACTTCGGTACCTCGTAATAGTGCATTCAAGCCCGAAACACAACTTTTGCATCTTTTTAAAAGCTGAAGGTTTGCGAAATGCTCTGGAACATTCCCAAACATCTTTTGGGTCTAATGGAGTAAAATCGGTGTTTTCGTCACGAAACCATTTTCGCAACATTGGTACCTCGAAATAGTGCATTCAGGCCCAAAACACAAGTTTTGCATCTTTTTACATTCCGAAGGTTTGCGAAATGCTCTGGAACACACTGAAACATCATTTTGGGTCCAATTTAGTAGAATGGGTATTTTCGTTGTGAAACCATTTTCGCAACTTCGGTACCCCAAAATAGTGCATTAAGGCACGAAACACTACTTTTGCATCTTTTTAAAAGCGGAAGGTTTGCGAAATGCTTCGGAACACTCGCAAGCATCATTTTGGGTCTAATGGAGTAGAATGGGTGTTTTCGTTGCGAAGCCATTTTCGCAACCTCGGTACACCGAAATTGTGCATTCAGGCCCGAAACACAAGTTTTGCATCTTTTTACAAGCCCAAGGTTTGCGAAATACTCCGGAGCACTCCGAAACATCATTTTGGGTCTAATGGAGTAGAATGGGTGTTTTTGTTGTGAAATAATTTTTGCAACTTCGGTACCCCGTAATAGTGCATTCAGGCCTGAAACACAACTTTTGCATCTTTTTAAAAGCTGAAGGTTTGCGAAATGCTCTGGAACAATCCCAAACATCATTTTGGGTCTAATGGAGTAAAATCGGTGTTTTCGTCACGAAACCATTTTCGCAACTTTGGTACCTCGAAATAGTGCATTCAGGCCCAAAACACAAGTTTTGCATCTTTTTACATTCCGAAGGTTTGCGAAATGCTCTGGAACACACTGAAACATCATTTTGGGTCTAATTTAGTAGAATGGCTGTTTTCGTTGTGAAACCATTTTCGCAACTTCGGTACCCCGAAATAGTGCATTCAGGCCGAAACACAAGTTCTGCATCTTTTTACATGCCAAGGTTTGTGATATGCTCCAAAACACTCCCTAACATCATTCTAGGTTTAATGGGATAGAATGGGTGTTTTCGTTGCGAAACCATTTTCGCAACTTCGGTACCCCGAAATAGTGCATTCAAGCCCGAAACACATGTTTTTCATCTTTTACATGTCGAAGGTTTGCGATATGGTCCAAAACACTCCTAAACATCATTTTGGGTGTAATGGAGTAGAATGGGTGTTTTCGTTGCGAAACCATTTTCGCAACATCGGTACCCCGAAAAGTGCATTCAGGCCAGAAACACAAGTTTTGCATCTTTTTACATGCCGAAGATTTGTGATATGCTCCAAAACACTCCCAAACATCATTTTGGGTCTATTGCAGTAGAATGGTTGTTTTCGTTGCGAAACCAATTTCGCAACTTCGGTACCCCGAAATTGTGCATTAAGGCCCGAAACACAAGTTTTGCATCTTTTACATGCCGAAGGTTTGCGAAATGCTCCAAAGCACTCCCAAACATCATTTTGGGTCTAATGGAGTAGAATAGTTGTTTTCGTTGCGAAACCATTTTCGCAACTTCGGTACCCCGAAATAGTGCATTCAGGCCCGAAACCCAAGTTTTGCATCTTTTACATGCCGAAAGTTTGCGAAATGCTCTAAAACACTCCCAAACATCATTGTGGGTCTAATGTAGTAGAATGGGTGTTTTCGTTGCGAAACCATTTTCGCAACGTCGGTACCCTGAAATAGTGCATTCAGCCCCGAAACGAAAGTTTTGCATCTTTTTACATGCCGAAGGTTTGCGATATGCTCCAAAACACTCCCAAACATCATTCTGGGTCTAATGGGGTAGAATGGGTGTTTTCGTTGCAAAACCATTTTCGCAACTTCGGTACCCCGAAATAGTGCATTCAAGCCCGAAACACAAGTTTTGCATATTTTACATGCCGAAGGTTTGCGATATGCTCCAAAACACTCCCAAACATCATTTTGTGTGTAATGGAGTAGAATGGGTGTTTTTTCTTTGCGAAACCATTTTCGCAACATCGGTACCCCGAAATAGTGCATTCAGGCCGAAACACAAGTTTTGCATCTTTTACATGCCGAAGGTTTGCGAAATGCTCCAAAACACTCCCAATTATCATTTTGGGTCTAATGGAGTAGAATGGTTGTTTTCGTTGCGAAACCATTTTCGCAACATCGGTACCCCAAAATAGTGCATTCAGGCCCGAAACACAAGTTTTGCATCTTTTTACATGCCAAAGGTTTGCGATATCTTCCAAAACACTCCCAAACATCATTTTGGGTCTATTGGAGTAGAATGGTTGTTTTCGTTGCGAAACTATTTTCGCAACATCGGTACCCTGAAATAGTGCATTCAGGCCCGAAACACAAGTTTTGCATCTTTTACATGCCGAAGGTTTGCAAAATGCTCCAAAACACTCCCAAACATCATTGTGGGTCTAATGTAGTAGAATGGGTGTTTTCGTTGCGAAACCATTTTCGCAACTTCGATACCCTGAAATAGTGCATTCAGCCCCGAAACGAAAGTTTTGCATCTTTTTACATGCCGAAGGTTTGCGAAATGCTCCACAACACTCCCAAACATCATTTCGTTTCTAATGGAGTAGAATGGTTGTTTTCGTTGCGAAACCATTTTCGCAACTTCGGTACCCCGAAATAATGCATTCCGGCTCGAAACACAAGTTTTGCATCTTTTTCCATGCCGAAGGTTTGCGATATGCTCCAAAACACTCCCAAACATCATTCTGGGTCTAATGGGGTAGAATGGGTGTTTTCGTTGCGAAACCATTTTCGCAACTTCGGTACCCCGAAATAGTGCATTCAAGCCCGAAACACAAGTTCTGCACCTTTTACATGCCGAAGGTTTGCGATATGCTCCAAAACACTCCCAAACATCATTTTGTGTGTGATGGAGTAGAATGGGTGTTTTCGTTGCGAAACCATTTTCGCAACATCGGTACCCTGAAATAGTGCATTCAGGCCGAAACACAAGTTTTGCATCTTTTTACATGCCGAAGGTTTGTGATATGCTCCAAAACACTCCCAAACATCATTCTGGGTTTAATGGGGGGGGGGTAGAATGGGTGTTTTCGTTGCGAAACTATTTTCGCAACTTCGGTACCCCGAAATAGTGCATTCAAGCCTGAAACACAAGTTTTGCATCTTTTTCATGCCGAAGGTTTGCGATATGCTCCAAAACACTCCCAAACATCATTTTGGGTGTAATGGAGTAGAATGGGTGTTTTCGTTGCGAAACCATTTTCGCAATATCGGTACCCCGAAATAGTGCATTCAGGCCCGAAACACAAGTTTTGCATCTTTTTACATGCCAAAGATTTGTGATATGCTCCAAAGCACTCCCAAATATCATTTTGGGTCTAATGGAGTAGAATAGTTGTTTTCGTTGCGAAACATTTTCGCAACTTCGGTACCCCGAAATAGTGCATTCAGGCCCGAAACACAAGTTTTGCATCTTTTACATGCCGAAGGTTTGCAAAATGCTCCAAAACACTCCCAAACATCATTGTGGGTCTAATGTAGTAGAATGGGTGTTTTCGTTGCGAAACCATTTTCGCAACTTCGATACCCTGAAATAGTGCATTCAGCCCCGAAACGAAAGTTTTGCATCTTTTTACATGCCGAAGGTTTGCGATATGCTCCAAAACAATCCCAAACATCATTCTGGGTCTAATGGTGTAGAATGGGTGTTTTCGTTGCCAAACCTTTTTCGCAACTTCGGTACCCCGAAATAGTGCATTCAAGCCCGAAACACAAGTTTTGCATATTTTACATGTCGAAGGTTTGCGATATGCTCCAAAACACTCCCAAACATCATTTTGTGTGTAATGGAGTAGAATGGGTGTTTTTTCTTTGCGAAACCATTTTCGCAACATCGGTACCCCGAAATAGTGCATTCAGGCCGAAACACAAGTTTTGCATCTTTTACATGCCGAAGATATGTGATATGCTCCAAAACACTCCCAAACATCATTTTGGGTCTCATGGAGTAGAATGGTTGTTTTTGTTGCGAAACCATTTTCGCAACTTCGGTACCACGAAATAGTGCATTCAGGGCCGAAACACAAGTTTTGCATCTTTTTACGTGCCGAAGGTTTGCGATATGTTCCAAAACACTCCCAAACATCATTTTGGGTCTATTGGAGTAGAATGGTTGTTTTCGTTGCGAAACCATTTTCGCAACATCGGTACCCCGAAATAATGCATTCAGGCTCGAAACACAAGTTTTGCATCTTTTTACAAGCCTAAGGTTTGCGATATGCTCCAAAACACTCCCAAACATCATTCTGGGTCTAATGGGGTAGAATGGGTGTTTTCGTTGCGAAACCATTTTCGCAACTTCGGTACCCCGAAATAGTACATTCAGGGCCGAAAAACTAGTTTTGCATCTTTTTACATGCCGAAGGTTTGCGATATGCTCCAAAACACTCCCAAACATCTTTCTAAGTGTAATGGGGTAGAAGGGGTTTTTTCGTTGCGAAACCATTTTCACAACTTCGGTACCCCGAAATAGTGCATTCAAGCCTGAAACAGAAGTTTTGCATCTTTTACATGCCGAAGGTTTGCGATATGCTCCAAAACACTCCCAAACATCATTTTGGGTGTAATGGAGTGGAATGGGTGTTTTCATTGCGAAATCATTTTCGCAACATCGGTACCCCGAAATAGTGCATTCAGGCCCCAAACACAAGTTTTGCATCTTTTTACATGCCGAAGATTAGTGATATGCACCAAAGCACTCCCAAACATCATTTTGGGTCTAATGGAGTAGAATAGTTGTTTTCATTGCGAAACCATTTTCGCAACTTCGGTACCCCGAAATAGTGCATTCAGGCCCGAAACACAAGTTTTGCATCTTTTACATGCCGAAGGTTTGCGAAATGCTCCAAAACACTCCCAAACATCATTGTGGTTCTAATGGAGTTGAATGGGTGTTTTCGTTGCGAAACCATTTTCGCAACTTCGGTACCCTGAAATAGTGCATTCCGCCCCGAGACGAAAGTTTTGCATCTTTTTACATGCCGAAGGTTTGCGATATGCTCCAAAACACTCCCAAACATCATTCTGGGTCTAATGGGGTAGAATGGGTGTTTTCGTTACAAAACCATTTTCGCAACTTCGGTACCCCGAAATAGTGCATTCAAGCCCGAAACACAAGTTTTGCATCTTTTACATGCCTAACGTTTGCGATATGCTCCAAAACACTCCCAAACATCATTTTGTGTGTAATGGAGTAGAATGCGTGTTTCTTTGCGAAATCATTGTCGCAACATCGGTACCCCGAAATAGTGCATTCAGGCCGAAACACAAGTTTTGCATCTTTTTACATGCCGAAGATTTGTGATATGCTCCAAAACACTCCCAAACATCATTTTGGGTCTAATGGAGTAGAATGGTTGTTTTTGTTGCGAAACCATTTTCGCAACTTCGGTACCCCGAAATAGTGCATTCAGGCCCGAAACACAAGTTTTGCATCTTTTACATGCCGAAGGTTTGCGAAATGCTCCAAAACACTCCCAAACATCATTGTGGGTCTAATGGAGTAGAATGGGTGTTTTCGTTGCGAAACCATTTTTGCAACTTCGGTACCCTGAAATAGTGCATTCAGCCCCGAAACGAAAGTTTTGCATCTTTTTACATGCCGAAGGTTTGCGATATGCTCCAAAACACTCCCAAACATCATTTTGGGTCTAATGGAGTAGAATGGTTGTTTTTGTTGCGAAACCATTTTCGCAACTTCGGTACCACGAAATAGTGCATTCAGGGCCGAAACACAAGTTTTGCATCTTTTTACATGCCGAAGGTTTGCGATATGTTCCAAAACACTCCCAACCATCATTCTGGGTTTAATGGGGTAGAATAGGTGCTTTCGTTGCGAAACCATTTTCGCAACTTCGGTACCTCGAAATAGTGCATTCAGGCCCGGAACACATGTTTTGCATCTTTTCACATGCCGAAGGTTTGCGAAATGCTCCAAAACAGTCCCAAACATCATTTTGGGTGTAATGGAGTAGAATGGGTGTTTTCGTTGTGAAACCATTTTCGCAACTTCGGTACCCCGAAATAGTGCATTCTGGGCCGAAACACAAGTTTTGCATCTTTTTACATGCCGAAAGTTTGCGATAAGTTCCAAAACACTCCCAAACATCATTCTGGGTTTAATGGGGTAGAATGGGTGTTTTCGTTGCGAAACCATTTTCGCAACTTCGGTACCCCGAAATAGTGCATTCAAGCCCAAAACACAAGTTTTGCATCTTTTACGTGCCGAATGTTTGCGATATGCTCCAAAACACTCCCAAAAATCATTTTGGGTCTAATGGAGTAGAATGGGTGTTTTCCTTGCGAAACCATTTTCGCAACATCGGTACCCCGGAATAGTGCATTCAGGCCCGAAACACAAGTTTTGCATCTTTTTAGATGCCGAAGATTTGTGGTATGCTCCAAAACACTCCCAAACATCATTTTGGGTCTAATGGAGTAGAATGGTTGTTTTCGTTGCGAAACCATTTTCGCAACTTCGGTACCCCGAAATAGTGCATTCAGGCCCGAAACACAAGTTTTGCATCTTTTTACATGCCGAAGGTTTGCGATATGCTCCAAAACACTCCCAAACATCATTCTGGGTCTAATGCGGTAGAATGGGTGTTTTCGTTGCAAAACCATTTTCGCAACTTCGGTACCCCGAAATAGTGCATTCATGCCCGAAACACAAGTTTTACATCTTTTACATGCCGAAGGTTTGCGAAATGCTCCAAAACACTCCCAAACATCATTTTAGGTCTATTGGAGTAGAATGGTTGTTTTCGTTGCGAAACCATTTTCGCAACATCGGTACCCTGAAATAGTGCATTCAGGCCCGAAATACAAGTTTTGCATCTTTTACATGCCGAAGGTTTACGAAATGCTCCAAAACACTCCCAAACATCATTTCGGTTCTAATGGAGTAGAATGGTTGTTTTTGTTGCGAAACCATTTTCGCAACTTCGGTACCCCGAAATAATGGATTCAGGCTCGAAACACAAGTTTTGCATCTTTTTCCATGCCGAAGGTTTGCGTTATGCTCCAAAACACTCCCAAACATCATTCTTGGTCTAATGGGGTAGAATGGGTGTTTTCGTTGCGAAACCATTTTCGCAACTTCGGTACCCCAAAATAGTGCATTCAGGGCCGAAAAACTAGTTTTGCATCTTTTTACATGCCGAAGGTTTGCGATATGCTCCAAAACACTCCCAAACATCATTTTAAGTTTAATGGGGTAGAATGGGTGTTTTCTTTGCGAAACCATTTTCGCAACATCGGTACCCCGAAATAGTGCATTCAAGCCCGAAACACAAGTTCTGCACCTTTTACATGCCAAAAGTTTGCGATATGCTTCAAAACACTCCCAAACATCATTTTGTGTGTGATGGAGTAGAATGGGTGTTTTCGTTGCGAAACCATTTTCGGAACATCGGTACCCCGAAATAGTGCATTCAGGCCGAAACACAAGTTTTGAATCTTTTTACATGCCGAAGGTTTGTGATATGCTCCAAAATACTCCCAAACATCATTCTGGGTTTAATGGGGGGTAGAAGGGATGTTTTCGTTGTGAAACCATTTTCGCAACTTCGGTACTCCGAAATAGTGCATTCAAGCCCGAAACATAAGTTTTGCATATTTACATGCCGAAGGTTTGCGATATGCTCTAAGACACTCCCAAACATCATTTTGGGTGTAATGGAGTAGGATGGGTGTTTTCGTTGCGAAACCATTTTCGCAACATTGGTACCCCGAAATAGTGCATTCAGGCCCGAAACACAAGTTTTGCATCTTTTACATGCCGAAGGTTTGCGATATGCTCCAAAACACTCCCAAACATCATTCTGGGTCAAATGGGGTAGAATGGGTGTTTTCGTTGCAAAACCATTTTCGCAACTTCGGTGCCACGAAATAGTGCATTCAAGCCCGAAACACAAATTTTGCATCTTTTACATTCCGAAGGTTTGCGATATGCTCCAAAACACTCCCAAACATCATTTTGTGTGTAATGGAGTAGAATGGGTGTTTTCTTTGCGAAACCATTTTCGCAACATCGGTACCCCGAAATAGTGCATTCAGGCCGAAACACAAGTTTTGCATCTTTTTACATGCCGAAGATTTGTGATATGCTCCAAAACACTTCCAAACATCATTTTGGGTCTAATGGAGTAGAATGGTTGTTTTTGTTGCGAAACCATTTTCGCAACTTCGGTACCCCGAAATAGTGCATTCAGGCCGGAACACAAGTTTTGCATCTTTTTACATGCCGAAGGTTTGCGATATGTTCCAAAACACTCCCAAACATCATTTTGGGTCTAATGGAGTAGAATGGTTGTTTTCGTTGCGAAACCGTTTTCGCAACTTCGGTACCCCGAAATAATGCATTCAGGCTCGAAACACAAGTTTTGCATCTTTTTACATGCCTAAGGTTTGCGATATGCTCCAAAACACTCCCAAACATCATTCTGGGTCTAATGGGGTAGAATGGGTGTTTTCGTTGCGAAACCATTTTCGCAACTTCGGTACCCCGAAATAGTGCTTTCAGGGCCGAAAAACTAGTTTTGCATCTTTTTACATGCCGAAGGTTTGTGATATGCTCCAAAACACTCCCAAACATCATTCTGGGTTTAATGGGGGGTAGAATGGGTGTTTTCGTTGCGAAACCATTTTCGCAACTTCGGTACCCCGAAATAGTGCATTCAAGCCTGAAACACAAGTTTTGCATCTTTTACATGCCGAAGGTTTGCGATATGCTCCAAAACAATCCGAAACATCATTTTGGGTGTAATGGAGTAGAATGGGTGTTTTCATTGCGAAACCATTTTCGCAACATCGGTACCCCGAAATAGTGCATTCAGGCCCGAAACACAAGTTTTGCATCTTTTTACATGCCGAAGATTTGTGATATGCTCCAAAGCACTCCCAAATATCATTTTGGGTCTAATGGAGTAGAATAGTTGTTTTCGTTGCGAAACCATTTTCGCAACTTCGGTACCCCGAAATAGTGCATTCAGGCCCGAAACACAAGTTTTGCATCTTTTACATGCCGAAGGTTTGCGATATGTTCCAAAACACTCCCAAACATCATTTTGTGTGTAATGGAGTAGAATGGGTGTTTTCTTTGCGAAATCATTTTCGCAACATCGGTACCCCGAAATAGTGCATTCAGGCCGAAACACAAGTTTTGCATCTTTTTACATGCCGAAGATTTGTGATATGCTCCAAAACACTCCCAAACATCATTTTGGGTCTAATGGAGTAGAATGGTTGTTTTTGTTGCGAAACCATTTTCGCAACTTCGGTACCCCGAAATAGTGCATTCAGGCCCGAAACACAAGTTTAGCATCTTTTACATGCCGAAGGTTTGCGAAATGCTCCAAAACACTCCCAAACATCGTTGTGGGTCTAATGGAGTAGAATGGGTGTTTTCGTTGCGAAACCATTTTCGCAACTTCGGTACCCTGAAATAGTGCATTCAGCCCCGAAACGAAAGTTTTGCATCTTTTTACATGCCGAAGGTTTGCGATATGCTCCAAAACACTCCCAAACATCATTTTGGGTCTAATGGAGTAGAATGGTTGTTTTTGTTGCGAAACCATTTTCGCAACTTCGGTACCACGAAATAGTGCATCCAGGGCCGAAACACAAGTTTTGCATCTTTTTACATGCCGAAGGTTTGCGATATGTTCCAAAACACTCCCAACCATCATTCTGGGTTTAATGGGGTAGAATAGGTGTTTTCGTTGCGAAACCATTTTCGCAACTTCGGTACCTCGAAATAGTGCATTCAGGCCCGGAACACATGTTTTGCATCTTTTCACATGCCGAAGGTTTGCGATATGCTCCAAAACACTCCCAAACATCATTCTGGGTCTAATGGGGTAGAATGGGTGTTTTGCATCTTTTTACATGCCGAAGGTTTGCGATATGTTCCAAAACACTAACAAACATCATTCTGGGTTTAATAGGGTAGAATGGGTGTTTTCGTTGCGAAACCATTTTCGCAACTTCGGTACCCCGAAATAGTGCATTCAAGCCCGAAACACAAGTTTTGCATCTTTTCCGTGCCGAAGGTTTGCGATATGCTCCAAAACACTCCCAAACATCATTTTGGGTGTAATGGAGTAGAATGGGTGTTTTCGTTGCGAAACCATTTTCGCAACATCGGTACCCAGAAATAGTGCATTCAGGCCCGAAACACAAGTTTTGCATCTTTTTAGATGCCGAAGATTTGTGATATGCTCCAAAACACTCCCAAACATCATTTTGGGTCTAATGGAGTAGAATGGTTGTTTTCGTTGCGAAACCATTTTCGCAACTTCGGTACCCCGAAATAGTGCATTCAGGCCAAAACACAAGTTTTGCATCTTTTTACATGCCTAAGGTTTGCGATATGCTCCAAAACACTCCCAAACATCATTCTGGGTCTAATGGGGTAGAATGGGTGTTTTCGTTGCGAAACCATTTTCGCAACTTCGGTACCCCGAAATAGTGCTTTCAGGGCCGAAAAACTAGTTTTGCATCTTTTTACATGCCGAAGGTTTGTGATATGCTCCAAAACACTCCCAAACATCATTCTGGGTTTAATGGGGGGTAGAATGGGTGTTTTCGTTGCGAAACCATTTTCGCAACTTCGGTACCCCGAAATAGTGCATTCAAGCCTGAAACACAAGTTTTGCATCTTTTACATGCCGAAGGTTTGCGATATGCTCCAAAACAATCCGAAACATCATTTTGGGTGTAATGGAGTAGAATGGGTGTTTTCATTGCGAAACCATTTTCGCAACATCGGTACCCCGAAATAGTGCATTCAGGCCCGAAACACAAGTTTTGCATCTTTTTACATGCCGAAGATTTGTGATATGCTCCAAAGCACTCCCAAATATCATTTTGGGTCTAATGGAGTAGAATAGTTGTTTTCGTTGCGAAACCATTTTCGCAACTTCGGTACCCCGAAATAGTGCATTCAGGCCCGAAACACAAGTTTTGCATCTTTTACATGCCGAAGGTTTGCGATATGTTCCAAAACACTCCCAAACATCATTTTGTGTGTAATGGAGTAGAATGGGTGTTTTCTTTGCGAAATCATTTTCGCAACATCGGTACCCTGAAATAGTGCATTCAGGCCGAAACACAAGTTTTGCATCTTTTTACATGCCGAAGATTTGTGATATGCTCCAAAACACTCCCAAACATCATTTTGGGTCTAATGGAGTAGAATGGTTGTTTTTGTTGCGAAACCATTTTCGCAACTTCGGTACCCCGAAATAGTGCATTCAGGCCCGAAACACAAGTTTAGCATCTTTTACATGCCGAAGGTTTGCGAAATGCTCCAAAACACTCCCAAACATCGTTGTGGGTCTAATGGAGTAGAATGGGTGTTTTCGTTGCGAAACCATTTTCGCAACTTCGGTACCCTGAAATAGTGCATTCAGCCCCGAAACGAAAGTTTTGCATCTTTTTACATGCCGAAGGTTTGCGATATGCTCCAAAACACTCCCAAACATCATTTTGGGTCTAATGGAGTAGAATGGTTGTTTTTGTTGCGAAACCATTTTCGCAACTTCGGTACCACGAAATAGTGCATCCAGGGCCGAAACACAAGTTTTGCATCTTTTTACATGCCGAAGGTTTGCGATATGTTCCAAAACACTCCCAACCATCATTCTGGGTTTAATGGGGTAGAATAGGTGTTTTCGTTGCGAAACCATTTTCGCAACTTCGGTACCTCGAAATAGTGCATTCAGGCCCGGAACACATGTTTTGCATCTTTTCACATGCCGAAGGTTTGCGATATGCTCCAAAACACTCCCAAACATCATTCTGGGTCTAATGGGGTAGAATGGGTGTTTTGCATCTTTTTACATGCCGAAGGTTTGCGATATGTTCCAAAACACTAACAAACATCATTCTGGGTTTAATAGGGTAGAATGGGTGTTTTCGTTGCGAAACCATTTTCGCAACTTCGGTACCCCGAAATAGTGCATTCAAGCCCGAAACACAAGTTTTGCATCTTTTCCGTGCCGAAGGTTTGCGATATGCTCCAAAACACTCCCAAACATCATTTTGGGTGTAATGGAGTAGAATGGGTGTTTTCGTTGCGAAACCATTTTCGCAACATCGGTACCCAGAAATAGTGCATTCAGGCCCGAAACACAAGTTTTGCATCTTTTTAGATGCCGAAGATTTGTGATATGCTCCAAAACACTCCCAAACATCATTTTGGGTCTAATGGAGTAGAATGGTTGTTTTCGTTGCGAAACCATTTTCGCAACTTCGGTACCCCGAAATAGTGCATTCAGGCCAAAACACAAGTTTTGCATCTTTTTACATGCCGAAGGTTTGTGATATGCTCCAAAACACTCCCAAACATCATTTTGGGTCTAATGTTGTAGAATGGGTGTTTTCGTTGCGAAACCAATTTCACAACTTTAGTACCCCAAAATAGTGCATTCAGGGACGAAACACAAGTTTTGCATCTTTTTACATGCCGAAGGTTTGCGATATGTTCCAAAACACTCCCAAACATCATTCTGCGTTTAATGGGCTAGAATGGGTGTTTTTGTTGCGAAACCATTTTCGCAACTTCCGTACCCCGAAATAGTGCATTCAAGCCCGAAACACAAGTTTTGCATCTTTTTACAAGGCGAAGGTTTGCAATATGCTCCAAAACACTCCCAAACATCATTCTGGGTCAAATGGGGTAGAATGGGTGTTTTCGTTGCGAAACCATTTTCGCAACTTCGGTACCCCGAAAGAATGGACTCAGGCTCGAAACACAAGTTTTGCATCTTTTTACATGCCGAAGGTTTGCGATATGCTCCAAAACACTCCCAAACATCATTCTGGGTCTAATGGGGTAGAATGGGTGTTTTCGTTGCGAAACCATTTTCGCAACTTCGGTACCACGAAATAGTGCATTTTGGGCCGAAACACAAGTTTTGCATCTTTTTACATGCCGAAGATTTGTGATATGCTCCAAAACACTCCCAAACATCATTTTGGGTGTAATGGAGTAGAATGGGTGTTTTCGTTGCGAAACCATTTTCGCAACATCGGTACCCCGAAATAGTGCATTCAGGCCCGAAACACAAGTTTTGCATCTTTTTACATGCCGAAGATTTGTGATATGCTCCAAAACACTCCCAAACATCATTTTGGGTCTAATGGAGTAGAATGTTTGTTTTCGTTGCGAAACCATTTTCGCAACTTCGGTACCCCGAAATAGTGCATTTAGGCCCGAAACACAAGTTTTGCATCTTTTACATGCCGAAGGTTTGCGAAATGCTCCAAAACACTCCCAAACATCATTTTGGGTCTAATGGAGTAGAATGGTTGTTTTCGTTGCGAAACTATTTTCGCAACTTTAGTACCCCGAAATAGTGCATTCAGGCCCGAAACACAAGTTTTACATATTTTACATGCCGAAGGTTTGCGATATGCTCCAAGACACTCCCAAACATCATTCTAGGTTTAATGGGGTAGAATGGGTATTTTCTTTGCGAAACCAATTTCGCAACTTCGATACCCTGAAATAGTGCGTTCAAGCCCGAAACACAAGTTTTGCATCTTTTTACATGCCGAAGATTTGTGATATGCTCCAAAACACTCCCAAACATCATTTTGGGTCTAATGGAGTAGAATGGTTGTTTTTGTTGCAAACCCATTTTCGCAACTTCGGTACCACGAAATAGTGCATTCAGGCCCGAAACACAAGTTTTGCATCTTTTACATGCCGAAGGTTTGCGAAAATGCTCCAAAACACTCCCAGACATCATTTTGGGTGTAATGGTGTAGAATGGGTGTTTTCGTTGCGAAACCATTTTCGCAACTTCGGTACCCTGAAATAGTGCATTCAGGGCCGAAACACAAGTTTTGCATCATTTTACATGCCGAAGGTTTGCGATATGTTCCAAAACACTCCCAAACATCATTCTGCGTTTAATGGGCTAGAATGGGTGTTTTTGTTGCTAAACCATTTTCGCAACTTCCGTACCCCGAAATAGTGCATTCAAGCCCGAAACACAAGTTTTGCATCTTTTTACATGCCGAAGGTTTGCAATATGCTCCAAAACACTCCCAAACATCATTCTGGGTCAAATGGGGTAGAATGGGTGTTTTCGTTGCGAAACCATTTTCGCAACTTCGGTACCCCGAAAGAATTCACTCAGGCTTGAAACACAAGTTTTGCATCTTTTTACATGCCGAATGTTTGCGATATGCTCCAAAACACTCACAAACATCATTCTGGGTCTAATGGGGTAGAATGGGTGTTTTCGTTGCGAAACCATTTTCGCAACTTCGGTACCACGAAATAGTGCATTCAGGGCCGAAACACAAGTTTTGCATCTTTTTACATGCCGAAGGTTTGTGATATGCTCCAAAACACTCCCAAACATCATTTTGGGTCTAATGTTGTAGAATGGGTGTTTTCGTTGCGAAACCAATTTCGCAACTTTAGTACCCCAAAATAATGCATTCAGGCTCGAAACACAAGTTTTGCATCTTTTTACATGCCGAAGGTTTGCGATATGCTCTAAAACACTCCCAAACATCATTCTGGGTCTAATGGGGTAGAATGGGTGTTTTTGTTGCGAAACCATTTTCGCAACTTCGGTACCCCGAAATAATGCATTCAGGCTCGAAACACAAGTTTTGCATCTTTTTACATGTCGAAGATTTGTGACATGCTCCAAAACACTCCCAGACATCATTTTGGGTCTAATGGAGTAGAATGGTTCTTTTCGTTGCAAAACCATTTTCGCAACTTCGGTACCCCGAAAGAATGCACTCAGGCTCGAAACACAAGTTTTGCATCTTTTTACATGCCGAAGGTTTGCTATATGCTCCAAAACACTCCCAGACATCATTCTGGGTGTAATGGGGTAGAATGGGTCTTTTCGTTGCGAAACCATTTTCGCAACATCGGTACCCCGAAATAATGCATTCTGGCCCGAAACACAAGTTTTGCATCTTTTTACATGCCGAAGATTTGTGATATGCTCCAAAGCACTCCCAAACATCATTTTGGGTCTAATGGAGTAGAATAGTTGTTTTCGTTGCGAAACCATTTTCGCAACTTCGGTACCCCGAAATAGTGCATTCAGGCCCGAAACACAAGTTTTGCATCTTTTACATGCCGAAGGTTTGCGAAATGCTCCAAAGCACTCCCAAACATCATTGTGGGTCTAATGGAGTTGAATGGGTGTTTTCGTTGCGAAACCATTTTCGCAACTTCGGTACCCTGAAATAGTGCATTCAGCCCCGAAACGAAAGTTTTGCATCTTTTTACTTGCCGAAGGTTTGCGATATGCTCCAAAACACTCCCAAACATCATTCTGGGTCTAATGGGGGTAGAATGGGTGTTTTCGTTGCGAAACCATTTTCGCAACTTCGGTACCGCGAAAGAATGCACTCAGGCTCGAAACACAAGTTTTGCATCTTTTTACATGCCGAAGGTTTGCGATATGCTCCAAAACACTCCCAAACATCATTCTGGGTCTAATGGGGTAGAAAGGGTGTTTTCGTTGCGAAACCATTTTCGCAACTTCGGTACCCCGAAAGAATGCACTCAGGCTCGAAACACAAGTTTTGCATCTTTTTACATGCCGAAGGTTTGCGATATGCTCCAAAACACTCCCAAACATCATTCTGGGTCTAATGGGGTAGAATGGTTGTTTTCGTTGCGAAACCATTTTCGTAACTTCGGTACCCCGAAAGAATGCACTCAGGCTCGAAACACAAGGTTTGCATCTTTTTACTTGCCGAAGGTTTGCGATATGTTCCAAAACACTCCCAAACATCATTTTGGGTGTAATGGAGTAGAATGGGTGTTTTCGTTGCGAAACCATTTTCGCAACATCGGTACCCCGAAATAGTGCATTCAGGCCCGAAACACAAGTTTTGCATCTTTTTACATGCCGAAGATTTGTGATATGCTCCAAAACACTCCCAAACATCATTTTGGGTCTAATGGAGTAGAATGTTTGTTTTCGTTGCGAAACCATTTTCACAACTTCGGTACCCCGAAATTGTGCATTCAGGCCCGAAACACAAGTTTTGCATCTTTTACATGCCGAAGGTTTGCGAAATGCTCCAAAACACTCCGAAACATCATTTTGGGTCTAATGGAGTAGAATGGTTGTTTTCGTTGCGAAACTATTTTCCCAACTTTAGTACCCCGAAATAGTGCATTCAGGCCCGAAACACAAGTTTTGCATCTTTTACATGCCGAAGGTTTGCGATATGCTCCAAGACACTCCCAAACATCATTCTAGGTTTAATGGGGTAGAATGGGTATTTTCTTTGCGAAACCATTTTCGCAACTTCGGTACCCTGAAATAGTGCGTTCAAGCCCGAAACACAAGTTTTGCATCTTTTTACATGCCGAAGATTTGTGATATGCTCCAAAACACTCCCAAACATCAATTTGGGTCTAATGGAGTAGAATGGTTGTTTTTGTTGCAAAACCATTTTCGCAACTTCGGTACCACGAAATAGTGCATTCAGGCCCGAAACACAAGTTTTGCATCTTTTACATGCCGAAGGTTTGCGAAAATGCTCCAAAACACTTCCAAACATCATTTTGGGTCTAATGGTGTAGAATGGGTGTTTTCGTTGCGAAACCATTTTCGCAACTACGGTACCCCGAAATAGTGCATTCAGGGACGAAACACAAGTTTTGCATCTTTTTACATGCCGAAGGTTTGCGATATGTTCCAAAACACTCCCAAACATCATTCTGCGTTTAATGGGCTAGAATGGGTGTTTTTGTTGCGAAACCATTTTCGCAACTTCCGTACCCCGAAATAGTGCATTCAAGCCCGAAACACAAGTTTTGCATCTTTTTACATGCCGAAGGTTTGCAATATGCTCCAAAACACTCCCAAACATCATTCTGGGTCAAATGGGGTAGAATGGGTGTTTTCGTTGCGAAACCATTTTCGCAACTTCGGTACCCCGAAAGAATGCACTCGGGCTCGAAACACAAGTTTTGCATCTTTTTACTTGCCGAAGGTTTGCGATATGCTCCAAAACACTCCCAAACATCATTCTGGGTCTAATGGGGTAGAATGGGTGTTTTCGTTGCGAAACCATTTTCGCAACTTCGGTACTACGAAATAGTGCATTCAGGGCCGAAACACAAGTTTTGCATCTTTTTACATGCCGAAGGTTTGCCATATGTTCCAAAACACTCCCAAACATCATTTTGGGTGTAATGGAGTAGAATGGGTGTTTTCGTTGCGAAACCATTTTCGCAACATCGGTACCCCGAAATAGTGCATTCAGGCCCGAAACACAAGTTTTGCATCTTTTTACATGCTGAAGATTTGTGATATGCTCCAAAACACTCCCAAACATCATTTTGGGTCTAATGGAGTAGAATGTTTGTTTTCGTTGCGAAACCATTTTCGCAACTTCGGTACCCCGAAATAGTGCATTTAGGCCCGAAACACAAGTTTTGCATCTTTTACATGCCGAAGGTTTGCGAAATGCTCCAAAACACTCCCAAACATCATTTTGGGTCTAATGGAGTAGAATGGTTGTTTTCATTGCGAAACTATTTTCGCAACTTTAGTACCCCGAAATAGTGCATTCAGGCCCGAAACACAAGTTTTGCATCTTTTACATGCCGAAGGTTTGCGATATGCTCCAAAACACTCCCAAACATCATTCTAGGTTTAATGGGGTAGAATGGGTATTTTCTTTGCGAAACCATTTTCGCAACTTCGGTACCCTGAAATAGTGCGTTCAAGCCCGAAACACAAGTTTTGCATCTTTTTACATGCCGAAGATTTGTGATATGCTCCAAAACACTCCCGAACATCATTTTGGGTCTAATGGAGTAGAATGGTTGTTTTTGTTGCAAAACCATTTTCGCAACTTCGGTACCACGAAATAGTGCATTCAGGCCTGAAACACAAGTTTTGCATCTTTTACATGCCGAAGGTTTGCGAAAATGCTCCAAAACACTCCCAAACATCATTTTGGGTCTAATGGTGTAGAATGGGTGTTTTCGTTGCGAAACCATTTTCGCAACTTCGGTACCCTGAAATAGTGCATTCAGGGCCGAAACACAAGTTTTGCATCATTTTACATGCCGAAGGTTTGCGATATGTTCCAAAACACTCCCAAACATCATTCTGCGTTTAATGGGCTAGAATGGGTGTTTTTGTTGCGAAACCATTTTCGCAACTTCCGTACCCCGAAATAGTGCATTCAAGCCCGAAACACAAGTTTTGCATCTTTTTACATGCCGAAGGTTTGCAATATGCTCCAAAACACTCCCAAACATCATTCTGGGTCAAATGGGGTAGAATGGGTGTTTTCGTTGCGAAACCATTTTCGCAACTTCGGTACCCCGAAAGAATGCACTCAGGCTCGAAACACAAGGTTTGCATCTTTTTACATGCCGAAGGTTTGAGATATGCTCCAAAACACTCCCAAACATCATTCTGGGTCTAATGGGGTAGAATGGGTGTTTTCGTTGCGAAACCATTTTCGCAACTTCGGTACCACGAAATAGTGCATTCAGGGCCGAAACACAAGTTTTGCATCTTTTTACATGCCGAAGGTTTGCGATATGTTCCAAAACACTCCCAAACATCATTTTGGGTGTAATGGAGTAGAATGGGTGTTTTCGTTGCGAAACCATTTTCGCAACATCGGTACCCCGAAATAGTGCATTCAGGCCCGAAACACAAGTTTTGCATCTTTTTACATGCTGAAGATTTGTGATATGCTCCAAAACACTCCCAAACATCATTTTGGGTCTAATGGAGTAGAATGTTTGTTTTCGTTGCGAAACCATTTTCGCAACTTCGGTACCCCGAAATAGTGCATTTAGGCCCGAAACACAAGTTTTGCATCTTTTACATGCCGAAGGTTTGCGAAATGCTCCAAAACACTCCCAAACATCATTTTGGGTCTAATGGAGTAGAATGGTTGTTTTCATTGCGAAACTATTTTCGCAACTTTAGTACCCCGAAATAGTGCATTCAGGCCCGAAACACAAGTTTTGCATCTTTTACATGCCGAAGGTTTGCGATATGCTCCAAAACACTCCCAAACATCATTCTAGGTTTAATGGGGTAGAATGGGTATTTTCTTTGCGAAACCATTTTCGCAACTTCGGTACCCTGAAATAGTGCGTTCAAGCCCGAAACACAAGTTTTGCATCTTTTTACATGCCGAAGATTTGTGATATGCTCCAAAACACTCCCGAACATCATTTTGGGTCTAATGGAGTAGAATGGTTGTTTTTGTTGCAAAACCATTTTCGCAACTTCGGTACCACGAAATAGTGCATTCAGGCCTGAAACACAAGTTTTGCATCTTTTACATGCCGAAGGTTTGCGAAAATGCTCCAAAACACTCCCAAACATCATTTTGGGTCTAATGGTGTAGAATGGGTGTTTTCGTTGCGAAACCATTTTCGCAACTTCGGTACCCTGAAATAGTGCATTCAGGGCCGAAACACAAGTTTTGCATCATTTTACATGCCGAAGGTTTGCGATATGTTCCAAAACACTCCCAAACATCATTCTGCGTTTAATGGGCTAGAATGGGTGTTTTTGTTGCGAAACCATTTTCGCAACTTCCGTACCCCGAAATAGTGCATTCAAGCCCGAAACACAAGTTTTGCATCTTTTTACATGCCGAAGGTTTGCAATATGCTCCAAAACACTCCCAAACATCATTCTGGGTCAAATGGGGTAGAATGGGTGTTTTCGTTGCGAAACCATTTTCGCAACTTCGGTACCCCGAAAGAATGCACTCAGGCTCGAAACACAAGGTTTGCATCTTTTTACATGCCGAAGGTTTGCGATATGCTCCAAAACACTCCCAAACATCATTCTGGGTCTAATGGGGTAGAATGGGTGTTTTCGTTGCGAAACCATTTTCGCAACTTCGGTACCACGAAATAGTGCATTCAGGGCCGAAACACAAGTTTTGCATCTTTTTACATGCCGAAGGTTTGCGATATGTTCCAAAACACTCCCAAACATCATTTTGGTTGTAATGGAGTAGAATGGGTGTTTTCGTTGCGAAACCATTTTCGCAACATCGGTACCCCGAAATAGTGCATTCAGGCCCGAAACACAAGTTTTGCATCTTTTTACATGCTGAAGATTTGTGATATGCTCCAAAACACTCCCAAACATCATTTTGGGTCTAATGGAGTAGAATGTTTGTTTTCGTTGCGAAACCATTTTCGCAACTTCGGTACCCCGAAATAGTGCATTTAGGCCCGAAACACAAGTTTTGCATCTTTTACATGCCGAAGGTTTGCGAAATGCTCCAAAACACTCCCAAACATCATTTTGGGTCTAATGGAGTAGAATGGTTGTTTTCATTGCGAAACTATTTTCGCAACTTTAGTACCCCGAAATAGTGCATTCAGGCCCGAAACACAAGTTTTGCATCTTTTTACATGCTGAAGATTTGTGATATGCTCCAAAACACTCCCAAACATCATTTTGGGTCTAATGGAGTAGAATGTTTGTTTTCGTTGCGAAACCATTTTCGCAACTTCGGTACCCCGAAATAGTGCATTTAGGCCCGAAACACAAGTTTTGCATCTTTTACATGCCGAAGGTTTGCGAAATGCTCTAAAACACTCCCAAACATCATTTTGGGTCTAATGGAGTAGAATGGTTGTTTTCATTGCGAAACTATTTTCGCAACTTTAGTACCCCGAAATAGTGCATTCAGGCCCGAAACACAAGTTTTGCATCTTTTACATGCCGAAGGTTTGCGATATGCTCCAAGACACTCCCAAACATCATTCTAGGTTTAATGGGGTAGAATGGGTATTTTCTTTGCGAAACCATTTTCGCAACTTCGGTACCCTGAAATAGTGCGTTCAAGCCCGAAACACAAGTTTTGCATCTTTTTACATGCCGAAGATTTGTGATATGCTCCAAAACACTCCCAAACATCATTTTGGGTCTAATGGAGTAGAATGGTTGTTTTTGTTGCAAAACCATTTTCGCAACTTCGGTACCACGAAATAGTGCATTCAGGCCCGAAACACACAAGTTTTGCATCTTTTACATGCCGAAGGTTTGCGAAAATGCTCCAAAACACTCCCAAACATCATTTTGGGTCTAATGGTGTAGAATGGGTGTTTTCGTTGCGAAACCATTTTCGCAACTTCGGTACCCCGAAATAGTGCATTCAGGGCCGAAACACAAGTTTTGCATCTTTTTACATGCCGAAGGTTTGCGATATGTTCCAAAACACTCCCAAACATCATTTTGGGTCTAATGGAGTAGAATGGGTGTTTTCGTTGCGAAACCATTTTCGCAACATCGGTACCCCGAAATAGTGCATTCAGGCCCGAAACACAAGTTTTGCATCTTTTTACATGCCGAAGATTTGTGATATGCTCCAAAACACTCCCAAACATCATTTTGGGTCTAATGGAGTAGAATGTTTGTTTTCGTTGCGAAACCATTTTCGCAACTTCGGTACCCCGAAATAGTGCATTTAGGCCCGAAACACAAGTTTTGCATCTTTTACATGCCGAAGGTTTGCGAAATGCTCCAAAACACTCCCAAACATCATTTTGGGTCTAATGGAGTAGAATGGTTGTTTTCGTTGTGAAACTATTTTCGCAACTTTAGTACCCCGAAATAGTGCATTCAGGCCCGAAACACAAGTTTTGCATCTTTTACATGCCGAAGGTTTGCAATATGCTCCAAGACACTCCCAAACATCATTCTAGGTTTAATGGGGTAGAATGGGTATTTTCTTTGCGAAACCATTTTCGCAACTTCGGTACCCTGAAATAGTGCGTTCAAGCCCGAAACACAAGTTTTGCATCTTTTTACATGCCGAAGATTTGTGATATGCTCGAAAACACTCCCAAACATCATTTTGGGTCTAATGGAGTAGAATGGTTGTTTTTGTTGCAAAACCATTTTCGCAACTTCGGTACCACGAAATAGTGCATTCAGGCCCGAAACACAAGTTTTGCATCTTTTACATGCCGAAGGTTTGCCAAAATGCTCCAAAACACTACCAAACATCATTTTGGGTCTAATGGTGTAGAATGGGTGTTTTCGTTGCGAAACCATTTTCGCAACTTCGGTACCCCGAAATAGTGCATTCAGGTCCGAAACACAAGTTTTACATCTTTTTACAAGCCGAAGGTTTGCGATATGTTCCAAAACACTCCCAAACATCATTCTGCGTTTAATGGGCTAGAATGGGTGTTTTTGTTGCGAAACCATTTTCGCAACTTCCGTACCCCGAAATAGTGCATTCAAGCCCGAAAAACAAGTTTTGCATCTTTTTACATGCCGAAGGTTTGCAATATGCTCCAAAACACTCCCGAACATCATTCTGGGTCAAATGGGGTAGAATGGGTGTTTTCGTTGCGAAACCATTTTCGCAACTTCGGTACCCCGAAAGAATGCACTCAGGCTCGAAACACAAGTTTTGCATCTTTTTACATGCCGAAGGTTTGCGATATGCTCCAAAACACTCCCAAACATCATTCTGGGTCTAATGGGGTAGAATGCGTGTTTTCGTTGCGAAACCATTTTTGCCACTTCGGTACCACGAAATAGTGCATTCAGGGCCGAAACACAAGTTTTGCATCTTTTTACATGCCGAAGGTTTGCGATATGTTCCAAAACACTCCGAAACATCATTTTGGGTGTAATTGAGTAGAATGGGTGTTTTCGTTGCGAAACCATTTTCGCAACATCGGTACCCCGAAATAGTGCATTCAGGCCCGAAACACAAGTTTTGCATCTTTTTACATGCCGAAGATTTGTGATATGCTCCAAAACACTCCCAAACATCATTTTGGGTCTAATGGAGTAGAATGTTTGTTTTCGTTCCGAAACCATTTTCGCAACTTCGGTACCCCGAAATAGTGCATTCAAGTCCGAAACACAAGTTTTGCATCTTTTTACATGCCGAAGGTTTGCGAAATGCTCCAAAACACTCCCAAACATCATTTTGGGTCTAATGGAGTAGAATGGTTGTTTTCGTTGCGAAACTATTTTCGCAACTTTAGTACCCCGAAATAGTGCATTCAGGCCCGAAACACAAGTTTTGCATCTTTTACATGCCGAAGGTTTGCGATATGCTCCAAGACACTCCCAAACATCATTCTAGGTTTAATGGGGTAGAATGGGTATTTTCTTTGCGAAACCATTTTCGCAACTTCGGTACCCCGAAATAGTGCGTTCAAGCCCGAAACACAAGTTTTGCATCTTTTTACATGCCGAAGATTTGTGATATGCTCCAAAACACTCCCAAACATCATTTTGGGTCTAATGGAGTAGAATGTTTGTTTTCGTTGCGAAACCATTTTCGCAACTTCGGTACCCCGAAATAGTGCATTTAGGCCCGAAACACAAGTTTTGCATCTTTTACATGCCGAAGGTTTGCGAAATGCTCCAAAACACTCCCAAACATCATTTTGGGTCTAATGGAGTAGAATGGTTGTTTTCGTTGTGAAACTATTTTCGCAACTTTAGTACCCCGAAATAGTGCATTCAGGCCCGAAACACAAGTTTTGCATCTTTTACATGCCGAAGGTTTGCAATATGCTCCAAGACACTCCCAAACATCATTCTAGGTTTAATGGGGTAGAATGGGTATTTTCTTTGCGAAACCATTTTCGCAACTTCGGTACCCTGAAATAGTGCGTTCAAGCCCGAAACACAAGTTTTGCATCTTTTTACATGCCGAAGATTTGTGATATGCTCGAAAACACTCCCAAACATCATTTTGGGTCTAATGGAGTAGAATGGTTGTTTTTGTTGCAAAACCATTTTCGCAACTTCGGTACCACGAAATAGTGCATTCAGGCCCGAAACACAAGTTTTGCATCTTTTACATGCCGAAGGTTTGCCAAAATGCTCCAAAACACTACCAAACATCATTTTGGGTCTAATGGTGTAGAATGGGTGTTTTCGTTGCGAAACCATTTTCGCAACTTCGGTACCCCGAAATAGTGCATTCAGGTCCGAAACACAAGTTTTACATCTTTTTACAAGCCGAAGGTTTGCGATATGTTCCAAAACACTCCCAAACATCATTCTGCGTTTAATGGGCTAGAATGGGTGTTTTTGTTGCGAAACCATTTTCGCAACTTCCGTACCCCGAAATAGTGCATTCAAGCCCGAAAAACAAGTTTTGCATCTTTTTACATGCCGAAGGTTTGCAATATGCTCCAAAACACTCCCGAACATCATTCTGGGTCAAATGGGGTAGAATGGGTGTTTTCGTTGCGAAACCATTTTCGCAACTTCGGTACCCCGAAAGAATGCACTCAGGCTCGAAACACAAGTTTTGCATCTTTTTACATGCCGAAGGTTTGCGATATGCTCCAAAACACTCCCAAACATCATTCTGGGTCTAATGGGGTAGAATGCGTGTTTTCGTTGCGAAACCATTTTTGCCACTTCGGTACCACGAAATAGTGCATTCAGGGCCGAAACACAAGTTTTGCATCTTTTTACATGCCGAAGGTTTGCGATATGTTCCAAAACACTCCGAAACATCATTTTGGGTGTAATTGAGTAGAATGGGTGTTTTCGTTGCGAAACCATTTTCGCAACATCGGTACCCCGAAATAGTGCATTCAGGCCCGAAACACAAGTTTTGCATCTTTTTACATGCCGAAGATTTGTGATATGCTCCAAAACACTCCCAAACATCATTTTGGGTCTAATGGAGTAGAATGTTTGTTTTCGTTCCGAAACCATTTTCGCAACTTCGGTACCCCGAAATAGTGCATTCAAGTCCGAAACACAAGTTTTGCATCTTTTTACATGCCGAAGGTTTGCGAAATGCTCCAAAACACTCCCAAACATCATTTTGGGTCTAATGGAGTAGAATGGTTGTTTTCGTTGCGAAACTATTTTCGCAACTTTAGTACCCCGAAATAGTGCATTCAGGCCCGAAACACAAGTTTTGCATCTTTTACATGCCGAAGGTTTGCGATATGCTCCAAGACACTCCCAAACATCATTCTAGGTTTAATGGGGTAGAATGGGTATTTTCTTTGCGAAACCATTTTCGCAACTTCGGTACCCCGAAATAGTGCGTTCAAGCCCGAAACACAAGTTTTGCATCTTTTTACATGCCGAAGATTTGTGATATGCTCCAAAACACTCCCAAACATCATTTTGGGTCTAATGGAGTAGAATGGTTGTTTTTGTTGCAAAACCATTTTCGCAACTTCGGTACCACGAAATAGTGCATTCAGGCCCGAAACACAAGTTTTGCATCTTTTACATGCCGAAGGTTTGCGAAAATGCTCCAAAACACTCCCAAACATCATTTTGGGTGTAATGGTGTAGAATGGGTGTTTTCGTTGCGAAACCATTTTCGCAACTTCGGAACCCCGAAATAGTGCATTCAGGGCCGAAACACAAGTTTTGCATCGTTTTGCATGCCGAAGGTTTGCGATATGTTCCAAAACACTCCCAAACATCATTCTGGGTTTAATGGGCTGGAATGGGTGTTTTCGTTGTCAAACCATTTTTGCAACTTCGGTACCCCGAAATAGTGCATTCAAGCCCGAAACACAAGTTTTGCATATTTTTACATGCCGAAGATTTGCAATATGCTCCAAAACACTCCCAAACATCATTCTGGGTCTAATGGGGTAGAATGAGTGTTTTCGTTGCGAAACCATTTTCGCAACTTCGGTACCCCGAAAGAATGCACTCAGGCTCGAAACACAAGTTTTGCATCTTTTTACATGCCGAAGTTTTGCGATATGCTCCAAAACACTCTCAAACATCATTCTGGGTCTAATGGGGTAGAATTGGTGTTTTCGTTGCGAAACCATTTTCGCAACTTCGGTACCATGAAATAGTGCATTCAGGGCCGAAACACAAGTTTTGCATCTTTTTACATGCCGAAGGTTTGCGATATGTTCCAAAACACTCCCAAACATCATTTTGGGTGTAATGGAGTAGAATGGGTGTTTTCGTTGCGAAACCATATTCGCAACATCGGTACCCCAAAATAGTGCATTCAGGCCCGAAACACAAGTTTTGCATCTTTTTACATGCCGAAGATTTGTGATATGCTCCAAAACACTCCCAAACATCATTTTGGGTCTAATGGAGTAGAATGTTTGTTTTCGTTGCGAAACCATTTTCGCAACTTCGGTACCCCGAAATAGTGCATTTAGGCCCGAAACACAAGTTTTGCATCTTTTACATGCCGAAGGTTTGCGAAATGCTCCAAAACACTCCCAAACATCATTTTGGGTCTAATGGAGTAGAATGGTTGTTTTCGTTGCGAAACTATTTTCGCAACTTTAGTACCCCGAAATAGTGTATTCAGGCCCGAAACACAAGTTTTGCATCTTTTACATGCCGAAGGTTTGCGATATGCTCCAAGACACTCCCAAACATCAATTTTGGTCTAATGGAGTAGAATAGTTGTTTTCATTGCGAAACCATTTTCGCAACTTCGGTACCCCGAAATAGTTCATTCAGGCCTGAAACACAAGTTTTGCATCTTTTACATGCCGAAGGTTTGCGATATGCTCCAAAACACTCCCAAACATCATTCTGGGTCTAATGGGATAGAATGGGTGTTTTCGTTGCGAAACCATTTTCGCAACTTCGGTACCCCGAAATAGTGCATTCAGGGCGGAAACACAAGTTTTGCATCTTTTTACATGCCGAAGGTTTGCGATATGTTCCAAAACACTCCCAAACATCATTTTGGGTGTAATGGAGTAGAATGGGTGTTTTCGTTGCGAAACCATTTTCGCAACATCAGTACCCCGAAATAGTGCGTTCAGGCCCGAAACACAAGTTTTGCATCTTTTTACATGCCGAAGATTTGTGATATGCTCCAAAACACTCCCAAACATCATTTTGGGTCTAATGGAGTAGAATGTTTGTTTTCGTTGCGAAACCATTTTCGCAACTTCGGTACCCCGAAATAGTGCATTTAGGCCCGAAACACAAGTTTTGCATCTTTTACATGCCGAAGGTTTGCGAAATGCTCCAAAACACTCCCAAACATCATTTTGGGTCTAATGGAGTAGAATGGTTGTTTTCGTTGCGAAACTATTTTCGCAACTTTAGTACCCCGAAATAGTGCATTCAGGCCCGAAACAAAAGTTTTGCATCTTTTACATGCCGAAGGTTTGCGATATGCTCCAAGACACTCCCAAACATCATTCTAGGTTTAATGGGGTAGAATGGGTATTTTCTTTGCGAAACCATTTTCGCAACTTCGGTACCCCGAAATAGTGCGTTCAAGCCCGAAACACAAGTTTTGCATCTTTTTACATGCCGAAGATTTGTGATATGCTCCAAAACACTCCCAAACATCATTTTGGGTCTAATGGAGTAGAATGGTTGTTTTTGTTGCAAAACCATTTTCGCAACTTCGGTACCACGAAATAGTGCATTCAGGCCCGAAACACAAGTTTTGCATCTTTTACATGCCGAAGGTTTGCGAAAATGCTCCAAAACACTCCCAAACATCATTTTGGGTGTAATGGTGTAGAATGGGTGTTTTCGTTGCGAAACCATTTTCGCAACTTCGGAACCCCGAAATAGTGCATTCAGGGCCGAAACACAAGTTTTGCATCGTTTTGCATGCCGAAGGTTTGCGATATGTTCCAAAACACTCCCAAACATCATTCTGGGTTTAATGGGCTGGAATGGGTGTTTTCGTTGTCAAACCATTTTTGCAACTTCGGTACCCCGAAATAGTGCATTCAAGCCCGAAACACAAGTTTTGCATATTTTTACATGCCGAAGGTTTGCAATATGCTCCAAAACACTCCCAAACATCATTCTGGGTCTAATGGGGTAGAATGAGTGTTTTCGTTGCGAAACCATTTTCGCAACTTCGGTACCCCGAAAGAATGCACTCAGGCTCGAAACACAAGTTTTGCATCTTTTTACATGCCGAAGTTTTGCGATATGCTCCAAAACACTCTCAAACATCATTCTGGGTCTAATGGGGTAGAATTGGTGTTTTCGTTGCGAAACCATTTTCGCAACTTCGGTACCATGAAATAGTGCATTCAGGGCCGAAACACAAGTTTTGCATCTTTTTACATGCCGAAGGTTTGCGATATGTTCCAAAACACTCCCAAACATCATTTTGGGTGTAATGGAGTAGAATGGGTGTTTTCGTTGCGAAACCATATTCGCAACATCGGTACCCCAAAATAGTGCATTCAGGCCCGAAACACAAGTTTTGCATCTTTTTACATGCCGAAGATTTGTGATATGCTCCAAAACACTCCCAAACATCATTTTGGGTCTAATGGAGTAGAATGTTTGTTTTCGTTGCGAAACCGTTTTCGCAACTTCGGTACCCCGAAATAGTGCATTTAGGCCCGAAACACAAGTTTTGCATCTTTTACATGCCGAAGGTTTGCGAAATGCTCCAAAACACTCCCAAACATCATTTTGGGTCTAATGGAGTAGAATGGTTGTTTTCGTTGCGAAACTATTTTCGCAACTTTAGTACCCCGAAATAGTGTATTCAGGCCCGAAACACAAGTTTTGCATCTTTTACATGCCGAAGGTTTGCGATATGCTCCAAGACACTCCCAAACATCAATTTTGGTCTAATGGAGTAGAATAGTTGTTTTCATTGCGAAACCATTTTCGCAACTTCGGTACCCCGAAATAGTTCATTCAGGCCTGAAACACAAGTTTTGCATCTTTTACATGCCGAAGGTTTGCGATATGCTCCAAAACACTCCCAAACATCATTCTGGGTCTAATGGGGAAGAATGGGTGTTTTCGTTGCGAAACCATTTTCGCAACTTCGGTACCCCGAAATAGTGCATTCAGGGCCGAAACACAAGTTTTGCATCTTTTTACATGCCGAAGGTTTACGATATGTTCCAAAACACTCCCAAACATCATTTTGGGTGTAATGGAGTAGAATGGGTGTTTTCGTTGCGAAACCATTTTCGCAACATCAGTACCCCGAAATAGTGCGTTCAGGCCCGAAACACAAGTTTTGCATCTTTTTACATGCCGAAGATTTGTGATATGCTCCAAAACACTCCCAAACATCATTTTGGGTCTAATGGAGTAGAATGTTTGTTTTCGTTGCGAAACCATTTTCGCAACTTCGGTACCCCGAAATAGTGCATTTAGGCCCGAAACACAAGTTTTGCATCTTTTACATGCCGAAGGTTTGCGAAATGCTCCAAAACACTCCCAAACATCATTTTGGGTCTAATGGAGTAGAATGGTTGTTTTCGTTGCGAAACTATTTTCGCAACTTTAGTACCCCGAAATAGTGCATTCAGGCCCGAAACAAAAGTTTTGCATCTTTTACATGCCGAAGGTTTGCGATATGCTCCAAGACACTCCCAAACATCATTCTAGGTTTAATGGGGTAGAATGGGTATTTTCTTTGCGAAACCATTTTCGCAACTTCGGTACCCCGAAATAGTGCGTTCAAGCCCGAAACACAAGTTTTGCATCTTTTTACATGCCGAAGATTTGTGATATGCTCCAAAACACTCCCAAACATCATTTTGGGTCTAATGGAGTAGAATGGTTGTTTTTGTTGCAAAACCATTTTCGCAACTTCGGTACCACGAAATAGTGCATTCAGGCCCGAAACACAAGTTTTGCATCTTTTACATGCCGAAGGTTTGCGAAAATGCTCCAAAACACTCCCAAACATCATTTTGGGTGTAATGGTGTAGAATGGGTGTTTTCGTTGCGAAACCATTTTCGCAACTTCGGAACCCCGAAATAGTGCATTCAGGGCCGAAACACAAGTTTTGCATCGTTTTGCATGCCGAAGGTTTGCGATATGTTCCAAAACACTCCCAAACATCATTCTGGGTTTAATGGGCTGGAATGGGTGTTTTCGTTGTCAAACCATTTTTGCAACTTCGGTACCCCGAAATAGTGCATTCAAGCCCGAAACACAAGTTTTGCATATTTTTACATGCCGAAGGTTTGCAATATGCTCCAAAACACTCCCAAACATCATTCTGGGTCTAATGGGGTAGAATGAGTGTTTTCGTTGCGAAACCATTTTCGCAACTTCGGTACCCCGAAAGAATGCACTCAGGCTCGAAACACAAGTTTTGCATCTTTTTACATGCCGAAGTTTTGCGATATGCTCCAAAACACTCTCAAACATCATTCTGGGTCTAATGGGGTAGAATTGGTGTTTTCGTTGCGAAACCATTTTCGCAACTTCGGTACCATGAAATAGTGCATTCAGGGCCGAAACACAAGTTTTGCATCTTTTTACATGCCGAAGGTTTGCGATATGTTCCAAAACACTCCCAAACATCATTTTGGGTGTAATGGAGTAGAATGGGTGTTTTCGTTGCGAAACCATATTCGCAACATCGGTACCCCAAAATAGTGCATTCAGGCCCGAAACACAAGTTTTGCATCTTTTTACATGCCGAAGATTTGTGATATGCTCCAAAACACTCCCAAACATCATTTTGGGTCTAATGGAGTAGAATGTTTGTTTTCGTTGCGAAACCGTTTTCGCAACTTCGGTACCCCGAAATAGTGCATTTAGGCCCGAAACACAAGTTTTGCATCTTTTACATGCCGAAGGTTTGCGAAATGCTCCAAAACACTCCCAAACATCATTTTGGGTCTAATGGAGTAGAATGGTTGTTTTCGTTGCGAAACTATTTTCGCAACTTTAGTACCCCGAAATAGTGTATTCAGGCCCGAAACACAAGTTTTGCATCTTTTACATGCCGAAGGTTTGCGATATGCTCCAAGACACTCCCAAACATCAATTTTGGTCTAATGGAGTAGAATAGTTGTTTTCATTGCGAAACCATTTTCGCAACTTCGGTACCCCGAAATAGTTCATTCAGGCCTGAAACACAAGTTTTGCATCTTTTACATGCCGAAGGTTTGCGATATGCTCCAAAACACTCCCAAACATCATTCTGGGTCTAATGGGGAAGAATGGGTGTTTTCGTTGCGAAACCATTTTCGCAACTTCGGTACCCCGAAATAGTGCATTCAGGGCCGAAACACAAGTTTTGCATCTTTTTACATGCCGAAGGTTTGCGATATGTTCCAAAACACTCCCAAACATCATTTTGGGTGTAATGGAGTAGAATGGGTGTTTTCGTTGCGAAACCATTTTCGCAACATCAGTACCCCGAAATAGTGCGTTCAGGCCCGAAACACAAGTTTTGCATCTTTTTACATGCCGAAGATTTGTGATATGCTCCAAAACACTCCCAAACATCATTTTGGGTCTAATGGAGTAGAATGTTTGTTTTCGTTGCGAAACCGTTTTCGCAACTTCGGTACCCCGAAATAGTGCATTTAGGCCCGAAACACAAGTTTTGCATCTTTTACATGCCGAAGGTTTGCGAAATGCTCCAAAACACTCCCAAACATCATTTTGGGTCTAATGGAGTAGAATGGTTGTTTTCGTTGCGAAACTATTTTCGCAACTTTAGTACCCCGAAATAGTGCATTCAGGCCCGAAACACAAGTTTTGCATCTTTTACATGCCGAAGGTTTGCGATATGCTCCAAGACACTCCCAAACATCAATTTTGGTCTAATGGAGTAGAATAGTTGTTTTCATTGCGAAACCATTTTCGCAACTTCGGTACCCCGAAATAGTGCATTCGGGGCCGAAAAAGAAGTTTTGCATCTTTTTACATGCCGAAGGTTTGCGATATGATCCAAGACACTCCCAAACATCATTCTAGGTTTAATGGGGTAGAATGGGTGTTTTCTTTGCGAAACCATTTTCGCAACTTCGGTACCCCGAAATAGTGCGTTCAAGCCCGAAACACAAGTTTTGCATCTTTTTACATGCCGAAGATTTGTGATATGCTCCAAAACACTCCCAAACATCATTTTGGGTCTAATGGAGTAGAATGGTTGTTTTTGTTGCAAAACCATTTTCGCAACTTCGGTACCACGAAATAGTGCATTTAGGCCCGAAACACAAGTTTTGCATCTTTTACATGCCAAAGGTTTGCGAAAATGCTCCAAAACACTCCCAAACATCATTTTGGGTGTAATGGAGTAGAATGGGTGTTTTCGTTGCGAAACCATTTTCGCAACTTCGGTACGCCGAAATAGTGTATTCAGTCCCGAAACACAAGTTTTGCATCTTTTACATGCCGAAGGTTTGCGATATGCTCCAAAACACACCCAAACATCATTCTGGGTCTAATGGGGTAGAATGGGTATTTTCGTTGCGAAACCATTTTCGCAACTTCGGTACCCCGAAATAGTGCATTCAAGCCCGAAACACAAGTTTTGCATCTTTTACATGCCGAAGCTTTGCGATATGCTCCAAAACACTCCCAAACATCATTTTGGGTCTAATGGAGTAGAATGGTTGTTTTTGTTGCAAAACCATTTTCGCAACTTCGGTACCACGAAATAGTGCATTCAGGCCCGAAACACAAGTTTTGCATCTTTTACATGCCGAAGGTTTGCGAAATGCTCCAAAACACTCCCAAACATCATTTTGTGTGTAATGGAGTAGAATGGGAGTTTTTGTTGCGAAACCATTTTCGCAACATCGGTGCACCGAAATAGTGCATTCAGGCCCGAAACACAACTTTTGCATCTTTTTAAATGCCGAAGATTTGTGAAATGCTCCAAAACACTCCCAAACATCATTCTGGGTCTAATGGAGTAGAATGGTTGTTTTCGTTGTGAAACCATTTTCGCAACTTCGGTACCCCGAAATAATGCATTCAGGCTCGAAACACAAGTTTTGCATCTTTTTACATGCCGAAGGTTTGCGATATGCTCCAAAACACTCCCAAACATTATTTTGGGTCTAATGGAGTAGAATGGTTGTTTTTGTTGCAAAACCATTTTCGCAACTTCGGTACCATGAAATAGTGCATTCAGGCCCGAAACACAAGTTTTGCATCTTTTACATGCCAAAGGTTTGCGAAAATGCTCCAAAACACTCCCAAACATCATTTTGGGTGTAATGGAGTAGAATGGGTGTTTTCGTTGCGAAACCATTTTCGCAACATCGGTACCCCGAAACAGTGCATTCAGGCCCGAAACACAAGTTTTGCATCTTTTTACAAGCCGAAGATTTGTGATATGCTCCAAAACACTCCCAAACATCATTTTGGGTCTAATGGAGTAGAATGGTTGTTTTCGTTGCGAAACCATTTTCGCAACTTCGGTACCCCGAAATAGTGCATTCAGGCCCGAAACACAAGTTTTGCATCTTTTACATGCCGAAGGTTTGCGATATGTTCCAAAACACTCCCAACCATCATTCTGGGTCTAATGGGGTAGAATGGGTATTTTCGTTGCGAAACCATTTTCGCTACTTCGGTACCCCGAAATAGTGCATTCAGGCCGAAACACAAGTTTTGCATCTTTTTACATGCCGAAGGTTTGCGATATGCTCCAAAACACTCCCAAACATCATTCTGGGTTTAATGGGCTGGAATGGGTGTTTTCGTTGTCAAACCATTTTTGCAACTTCGGTACCCCGAAATAGTGCATTCAAGCCCGAAACACAAGTTTTGCATATTTTTACATGCCGAAGGTTTGCAATATGCTCCAAAACACTCCCAAACATCATTCTGGGTCTAATGGGGTAGAATGAGTGTTTTCGTTGCGAAACCATTTTCGCAACTTCGGTACCCCGAAAGAATGCACTCAGGCTCGAAACACAAGTTTTGCATCTTTTTACATGCCGAAGTTTTGCGATATGCTCCAAAACACTCTCAAACATCATTCTGGGTCTAATGGGGTAGAATTGGTGTTTTCGTTGCGAAACCATTTTCGCAACTTCGGTACCATGAAATAGTGCATTCAGGGCCGAAACACAAGTTTTGCATCTTTTTACATGCCGAAGGTTTGCGATATGTTCCAAAACACTCCCAAACATCATTTTGGGTGTAATGGAGTAGAATGGGTGTTTTCGTTGCGAAACCATATTCGCAACATCGGTACCCCAAAATAGTGCATTCAGGCCCGAAACACAAGTTTTGCATCTTTTTACATGCCGAAGATTTGTGATATGCTCCAAAACACTCCCAAACATCATTTTGGGTCTAATGGAGTAGAATGTTTGTTTTCGTTGCGAAACCGTTTTCGCAACTTCGGTACCCCGAAATAGTGCATTTAGGCCCGAAACACATGTTTTGCATCTTTTACATGCCGAAGGTTTGCGAAATGCTCCAAAACACTCCCAAACATCATTTTGGGTCTAATGGAGTAGAATGGTTGTTTTCGTTGCGAAACTATTTTCGCAACTTTAGTACCCCGAAATAGTGTATTCAGGCCCGAAACACAAGTTTTGCATCTTTTACATGCCGAAGGTTTGCGATATGCTCCAAGACACTCCCAAACATCAATTTTGGTCTAATGGAGTAGAATAGTTGTTTTCATTGCGAAACCATTTTCGCAACTTCGGTACCCCGAAATAGTTCATTCAGGCCTGAAACACAAGTTTTGCATCTTTTACATGCCGAAGGTTTGCGATATGCTCCAAAACACTCCCAAACATCATTCTGGGTCTAATGGGGTAGAATGGGTGTTTTCGTTGCGAAACCATTTTCGCAACTTCGGTACCCCGAAATAGTGCATTCAGGGCCGAAACACAAGTTTTGCATCTTTTTACATGCCGAAGGTTTGCGATATGTTCCAAAACACTCCCAAACATCATTTTGGGTGTAATGGAGTAGAATGGGTGTTTTCGTTGCGAAACCATTTTCGCAACATCAGTACCCCGAAATAGTGCGTTCAGGCCCGAAACACAAGTTTTGCATCTTTTTACATGCCGAAGATTTGTGATATGCTCCAAAACACTCCCAAACATCATTTTGGGTCTAATGGAGTAGAATGTTTGTTTTCGTTGCGAAACCGTTTTCGCAACTTCGGTACCCCGAAATAGTGCATTTAGGCCCGAAACACAAGTTTTGCATCTTTTACATGCCGAAGGTTTGCGAAATGCTCCAAAACACTCCCAAACATCATTTTGGGTCTAATGGAGTAGAATGGTTGTTTTCGTTGCGAAACTATTTTCGCAACTTTAGTACCCCGAAATAGTGCATTCAGGCCCGAAACACAAGTTTTGCATCTTTTACATGCCGAAGGTTTGCGATATGCTCCAAGACACTCCCAAACATCAATTTTGGTCTAATGGAGTAGAATAGTTGTTTTCATTGCGAAACCATTTTCGCAACTTCGGTACCCCGAAATAGTGCATTCGGGGCCGAAAAAGAAGTTTTGCATCTTTTTACATGCCGAAGGTTTGCGATATGATCCAAGACACTCCCAAACATCATTCTAGGTTTAATGGGGTAGAATGGGTGTTTTCTTTGCGAAACCATTTTCGCAACTTCGGTACCCCGAAATAGTGCGTTCAAGCCCGAAACACAAGTTTTGCATCTTTTTACATGCCGAAGATTTGTGATATGCTCCAAAACACTCCCAAACATCATTTTGGGTCTAATGGAGTAGAATGGTTGTTTTTGTTGCAAAACCATTTTCGCAACTTCGGTACCACGAAATAGTGCATTTAGGCCCGAAACACAAGTTTTGCATCTTTTACATGCCAAAGGTTTGCGAAAATGCTCCAAAACACTCCCAAACATCATTTTGGGTGTAATGGAGTAGAATGGGTGTTTTCGTTGCGAAACCATTTTCGCAACTTCGGTACGCCGAAATAGTGTATTCAGTCCCGAAACACAAGTTTTGCATCTTTTACATGCCGAAGGTTTGCGATATGCTCCAAAACACACCCAAACATCATTCTGGGTCTAATGGGGTAGAATGGGTATTTTCGTTGCGAAACCATTTTCGCAACTTCGGTACCCCGAAATAGTGCATTCAAGCCCGAAACACAAGTTTTGCATCTTTTACATGCCGAAGCTTTGCGATATGCTCCAAAACACTCCCAAACATCATTTTGGGTCTAATGGAGTAGAATGGTTGTTTTTGTTGCAAAACCATTTTCGCAACTTCGGTACCACGAAATAGTGCATTCAGGCCCGAAACACAAGTTTTGCATCTTTTACATGCCGAAGGTTTGCGAAATGCTCCAAAACACTCCCAAACATCATTTTGGGTGTAATGGAGTAGAATGGGTGTTTTTGTTGCGAAACCATTTTCGCAACATCGGTGCACCGAAATAGTGCATTCAGGCCCGAAACACAACTTTTGCATCTTTTTAAATGCCGAAGATTTGTGAAATGCTCCAAAACACTCCCAAACATCATTCTGGGTCTAATGGAGTAGAATGGTTGTTTTCGTTGTGAAACCATTTTCGCAACTTCGGTACCCCGAAATAATGCATTCAGGCTCGAAACACAAGTTTTGCATCTTTTTACATGCCGAAGGTTTGCGATATGCTCCAAAACACTCCCAAACATTATTTTGGGTCTAATGGAGTAGAATGGTTGTTTTTGTTGCAAAACCATTTTCGCAACTTCGGTACCATGAAATAGTGCATTCAGGCCCGAAACACAAGTTTTGCATCTTTTACATGCCAAAGGTTTGCGAAAATGCTCCAAAACACTCCCAAACATCATTTTGGGTGTAATGGAGTAGAATGGGTGTTTTCGTTGCGAAACCATTTTCGCAACATCGGTACCCCGAAACAGTGCATTCAGGCCCGAAACACAAGTTTTGCATCTTTTTACAAGCCGAAGATTTGTGATATGCTCCAAAACACTCCCAAACATCATTTTGGGTCTAATGGAGTAGAATGGTTGTTTTCGTTGCGAAACCATTTTCGCAACTTCGGTACCCCGAAATAGTGCATTCAGGCCCGAAACACAAGTTTTGCATCTTTTACATGCCGAAGGTTTGCGATATGTTCCAAAACACTCCCAACCATCATTCTGGGTCTAATGGGGTAGAATGGGTATTTTCGTTGCGAAACCATTTTCGCTACTTCGGTACCCCGAAATAGTGCATTCAGGCCGAAACACAAGTTTTGCATCTTTTTACATGCCGAAGGTTTGCGATATGCTCCAAAACACTCCCAAACATCATTCTGGGTTTAATGGGCTGGAATGGGTGTTTTCGTTGTCAAACCATTTTTGCAACTTCGGTACCCCGAAATAGTGCATTCAAGCCCGAAACACAAGTTTTGCATATTTTTACATGCCGAAGGTTTGCAATATGCTCCAAAACACTCCCAAACATCATTCTGGGTCTAATGGGGTAGAATGAGTGTTTTCGTTGCGAAACCATTTTCGCAACTTCGGTACCCCGAAAGAATGCACTCAGGCTCGAAACACAAGTTTTGCATCTTTTTACATGCCGAAGTTTTGCGATATGCTCCAAAACACTCTCAAACATCATTCTGGGTCTAATGGGGTAGAATTGGTGTTTTCGTTGCGAAACCATTTTCGCAACTTCGGTACCATGAAATAGTGCATTCAGGGCCGAAACACAAGTTTTGCATCTTTTTACATGCCGAAGGTTTGCGATATGTTCCAAAACACTCCCAAACATCATTTTGGGTGTAATGGAGTAGAATGGGTGTTTTCGTTGCGAAACCATATTCGCAACATCGGTACCCCAAAATAGTGCATTCAGGCCCGAAACACAAGTTTTGCATCTTTTTACATGCCGAAGATTTGTGATATGCTCCAAAACACTCCCAAACATCATTTTGGGTCTAATGGAGTAGAATGTTTGTTTTCGTTGCGAAACCGTTTTCGCAACTTCGGTACCCCGAAATAGTGCATTTAGGCCCGAAACACAAGTTTTGCATCTTTTACATGCCGAAGGTTTGCGAAATGCTCCAAAACACTCCCAAACATCATTTTGGGTCTAATGGAGTAGAATGGTTGTTTTCGTTGCGAAACTATTTTCGCAACTTTAGTACCCCGAAATAGTGTATTCAGGCCCGAAACACAAGTTTTGCATCTTTTACATGCCGAAGGTTTGCGATATGCTCCAAGACACTCCCAAACATCAATTTTGGTCTAATGGAGTAGAATAGTTGTTTTCATTGCGAAACCATTTTCGCAACTTCGGTACCCCGAAATAGTTCATTCAGGCCTGAAACACAAGTTTTGCATCTTTTACATGCCGAAGGTTTGCGATATGCTCCAAAACACTCCCAAACATCATTCTGGGTCTAATGGGGTAGAATGGGTGTTTTCGTTGCGAAACCATTTTCGCAACTTCGGTACCCCGAAATAGTGCATTCAGGGCCGAAACACAAGTTTTGCATCTTTTTACATGCCGAAGGTTTGCGATATGTTCCAAAACACTCCCAAACATCATTTTGGGTGTAATGGAGTAGAATGGGTGTTTTCGTTGCGAAACCATTTTCGCAACATCAGTACCCCGAAATAGTGCGTTCAGGCCCGAAACACAAGTTTTGCATCTTTTTACATGCCGAAGATTTGTAATATGCTCCAAAACACTCCCAAACATCATTTTGGGTCTAATGGAGTAGAATGTTTGTTTTCGTTGCGAAACCATTTTCGCAACTTCGGTACCCCGAAATAGTGCATTTAGGCCCGAAACACAAGTTTTGCATCTTTTACATGCCGAAGGTTTGCGAAATGCTCCAAAACACTCCCAAACATCATTTTGGGTCTAATGGAGTAGAATGGTTGTTTTCGTTGCGAAACTATTTTCGCAACTTTAGTACCCCGAAATAGTGCATTCAGGCCCGAAACACAAGTTTTGCATCTTTTACATGCCGAAGGTTTGCGATATGCTCCAAGACACTCCCAAACATCAATTTTGGTCTAATGGAGTAGAATAGTTGTTTTCATTGCGAAACCATTTTCGCAACTTCGGTACCCCGAAATAGTGCATTCGGGGCCGAAAAAGAAGTTTTGCATCTTTTTACATGCCGAAGGTTTGCGATATGATCCAAGACACTCCCAAACATCATTCTAGGTTTAATGGGGTAGAATGGGTGTTTTCTTTGCGAAACCATTTTCGCAACTTCGGTACCCCGAAATAGTGCGTTCAAGCCCGAAACACAAGTTTTGCATCTTTTTACATGCCGAAGATTTGTGATATGCTCCAAAACACTCCCAAACATCATTTTGGGTCTAATGGAGTAGAATGGTTGTTTTTGTTGCAAAACCATTTTCGCAACTTCGGTACCACGAAATAGTGCATTTAGGCCCGAAACACAAGTTTTGCATCTTTTACATGCCAAAGGTTTGCGAAAATGCTCCAAAACACTCCCAAACATCATTTTGGGTGTAATGGAGTAGAATGGGTGTTTTCGTTGCGAAACCATTTTCGCAACTTCGGTACGCCGAAATAGTGTATTCAGTCCCGAAACACAAGTTTTGCATCTTTTACATGCCGAAGGTTTGCGATATGCTCCAAAACACACCCAAACATCATTCTGGGTCTAATGGGGTAGAATGGGTATTTTCGTTGCGAAACCATTTTCGCAACTTCGGTACCCCGAAATAGTGCATTCAAGCCCGAAACACAAGTTTTGCATCTTTTACATGCCGAAGCTTTGCGATATGCTCCAAAACACTCCCAAACATCATTTTGGGTCTAATGGAGTAGAATGGTTGTTTTTGTTGCAAAACCATTTTCGCAACTTCGGTACCACGAAATAGTGCATTCAGGCCCGAAACACAAGTTTTGCATCTTTTACATGCCGAAGGTTTGCGAAATGCTCCAAAACACTCCCAAACATCATTTTGGGTGTAATGGAGTAGAATGGGTGTTTTTGTTGCGAAACCATTTTCGCAACATCGGTGCACCGAAATAGTGCATTCAGGCCCGAAACACAACTTTTGCATCTTTTTAAATGCCGAAGATTTGTGAAATGCTCCAAAACACTCCCAAACATCATTCTGGGTCTAATGGAGTAGAATGGTTGTTTTCGTTGTGAAACCATTTTCGCAACTTCGGTACCCCGAAATAATGCATTCAGGCTCGAAACACAAGTTTTGCATCTTTTTACATGCCGAAGGTTTGCGATATGCTCCAAAACACTCCCAAACATTATTTTGGGTCTAATGGAGTAGAATGGTTGTTTTTGTTGCAAAACCATTTTCGCAACTTCGGTACCATGAAATAGTGCATTCAGGCCCGAAACACAAGTTTTGCATCTTTTACATGCCAAAGGTTTGCGAAAATGCTCCAAAACACTCCCAAACATCATTTTGGGTGTAATGGAGTAGAATGGGTGTTTTCGTTGCGAAACCATTTTCGCAACATCAGTACCCCGAAATAGTGCGTTCAGGCCCGAAACACAAGTTTTGCATCTTTTTACATGCCGAAGATTTGTGATATGCTCCAAAACACTCCCAAACATCATTTTGGGTCTAATGGAGTAGAATGTTTGTTTTCGTTGCGAAACCATTTTCGCAACTTCGGTACCCCGAAATAGTGCATTTAGGCCCGAAACACAAGTTTTGCATCTTTTACATGCCGAAGGTTTGCGAAATGCTCCAAAACACTCCCAAACATCATTTTGGGTCTAATGGAGTAGAATGGTTGTTTTCGTTGCGAAACTATTTTCGCAACTTTAGTACCCCGAAATAGTGCATTCAGGCCCGAAACACAAGTTTTGCATCTTTTACATGCCGAAGGTTTGCGATATGCTCCAAGACACTCCCAAACATCAATTTTGGTCTAATGGAGTAGAATAGTTGTTTTCATTGCGAAACCATTTTCGCAACTTCGGTACCCCGAAATAGTGCATTCGGGGCCGAAAAAGAAGTTTTGCATCTTTTTACATGCCGAAGGTTTGCGATATGATCCAAGACACTCCCAAACATCATTCTAGGTTTAATGGGGTAGAATGGGTGTTTTCTTTGCGAAACCATTTTCGCAACTTCGGTACCCCGAAATAGTGCGTTCAAGCCCGAAACACAAGTTTTGCATCTTTTTACATGCCGAAGATTTGTGATATGCTCCAAAACACTCCCAAACATCATTTTGGGTCTAATGGAGTAGAATGGTTGTTTTTGTTGCAAAACCATTTTCGCAACTTCGGTACCACGAAATAGTGCATTTAGGCCCGAAACACAAGTTTTGCATCTTTTACATGCCAAAGGTTTGCGAAAATGCTCCAAAACACTCCCAAACATCATTTTGGGTGTAATGGAGTAGAATGGGTGTTTTCGTTGCGAAACCATTTTCGCAACTTCGGTACGCCGAAATAGTGTATTCAGTCCCGAAACACAAGTTTTGCATCTTTTACATGCCGAAGGTTTGCGATATGCTCCAAAACACACCCAAACATCATTCTGGGTCTAATGGGGTAGAATGGGTATTTTCGTTGCGAAACCATTTTCGCAACTTCGGTACCCCGAAATAGTGCATTCAAGCCCGAAACACAAGTTTTGCATCTTTTACATGCCGAAGCTTTGCGATATGCTCCAAAACACTCCCAAACATCATTTTGGGTCTAATGGAGTAGAATGGTTGTTTTTGTTGCAAAACCATTTTCGCAACTTCGGTACCACGAAATAGTGCATTCAGGCCCGAAACACAAGTTTTGCATCTTTTACATGCCGAAGGTTTGCGAAATGCTCCAAAACACTCCCAAACATCATTTTGGGTGTAATGGAGTAGAATGGGTGTTTTTGTTGCGAAACCATTTTCGCAACATCGGTGCACCGAAATAGTGCATTCAGGCCCGAAACACAACTTTTGCATCTTTTTAAATGCCGAAGATTTGTGAAATGCTCCAAAACACTCCCAAACATCATTCTGGGTCTAATGGAGTAGAATGGTTGTTTTCGTTGTGAAACCATTTTCGCAACTTCGGTACCCCGAAATAATGCATTCAGGCTCGAAACACAAGTTTTGCATCTTTTTACATGCCGAAGGTTTGCGATATGCTCCAAAACACTCCCAAACATTATTTTGGGTCTAATGGAGTAGAATGGTTGTTTTTGTTGCAAAACCATTTTCGCAACTTCGGTACCATGAAATAGTGCATTCAGGCCCGAAACACAAGTTTTGCATCTTTTACATGCCAAAGGTTTGCGAAAATGCTCCAAAACACTCCCAAACATCATTTTGGGTGTAATGGAGTAGAATGGGTGTTTTCGTTGCGAAACCATTTTCGCAACATCGGTACCCCGAAACAGTGCATTCAGGCCCGAAACACAAGTTTTGCATCTTTTTACAAGCCGAAGATTTGTGATATGCTCCAAAACACTCCCAAACATCATTTTGGGTCTAATGGAGTAGAATGGTTGTTTTCGTTGCGAAACCATTTTCGCAACTTCGGTACCCCGAAATAGTGCATTCAGGCCCGAAACACAAGTTTTGCATCTTTTACATGCCGAAGGTTTGCGATATGTTCCAAAACACTCCCAACCATCATTCTGGGTCTAATGGGGTAGAATGGGTATTTTCGTTGCGAAACCATTTTCGCTACTTCGGTACCCCGAAATAGTGCATTCAGGCCGAAACACAAGTTTTGCATCTTTTTACATGCCGAAGGTTTGCGATATGCTCCAAAACACTCCGAAACATCATTTTGGGTGTAATGGAGTAGAATGAGTGTTTTCGTTGCGAAACCATTTTCGCAACATCAGTACGCCGAAATAGTGCATTCAGGCCCGAATCACAAGTTTTGCATCTTTTTACATACCGAAGATTTGTGATATGGTCCAAAACACTCCCAAACATCATTTTGGGTCTCATGGAGTAGAATGGTTGTTTTCGTTGCGAAACCATTTTTGCAACTTCGGTACGCCGAAATAGTGTATTCAGGCCCGAAACACAAGTTTTGCATCTTTTACATGCCGAAGGTTTGCGATATGCTCCAAAACACTCCCAAACATCATTCTGGGTCTAATAGGGTAGAATGGGTATTTTCGTTGCGAAACCATTTTCGCAACTTCGGTACCCCGAAATAGTGCGTTCAAGCCCGAAACACAAGTTTTGCATCTTTTTACATGCCGAAGGTTTGCAATATGCTCCAAAACACTCCCAAACATCATTTTGGGTCTTATGGAGTAGAATGGTTGTTTTTGTTGCGAAACCATTTTCGCAACTTCGGTACCACGAAATAGTGCATTCAGGCCCGAAACACAAGTTTTGCATATTTTACATGCCAAAGGTTTGCGATATGCTCCAAAACACTCCCAAACATCATTTTGTGTGTAATGGAGTAGAATTGGTGTTTTCTTTGCGAAACCATTTTCGCAACATCGGTACCCCGAAATAGTGCATTCAGGCTCGAAACACAAGTTTTGCATCTTTTTACATGCCGAAGGTTTGCGATATGCTCCAAAACACTCCCAAACATCATTTTGGGTCCAATGGAGTAGACTGGTTGTTTTTGTTGCGAAACCATTTTCGCAACTTCGGTACCACGAAATAGTGCATTCAGGCCCGAAACACAAGTTTTGCATCTGTTACATGCCGAAGGTTTGCGATATCCTCCAAAACACTCCCAAACATCATTTTGTGTGTAATGGAGTAGAATTGGTGTTTTGGTTGCGAAACCATTTTCGCAACATCGGTACCCCGAAATAGTGCATTCTGGCTCGAAACACAAGTTTTGCATCTTTTTACATGCCAAAGGTTTGCGATTTGCTCCAAAACACTCCCAAACATCATTTTGGGTCTAATGGAGTAGAATGGTTGTTTTTGTTGCGAAACCATTTTCGCAACTTCGGTACCATGAAATAGTGCATTCAGGCCCGAAACACAAGTTTTGCATCGTTTACATGCCGGAGGTTTGCGAAATGCTGCAAAACACTCCCAAACATCATTTTGGGTGTAATGTCGTAGAATGGGTGTTTTCGTTGCGAAACTATTTTTTCAACATCGGTACCCCGAAATAGTGCATTCAGGCCCGAAACACAAGTTTTGCATCTTTTTACATGCCGAAGGTTTGAAATATGCTCCAAAACACTCCCAAACATCATTTTGGGTCTAATGGAGTTGAATGGTTGTTTTTGTTGCGAAACCATTTTCGCAACTTCGGTACCACAAAATAGTGCATTTAGGCCCGAAACACAAGTTTTGCATCTTTTACATGCCGAAGGTTTGCGATATGCTCCAAAACACTCCCAAACATCATTTTGTGTGTAATGGAGTAGAATTGGTGTTTTCGTTACGAAACCATTTTCGCAACATCGGTACCCCGAAATAGTGCATTCAGGCTCGAAACACAAGTTTTGCATCTTTTATATGCCGAAGGTTTGCGATATGCTCCAAAACACTCCCAAACATCATTCTGGGTCTAATAGGGTAGAATGGGTGTTTTCGTTGCGAAACTATTTTTGCAACTTCAGTACCCCGAAATAGTGTATTCAAGCCCGAAACACAAGTTCTGCATTTTTTACAAGCCGAAGGTTTGCGATATGCTCCAAAACACTCCCAAACATCATTTTGGGTCTAATGGAGTAGAATGGTTGTTTTTGTTGCAAAACCATTTTCGCAACTTCGGTACCACGAAATAGTGCATTCAGGCCCGAAACACAAGTTTTGCATCTTTTACATGCCAAAGGTTTGCGAAAATGCTCCAAAACACTCCCAAACATCATTTTGGGTGTAATGGAGTAGAATGGGTGTTTTCGTTGCGAAACCATTTTCGCAACATCGGTACCCCGAAACAGTGCATTCAGGCCCGAAACACAAGTTTTGCATCTTTTTACATGCCGAAGATTTGTGATATGCTCTAAAACACTCCCAAACATCATTTTGGGTCTAATGGAGTAGAATGGTTGTTTTCGTTGCGAAACCATTTTCGCAACTTCAGTACCCCGAAATAGTGCATTCAGGCCCGAAACACATGTTTTGCATCTTTTACATGCCGAAGGTTTGTGATATGTTCCAAAACACTCCCAACCATCATTCTAGGTTTAATGGAGTAGAATGGATGTTTTCGTTGCGAAACCATTTTCACAACTTCGGTACCCCGAAATAGTGCACTCAAGCCCGAAACACATGTTTTGCATCTTTTACATGCCGAAGGTTTGCGATATGCTCCAAAACACTCCGAAACATCATTTTGGGTGTAATGGAGTAGAATGAGTGTTTTCATTGCGAAACCATTTTCGCAACATCAGTACGCCGAAATAGTGCATTCAGGCCCGAATCACAAGTTTTGCATCTTTTTACATACCGAAGATTTGTGATATGCTCCAAAACACTCCCAAACATCATTTTGGGTCTAATGGAGTAGAATGGTTGTTTTCGTTGCGAAACCATTTTCGCAACTTCGGTACGCCGAAATAGTGTATTCAGGCCCGAAACACAAGTTTTGCACCTTTTACATGCCGAAGGTTTGCGATATGCTCCAAAACACTCCCAAACATCATTCTGGGTCTAATGGGGTAGAATGGGTATTTTCGTTGCGAAACCATTTTCGCAACTTCGGTACCCCGAAATAGTGCATTCAGGCCGAAACACAAGTTTTGCATCTTTTTACATGCCGAAGGTTTGCAATATGCTCCAAAACACTACCAAACATCATTTTGGGTCTTATGGAGTAGAATGGTTGTTTTTGTTGCGAAACCATTTTCGCAACTTCGGTACCACGAAATAGTGCATTCAGGCCCGAAACACAAGTTTTGCATCTTTTACATGCCGAAGGTTTGCGATATGCTCCAAAACACTCCCATACATCATTTTGTGTGTAATGGAGTTGAATTGGTGTTTTCGTTGCGAAACCATTTTCGCAACATTGGTACCCTCAAATAGTGCATTCATGCTCGAAACACAAGTTTTGCATCTTTTTACATGCCGAAGGTTTGCGATATGCTCCAAAACACTCCCAAACATCATTTTGGGTGTAATGTAGTAGAATGGGTGTTTTCGTTGTGAAACTATTTTTTCAACATCGGTACCCCAAAATAGTGCATTCAGGCCGAAACACAAGTTTTGCATCTTTTTACATGCCGAAGGTTTGAAATATGCTCCAAAACACTCCCAAACATCATTTTGGGTCTAATGGAGTTGAATGGTTGTTTTTGTTGCGAAACCATTTTCGCAACTTCGGTACCACAAAATAGTGCATTTAGGCCCGACACAAGTTTTGCATCTTTTACATGCCGAAGGTTTGCGATATGCTCCAAAACACTCCCAAACATCATTTTGTGTGTAATGGAGTAGAATTGGTGTTTTCGTTACGAAACCATTTTCGCAACATCGGTACCCCGAAATAGTGCATTCAGGCTCGAAACACAAGTTTTGCATCTTTTATATGCCGAAGGTTTGCGATATGCTCCAAAACACTCCCAAACATCATTCTGGGTCTAATAGGGTAGAATGGGTGTTTTCGTTGCGAAACTATTTTTGCAACTTCAGTACCCCGAAATAGTGTATTCAAGCCCGAAACACAAGTTCTGCATTTTTTACAAGCCGAAGGTTTGCGATATGCTCCAAAACACTCCCAAACATCATTTTGGGTCTAATGGAGTAGAATGGTTGTTTTTGTTGCAAAACCATTTTCGCAACTTCGGTACCACGAAATAGTGCATTCAGGCCCGAAACACAAGTTTTGCATCTTTTACATGCCAAAGGTTTGCGAAAATGCTCCAAAACACTCCCAAACATCATTTTGGGTGTAATGGAGTAGAATGGGTGTTTTCGTTGCGAAACCATTTTCGCAACATCGGTACCCCGAAACAGTGCATTCAGGCCCGAAACACAAGTTTTGCATCTTTTTACATGCCGAAGATTTGTGATATGCTCTAAAACACTCCCAAACATCATTTTGGGTCTAATGGAGTAGAATGGTTGTTTTCGTTGCGAAACCATTTTCGCAACTTCAGTACCCCGAAATAGTGCATTCAGGCCCGAAACACATGTTTTGCATCTTTTACATGCCGAAGGTTTGTGATATGTTCCAAAACACTCCCAACCATCATTCTAGGTTTAATGGAGTAGAATGGATGTTTTCGTTGCGAAACCATTTTCACAACTTCGGTACCCCGAAATAGTGCACTCAAGCCCGAAACACATGTTTTGCATCTTTTACATGCCGAAGGTTTGCGATATGCTCCAAAACACTCCGAAACATCATTTTGGGTGTAATGGAGTAGAATGAGTGTTTTCATTGCGAAACCATTTTCGCAACATCAGTACGCCGAAATAGTGCATTCAGGCCCGAATCACAAGTTTTGCATCTTTTTACATACCGAAGATTTGTGATATGCTCCAAAACACTCCCAAACATCATTTTGGGTCTAATGGAGTAGAATGGTTGTTTTCGTTGCGAAACCATTTTCGCAACTTCGGTACGCCGAAATAGTGTATTCAGGCCCGAAACACAAGTTTTGCACCTTTTACATGCCGAAGGTTTGCGATATGCTCCAAAACACTCCCAAACATCATTCTGGGTCTAATGGGGTAGAATGGGTATTTTCGTTGCGAAACCATTTTCGCAACTTCGGTACCCCGAAATAGTGCATTCAGGCCGAAACACAAGTTTTGCATCTTTTTACATGCCGAAGGTTTGCAATATGCTCCAAAACACTACCAAACATCATTTTGGGTCTTATGGAGTAGAATGGTTGTTTTTGTTGCGAAACCATTTTCGCAACTTCGGTACCACGAAATAGTGCATTCAGGCCCGAAACACAAGTTTTGCATCTTTTACATGCCGAAGGTTTGCGATATGCTCCAAAACACTCCCATACATCATTTTGTGTGTAATGGAGTTGAATTGGTGTTTTCGTTGCGAAACCATTTTCGCAACATTGGTACCCTCAAATAGTGCATTCATGCTCGAAACACAAGTTTTGCATCTTTTTACATGCCGAAGGTTTGCGATATGCTCCAAAACACTCCCAAACATCATTTTGGGTGTAATGTAGTAGAATGGGTGTTTTCGTTGTGAAACTATTTTTTCAACATCGGTACCCCAAAATAGTGCATTCAGGCCGAAACACAAGTTTTACATCTTTTTACATGCCGAAGGTTTGAAATATGCTCCAAAACACTCCCAAACATCATTTTGGGTCTAATGGAGTTGAATGGTTGTTTTTGTTGCGAAACCATTTTCGCAACTTCGGTACCACAAAATAGTGCATTTAGGCCCGACACAAGTTTTGCATCTTTTACATGCCGAAGGTTTGCGATATGCTCCAAAACACTCCCAAACATCATTTTGTGTGTAATGGAGTAGAATTGGTGTTTTCGTTACGAAACCATTTTCGCAACATCGGTACCCCGAAATAGTGCATTCAGGCTCGAAACACAAGTTTTGCATCTTTTATATGCCGAAGGTTTGCGATATGCTCCAAAACACTCCCAAACATCATTCTGGGTCTAATAGGGTAGAATGGGTGTTTTCGTTGCGAAACTATTTTTGCAACTTCAGTACCCCGAAATAGTGTATTCAAGCCCGAAACACAAGTTCTGCATTTTTTACAAGCCGAAGGTTTGCGATATGCTCCAAAACACTCCCAAACATCATTTTGGGTCTAATGGAGTAGAATGGTTGTTTTTGTTGCAAAACCATTTTCGCAACTTCGGTACCACGAAATAGTGCATTCAGGCCCGAAACACAAGTTTTGCATCTTTTACATGCCAAAGGTTTGCGAAAATGCTCCAAAACACTCCCAAACATCATTTTGGGTGTAATGGAGTAGAATGGGTGTTTTCGTTGCGAAACCATTTTCGCAACATCGGTACCCCGAAACAGTGCATTCAGGCCCGAAACACAAGTTTTGCATCTTTTTACATGCCGAAGATTTGTGATATGCTCTAAAACACTCCCAAACATCATTTTGGGTCTAATGGAGTAGAATGGTTGTTTTCGTTGCGAAACCATTTTCGCAACTTCAGTACCCCGAAATAGTGCATTCAGGCCCGAAACACATGTTTTGCATCTTTTACATGCCGAAGGTTTGTGATATGTTCCAAAACACTCCCAACCATCATTCTAGGTTTAATGGAGTAGAATGGATGTTTTCGTTGCGAAACCATTTTCACAACTTCGGTACCCCGAAATAGTGCACTCAAGCCCGAAACACATGTTTTGCATCTTTTACATGCCGAAGGTTTGCGATATGCTCCAAAACACTCCGAAACATCATTTTGGGTGTAATAGAGTAGAATGAGTGTTTTCATTGCGAAACCATTTTCGCAACATCAGTACGCCGAAATAGTGCATTCAGGCCCGAATCACAAGTTTTGCATCTTTTTACATACCGAAGATTTGTGATATGCTCCAAAACACTCCCAAACATCATTTTGGGTCTAATGGAGTAGAATGGTTGTTTTCGTTGCGAAACCATTTTCGCAACTTCGGTACGCCGAAATAGTGTATTCAGGCCCGAAACACAAGTTTTGCATCTTTTACATGCCGAAGGTTTGCGATATGCTCCAAAACACTCCCAAACATCATTCTGGGTCTAATGGGGTAGAATGGGTATTTTCGTTGCGAAACCATTTTCGCAACTTCGGTACCCCGAAATAGTGCATTCAGGCCGAAACACAAGTTTTGCATCTTTTTACATGCCGAAGGTTTGCAATATGCTCCAAAACACTACCAAACATCATTTTGGGTCTTATGGAGTAGAATGGTTGTTTTTGTTGCGAAACCATTTTCGCAACTTCGGTACCACGAAATAGTGCATTCAGGCCCGAAACACAAGTTTTGCATCTTTTACATGCCGAAGGTTTGCGATATGCTCCAAAACACTCCCATACATCATTTTGTGTGTAATGGAGTTGAATTGGTGTTTTCGTTGCGAAACCATTTTCGCAACATTGGTACCCTCAAATAGTGCATTCATGCTCGAAACACAAGTTTTGCATCTTTTTACATGCCGAAGGTTTGCGATATGCTCCAAAACACTCCCAAACATCATTTTGGGTGTAATGTAGTAGAATGGGTGTTTTCGTTGTGAAACTATTTTTTCAACATCGGTACCCCGAAATAGTGCATTCAGGCCGAAACACAAGTTTTGCATCTTTTTACATGCCGAAGGTTTGAAATATGCTCCAAAACACTCCCAAACATCATTTTGGGTCTAATGGAGTTGAATGGTTGTTTTTGTTGCGAAACCATTTTCGCAACTTCGGTACCACAAAATAGTGCATTTAGGCCCGAAACACAAGTTTTGCATCTTTTACATTCCGAAGGTTTGCGATATGCTCCAAAACACTCCCAAACATCATTTTGTGTGTAATGGAGTAGAATTGGTGTTTTCGTTACGAAACCATTTTCGCAACATCGGTACCCCGAAATAGTGCATTCAGGCTCGAAACACAAGTTTTTGCATCTTTTATATGCCGAAGGTTTGCGATATGCTCCAAAACACTCCCAAACATCATTCTGGGTCTAATAGGGAAGAATGGGTGTTTTCGTTGCGAAACTATTTTCGCAACTTCAGTACCCCGAAATAGTGTATTCAAGCCCGAAACACAAGTTTTGCATTTTTTACAAGCCGAAGGTTTGCGATATGCTCCAAAACACTCCCAAACATCATTTTGTGTGTAATGGAGTAGAATTGGTGTTTTGGTTGCGAAACCATTTTCGCAACATCGGTACCCCGAAACAGTGCATTCAGGCCCGAAACACAAGTTTTGCATCTTTTTACATGCCGAAGATTTGTGATATGCTCTAAAACACTCCCAAACATCATTTTGGGTCTAATGGAGTAGAATGGTTGTTTTCGTTGCGAAACCATTTTCGCAACTTCAGTACCCCGAAATAGTGCATTCAGGCCCGAAACACATGTTTTGCATCTTTTACATGCCGAAGGTTTGTGATATGTTCCAAAACACTCCCAACCATCATTCTAGGTTTAATGGAGTAGAATGGATGTTTTCGTTGCGAAACCATTTTCACAACTTCGGTACCCCGAAATAGTGCACTCAAGCCCGAAACACATGTTTTGCATCTTTTACATGCCGAAGGTTTGCGATATGCTCCAAAACACTCCGAAACATCATTTTGGGTGTAATGGAGTAGAATGAGTGTTTTCATTGCGAAACCATTTTCGCAACATCAGTACGCCGAAATAGTGCATTCAGGCCCGAATCACAAGTTTTGCATCTTTTTACATACCGAAGATTTGTGATATGCTCCAAAACACTCCCAAACATCATTTTGGGTCTAATGGAGTAGAATGGTTGTTTTCGTTGCGAAACCATTTTCGCAACTTCGGTACGCCGAAATAGTGTATTCAGGCCCGAAACACAAGTTTTGCACCTTTTACATGCCGAAGGTTTGCGATATGCTCCAAAACACTCCCAAACATCATTCTGGGTCTAATGGGGTAGAATGGGTATTTTCGTTGCGAAACCATTTTCGCAACTTCGGTACCCCGAAATAGTGCATTCAGGCCGAAACACAAGTTTTGCATCTTTTTACATGCCGAAGGTTTGCAATATGCTCCAAAACACTACCAAACATCATTTTGGGTCTTATGGAGTAGAATGGTTGTTTTTGTTGCGAAACCATTTTCGCAACTTCGGTACCACGAAATAGTGCATTCAGGCCCGAAACACAAGTTTTGCATCTTTTACATGCCGAAGGTTTGCGATATGCTCCAAAACACTCCCATACATCATTTTGTGTGTAATGGAGTTGAATTGGTGTTTTCGTTGCGAAACCATTTTCGCAACATTGGTACCCTCAAATAGTGCATTCATGCTCGAAACACAAGTTTTGCATCTTTTTACATGCCGAAGGTTTGCGATATGCTCCAAAACACTCCCAAACATCATTTTGGGTGTAATGTAGTAGAATGGGTGTTTTCGTTGTGAAACTATTTTTTCAACATCGGTACCCCAAAATAGTGCATTCAGGCCGAAACACAAGTTTTGCATCTTTTTACATGCCGAAGGTTTGAAATATGCTCCAAAACACTCCCAAACATCATTTTGGGTCTAATGGAGTTGAATGGTTGTTTTTGTTGCGAAACCATTTTCGCAACTTCGGTACCACAAAATAGTGCATTTAGGCCCGACACAAGTTTTGCATCTTTTACATGCCGAAGGTTTGCGATATGCTCCAAAACACTCCCAAACATCATTTTGTGTGTAATGGAGTAGAATTGGTGTTTTCGTTACGAAACCATTTTCGCAACATCGGTACCCCGAAATAGTGCATTCAGGCTCGAAACACAAGTTTTGCATCTTTTATATGCCGAAGGTTTGCGATATGCTCCAAAACACTCCCAAACATCATTCTGGGTCTAATAGGGTAGAATGGGTGTTTTCGTTGCGAAACTATTTTTGCAACTTCAGTACCCCGAAATAGTGTATTCAAGCCCGAAACACAAGTTCTGCATTTTTTACAAGCCGAAGGTTTGCGATATGCTCCAAAACACTCCCAAACATCATTTTGGGTCTAATGGAGTAGAATGGTTGTTTTTGTTGCAAAACCATTTTCGCAACTTCGGTACCACGAAATAGTGCATTCAGGCCCGAAACACAAGTTTTGCATCTTTTACATGCCAAAGGTTTGCGAAAATGCTCCAAAACACTCCCAAACATCATTTTGGGTGTAATGGAGTAGAATGGGTGTTTTCGTTGCGAAACCATTTTCGCAACATCGGTACCCCGAAACAGTGCATTCAGGCCCGAAACACAAGTTTTGCATCTTTTTACATGCCGAAGATTTGTGATATGCTCTAAAACACTCCCAAACATCATTTTGGGTCTAATGGAGTAGAATGGTTGTTTTCGTTGCGAAACCATTTTCGCAACTTCAGTACCCCGAAATAGTGCATTCAGGCCCGAAACACATGTTTTGCATCTTTTACATGCCGAAGGTTTGTGATATGTTCCAAAACACTCCCAACCATCATTCTAGGTTTAATGGAGTAGAATGGATGTTTTCGTTGCGAAACCATTTTCACAACTTCGGTACCCCGAAATAGTGCACTCAAGCCCGAAACACATGTTTTGCATCTTTTACATGCCGAAGGTTTGCGATATGCTCCAAAACACTCCGAAACATCATTTTGGGTGTAATAGAGTAGAATGAGTGTTTTCATTGCGAAACCATTTTCGCAACATCAGTACGCCGAAATAGTGCATTCAGGCCCGAATCACAAGTTTTGCATCTTTTTACATACCGAAGATTTGTGATATGCTCCAAAACACTCCCAAACATCATTTTGGGTCTAATGGAGTAGAATGGTTGTTTTCGTTGCGAAACCATTTTCGCAACTTCGGTACGCCGAAATAGTGTATTCAGGCCCGAAACACAAGTTTTGCATCTTTTACATGCCGAAGGTTTGCGATATGCTCCAAAACACTCCCAAACATCATTCTGGGTCTAATGGGGTAGAATGGGTATTTTCGTTGCGAAACCATTTTCGCAACTTCGGTACCCCGAAATAGTGCATTCAGGCCGAAACACAAGTTTTGCATCTTTTTACATGCCGAAGGTTTGCAATATGCTCCAAAACACTACCAAACATCATTTTGGGTCTTATGGAGTAGAATGGTTGTTTTTGTTGCGAAACCATTTTCGCAACTTCGGTACCACGAAATAGTGCATTCAGGCCCGAAACACAAGTTTTGCATCTTTTACATGCCGAAGGTTTGCGATATGCTCCAAAACACTCCCATACATCATTTTGTGTGTAATGGAGTTGAATTGGTGTTTTCGTTGCGAAACCATTTTCGCAACATTGGTACCCTCAAATAGTGCATTCATGCTCGAAACACAAGTTTTGCATCTTTTTACATGCCGAAGGTTTGCGATATGCTCCAAAACACTCCCAAACATCATTTTTGGTGTAATGTAGTAGAATGGGTGTTTTCGTTGTGAAACTATTTTTTCAACATCGGTACCCCGAAATAGTGCATTCAGGCCGAAACACAAGTTTTGCATCTTTTTACATGCCGAAGGTTTGAAATATGCTCCAAAACACTCCCAAACATCATTTTGGGTCTAATGGAGTTGAATGGTTGTTTTTGTTGCGAAACCATTTTCGCAACTTCGGTACCACAAAATAGTGCATTTAGGCCCGAAACACAAGTTTTGCATCTTTTACATGCCGAAGGTTTGCGATATGCTCCAAAACAGTCCCAAACATCATTTTGTGTGTAATGGAGTAGAATTGGTGTTTTCGTTACGAAACCATTTTCGCAACATCGGTACCCCGAAATAGTGCATTCAGGCTCGAAACACAAGTTTTTGCATCTTTTATATGCCGAAGGTTTGCGATATGCTCCAAAACACTCCCAAACATCATTCTGGGTCTAATAGGGAAGAATGGGTGTTTTCGTTGCGAAACTATTTTCGCAACTTCAGTACCCCGAAATAGTGTATTCAAGCCCGAAACACAAGTTTTGCATTTTTTACAAGCCGAAGGTTTGCGATATGCTCCAAAACACTCCCAAACATCATTTTGGGTCTAATGGAGTAGAATGGTTGTTTTTGTTGCAAAACCATTTTCGCAACTTCGGTACCACGAAATAGTGCATTCAGGCCCGAAACACAAGTTTTGCATCTTTTACATGCCAAAGGTTTGCGAAAATGCTCCAAAACACTCCCAAACATCATTTTGGGTGTAATGGAGTAGAATGGGTGTTTTCGTTGCGAAACCATTTTCGCAACATCGGTACCCCGAAACAGTGCATTCAGGCCCGAAACACAAGTTTTGCATCTTTTTACATGCCGAAGATTTGTGATATGCTCCAAAACACTCCCAAACATCATTTTGGGTCTAATGGAGTAGAATGGTTGTTTTCGTTGCGAAACCATTTTCGCAACTTCAGTACCCCGAAATAGTGCATTCAGGCCCGAAACACATGTTTTGCATCTTTTACATGCCGAAGGTTTGTGATATGTTGCAAAACACTCCCAACCATCGTTCTAGGTTTAATGGAGTAGAATGGGTGTTTTCGTTGCGAAACCATTTTCACAACTTCGGTACCCCGAAATAGTGCACTCAAGCCCGAAACACATGTTTTGCATCTTTTACATGCCGAAGGTTTGCGATATGCTCCAAAACACTCCGAAACATCATTTTGGGTGTAATGGAGTAGAATGAGTGTTTTCATTGCGAAACCATTTTCGCAACATCAGTACGCCGAAATAGTGCATTCAGGCCCGAATCACAAGTTTTGCATCTTTTTACATACCGAAGATTTGTGATATGCTCCAAAACACTCCCAAACATCATTTTGGGTCTAATGGAGTAGAATGGTTGTTTTCGTTGCGAAACCATTTTCGCAACTTCGGTACGCCGAAATAGTGTATTCAGGCCCGAAACACAAGTTTTGCATCTTTTACATGCCGAAGGTTTGCGATATGCTCCAAAACACTCCCAAACATCATTCTGGGTCTAATGGGGTAGAATGGGTATTTTCGTTGCGAAACCATTTTCGCAACTTCGGTACCCCGAAATAGTGCATTCAGGCCTAAACACAAGTTTTGCATCTTTTTACATGCCGAAGGTTTGCAATATGCTCCAAAACACTACCAAACATCATTTTGTGACTTATGGAGTAGAATGGTTGTTTTTGTTGCGAAACCATTTTCGCAACTTCGGTACCACGAAATAGTGCATTCAGGCCCGAAACACAAGTTTTGCATCTTTTACATGCCGAAGGTTTGCGATATGCTCCAAAACACTCCCAAACATCATTTTGTGTGTAATGGAGTTGAATTGGTGTTTTCGTTGCGAAACCATTTTCGCAACATTGGTACCCTCAAATAGTGCATTCATGCTCGAAACACAAGTTTTGCATCTTTTTACATGCCGAAGGTTTGCGATATGCTCCAAAACACTCCCAAACATCATTTTGGGTCCAATGGAGTAGAATGGTTGTTTTTGTTGCGAAACCATTTTCTCAACTTCGGTACCACGAAATAGTGCATTCAGGCCCGAAACACAAGTTTTGCATCTTTTACATGCTGAAGGTTTGCGATATGCTCCAAAACACTCCCAAACATCATTTTGTGTGTAATGGAATAGAATTGGTGTTTTGGTTGCGAAACCATTTTCGCAACATCGGTACCCCGAAATAGTGCATTCAGGCTCGAAACACAAGTTTTGCATCTTTTTACATGCCGAAGGTTTGCGATATGCTCCAAAACACTCCCAAACATCATTTTGGGTCTAATGGAGTAGAATGGTTGTTTTTGTTGCGAAACCATTTTCGCAACTTCGATACCACGAAATAGTGCATTCAGGCCCGAAACACAAGTTTTGCATCGTTTACATGCCGGAGGTTTGCGAAATGCTCCAAAACACTCCCAAAGATCATTTTAGGTGTAATGGAGTAGAATGGGTGTTTTCGTTGCGAAACTATTTTCGCAACATCGGTACCCCGAAATAGTGCATTCAGGCCCGAAACACAAGTTTTGCATCTTTTTACATGCCGAAGGTTTGCAATATGCTCCAAAACACTCCCAAACATCATTTTGGGTCTAATAGGGTAGAATGGTTGTTTTTGTTGCGAAACCATTTTCGCAACATCGGTACCCCGAAACAGTGCATTCAGGCCCGAAACACAAGTTTTGCATCTTTTACGTGCCGAAGGTTTGCGATATGCTCCAAAACACTCCCAAACATCATTTTGTGTGTAATGGAGTAGAATTGGTGTTTTCGTTACGAAACCATTTTCGCAACATCGGTACCCCGAAATAGTGCATTCAGGCTCGAAACACAAGTTTTGCATCTTTTTACATGCCGAAGATTTGTGATATGCTCCAAAACACTCCCAAACATCATTTTGGGTCTAATGGAGTAGAATGATTGTTTTCGTTGCGAAACCATTTTCGCAACTTCGGTACGCCGAAATAGTGTATTCAGGCCCGAAACACAAGTTTTGCATATTTTACATGCCGAAGGTTTGCGATATGCTCCAAAACACTCCCAAACATCATTCTGAGTCTAATGGGGTAGAATGGGTATTTTCGTTGCGAAACCATTTTCGCAACTTCGGTACCCCGAAATAGTGCATTCAGGCCGAAACACAAGTTTTGCATCTTTTTACATGCCGAAGGTTTGCAATATGCTCCAAAACACTCCCAAACATCATTTTGGGTCTTATGGAGTAGAATGGTTGTTTTTGTTGCGAAACCATTTTCGCAACTTCGGTACCACGAAATAGTGCATTCAGGCCCGAAACACAAGTTTTGCATCTTTTACATGCCGAAGGTTTGCGATATGCTCCAAAACACTCCCAAACATCATTTTGTGTGTAATGGAGTTGAATTGGTGTTTTCGTTGCGAAACCATTTTCGCAACATTGGTACCCTAAAATAGTGCATTCAGGCTCGAAACACAAGTTTTGCATCTTTTTACATGCCCAAGGTTTGCGATATGCTCCAAAACACTCCCAAACATCATTTTGGGTCCAATGGAGTAGAATGGTTGTTTTTGTTGCGAAACCATTTTCGCAACATCGGTACCCCGAAATAGTGCATTCAGGCCCGAAACACAAGTTTTGCATCTTTTACATGCCGAAGGTTTGCGATATGCTCCAAAACACTCCCAAACATCATTTTGTGTGTAATGGAGTAGAATTGGTGTTTTGGTTGCGAAACCATTTTCGCAACATCGGTACCCCGAAATAGTGCATTCAGGCTCGAAACACAAGTTTTGCATCTTTTTACATGCCGAAGATTTGTGATATGCTCCAAAACACTCCCAAACATCATTTTGGGTCTAATGGAGTAGAATGGTTGTTTTTGTTGCGAAACCATTTTCGCAACTTCGATACCACGAAATAGTGCATTCAGGCCCGAAACACAAGTTTTGCATCGTTTACATGCCGGAGGTTTGCGAAAATGCTCCAAAACACTCCCAAACATCATTTTGGGTGTAATGGAGTAGAATGGGTGTTTTCGTTGCGAAACCATTTTCGCAACATCGGTACCCCGAAACAGTGCATTCAGGCCCGAAACACAAGTTTTGCATCTTTTACGTGCCGAAGGTTTGCGATATGCTCCAAAACACTCCAAACATCATTTTGTGTGTAATGGAGTAGAATTGGTGTTTTCGTTACGAAACCATTTTCGCAACATCGGTACCCCGAAATAGTGCATTCAGGCTCGAAACACAAGTTTTGCATCTTTTTACATGCCGAAGATTTGTGATATGCTCCAAAACACTCCCAAACATCATTTTGGGTCTAATGGAGTAGAATGATTGTTTTCGTTGCGAAACCATTTTCGCAACTTCGGTACGCCGAAATAGTATATTCAGGCCCGAAACACAAATTTTGCATCTTTTACATGCCGAAGGTTTGCGATATGCTCCAGAACACTCCCAAACATCATTCTGGGTCTAATGGGGTAGAATGGGTATTTTCATTGCGAAACCATTTTCGCAACTTCGGTACCCCGAAATATTGCATTCAGGCCGAAACACAAGTTTTGCATCTTTTTACAAGCCGAAGGTTTGCAATATGCTCCAAAACACCCCCAAACATCATTTTGGGTCTTACGGAGTAGAATGGTTGTTTTTGTTGCGAAACCATTTTCGCAACTTCGGTACCACGAAATAGTGCATTCAGGCCCGAAACACAAGTTTTGCATCTTTTACATGCCGAAGGTTTGCGATAGTCTCCAAAACACTCCCAAACATCATTTTGTGTGTAATGGAGTTGAATTGGTGTTTTCGTTGCGAAACCATTTTCGCAACATTGGTACCCTCAAATAGTGCATTCAGGCTCGAAACACAAGCTTTGCATCTTTTTACAAGCCGAAGGTTTGCGATATGCTCCAAAACACTCCCAAACATCATTTTGGGTCCAATGGAGTAGAATGGTTGTTTTTGTTGCGAAACCATTTTCGCAACATCGGTACCCCGAAATAGTGCATTCAGGCCCGAAACACAAGTTTTGCATCTTTTACATGCCGAAGGTTTGCGATATGCTCCAAAACACTCCCAAACATCATTTTGTGTGTAATGGAGTAGAATTGGTGTTTTGGTTGCGAAACCATTTTCGCAACATCGGTACCCCGAAATAGTGCATTCAGGCTCGAAACACAAGTTTTGCATCTTTTTACATGCCGAAGGTTTGCGATATGCTCTAAAACACTCCCAAATATCATTTTGGGTCTAATGTAGTAGAATGGTTGTTTTTGTTGCGAAACCATTTTCGCAACTTCGATACCACGAAATAGTGCATTCAGGCCCGAAACACAAGTTTTGCATCGTTTACATGCCGGAGGTTTGCGAAAATGCTCCAAAACACTCCCAAACATCATTTTGGGTGTAATGGAGTAGAATGGGTGTTTTCGTTGCGAAACCATTTTCGCAACATCGGTACCCCGAAACAGTGCATTCAGGCCAGAAACACAAGTTTTGCATCTTCTACGTGCCGAAGGTTTGCGATATGCTCCAAAACACTCCCAAACATCATTTTGTGTGTAATGGAGTAGAATTGGTGTTTTCGTTACGAAACCATTTTCGCAACATCGGTACCCCGAAATAGTGCATTCAGGCTCGAAACACAAGTTTTGCATCTTTTTACATGCCGAAGATTTGTGATATGCTCCAAAACACTCCCAAACATCATTTTGGGTCTAATGGAGTAGAATGATTGTTTTCGTTGCGAAACCATTTTCGCAACTTCGGTACGCCGAAATAGTGTATTCAGGCCCGAAACACAAGTTTTGCATATTTTACATGCCGAAGGTTTGCGATATGCTCCAAAACACTCCCAAACATCATTCTGGGTCTAATGGGGTAGAATGGGTATTTTCGTTGCGAAACCATTTTCGCAACTTCGGTACCCCGAAATAGTGCATTCAGGCCGAAACACAAGTTTTGCATCTTTTTACATGCCGAAGGTTTGCAATATGCTCCAAAACACTCCCAAACATCATTTTGGGTCTTATGGAGTAGAATGGTTGTTTTTGTTGCGAAACCATTTTCGCAACTTCAGTACCACGAAATAGTGCATTCAGGCCCGAAACACAAGTTTTGCATCTTTTACATGCCGAAGGTTTGCGATATGCTCCAAAACACTCCCAAACATCATTTTGTGTGTAATGGAGTTGAATTGGTGTTTTCGTTGCGAAACCATTTTCGCAACATTGGTACCCTCAAATAGTGCATTCAGGTTCGAAACATAAGTTTTGCATCTTTTTACATGCCGAAGGTTTGCGATATGCTCCAAAACACTCCCAAACATCATTTTGGGTCTAATAGGGTAGAATGGGTATTTTCATTGCGAAACCATTTTCGCAACTTCGGTACCCCGAAATAGTGCATTCAGGCCGAAACACAAGTTTTGCATCTTTTTACAATTCGAAGGTTTGCAATATGCTCCAAAACACTCCCAAACATCATTTTGGGTGTAATAGAGTAGAATGGGTGTTTTCGTTGCGAAACCATTTTCGCAACATCGGTACCCCGAAACAGTGCATTCAGGCCCGAAACACAAGTTTTGCATCTTTTACGTGCCGAAGGATTGCGATATGCTTCAAAACACTCCCAAACATCATTTTGTGTGTAATGGAGTAGAATTGGTGTTTTCGTTACGAAACCATTTTCGCAACATCGGTACCCCGAAATAGTGCATTCAGGCTCGAAACACAAGTTTTGCATCTTTTACATGCCGAAGGTTTGCGATATGCTCCAAAACACTCCCAAACATCATTTTGTGTGTAATGGAGTTGAATTGGTGTTTTCGTTGCGAAACCATTTTCGCAACATTGGTACCCTCAAATAGTGCATTCAGGCTCGAAACACAAGCTTTGCATCTTTTTACATGCCGAAGGTTTGCGATATGCTCCAAAACACTCCCAAACATCATTTTGGGTCCAATGGAGTAGAATGGTTGTTTTTGTTGCGAAACCATTTTCGCAACATCGGTACCCCGAAATAGTGCATTCAGGCCCGAAACACAAGTTTTGCATCTTTTACATGCCGAAGGTTTGCGATATGCTCCAAAACACTCCCAAACATCATTTTGTGTGTAATGGAGTAGAATTGGTGTTTTGGTTGCGAAACCATTTTCGCAACATCGGTACCCCGAAATAGTGCATTCAGGCTCGAAACACAAGTTTTGCATCTTTTTACATGCCGAAGGTTTGCGATATGCTCTAAAACACTCCCAAACATCATTTTGGGTCTAATGGAGTAGAATGGTTGTTTTTGTTGCGAAACCATTTTCGCAACTTCGATACCACGAAATAGTGCATTCAGGCCCGAAACACAAGTTTTGCATCGTTTACATGCCGGAGGTTTGCGAAAATTCTCCAAAACACTCCCAAACATCATTTTGGGTGTAATGGAGTAGAATGGGTGTTTTCGTTGCGAAACCATTTTCGCAACATCGGTACCCCGAAACAGTGCATTCATGCCCGAAACACAAGTTTTGCATCTTTTACGTGCCGAAGGTTTGCGATATGCTCCAAAACACTCCCAAACATCATTTTGTGTGTAATGGAGTAGAATTGGTGTTTTCGTTACGAAACCATTTTCGCAACATCGGTACCCCGAAATAGTGCATTCAGGCTCGAAACACAAGTTTTGCATCTTTTTACATGCCGAAGATTTGTGATATGCTCCAAAACACCCCCAAACATCATTTTGGGTCTAATGGAGTAGAATGATTGTTTTCGTTGCGAAACCATTTTCGCAACTTCGGTACGCCGAAATAGTGTATTCAGGCCCGAAACACAAGTTTTGCATCTTTTACATGCCGAAGGTTTGCGATATGCTCCAAAACACTCCCAAACATCATACTGGGTCTAATGGGGTAGAATGGGTATTTTCGTTGCGAAACCATTTTCGCAACTTCGGTACCCCGAAATAGTGCATTCAGGCCGAAACACAAGTTTTGCATCTTTTTACATGCCGAAGGTTTGCAATATGCTCCAAAACACTCCCAAACATCATTTTGGGTCTTATGGAGTAGAATGGTTGTTTTTGTTGCGAAACCATTTTCGCAACTTCGGTGCCACGAAATAGTGCATTCAGGCCCGAAACACAAGTTTTGCATCTTTTACATGCCGAAGGTTTGCGATATGCTCCAAAACACTACCAAACATCATTTTGTGTGTAATGGAGTAGAATTGGTGTTTTCGTTGCGAAACCATTTTCGCAACATTGGTACCCCGAAATATTGCATTCAGGCTCGAAACACAAGTTTTCCATCTTTTTACATGCAGAAGGTTTGCGATATGCTCCAAAACACTCACAAACATCATTTTGGGTCCAATGGAGTAGATTGGTTGTTTTTGTTGCGAAACCATTTTCGCAACTTCGATACCACGAAATAGTGCATTCAGGCCCAAAACACAAGTTTTGCATCGTTTACATGCCGGAGGTTTGCGAAAATGCTCCAAAACACTCCCAAACATCATTTTGGGTCTAATGGAGTAGAATGATTGTTTTCGTTGCGAAACCATTTTCGCAACTTCGGTACGCCGAAATAGTGTATTGAGGCCCGAAACACAAATTTTGCATCTTTTACATGCCGAAGGTTTGCGATATGCTCCAAAACACTCCCAAACATCATTCTGGGTCTAATGTGGTAGAATGGGTATTTTCATTGCGAAACCATTTTCGCAACTTCGGTACCCCGAAATAGTGCATTCAGGCCGAAACACAAGTTTTGCATCTTTTTACAAGCCGAAGGTTTGCAATATGCTCCAAAACACTCCCAAACATCATTTTGGGTCTTATGGAGTAGAATGGTTGTTTTTGTTGCGAAACCATTTTCGCAACTTCGGTACCACGAAATAGTGCATTCAGGCCCGAAACACAAGTTTTGCATCTTTTACATGCCGAAGGTTTGCGATATTCTCCAAAACACTCACAAACATCATTTTGTGTGTAATGGAGTTGAATTGGTGTTTTCGTTGCGAAACCATTTGCGCAACATTGGTACCCTCAAATAGTGCATTCAGGCTCGAAACACAAGCTTTGCATCTTTTTACATGCCGAAGGTTTGCGATATGCTCCAAAACACTCCCAAACATCATTTTGGCTCCAATGGAGTAGAATGGTTGTTTTTGTTGCGAAACCATTTTCGCAACATCGGTACCCCGAAATAGTGCATTCAGGCCCGAAACACAAGTTTTGCATCTTTTACATGCCGAAGGTTTGCGATATGCTCCAAAACACTCCCAAACATCATTTTGTGTGTAATGGAGTAGAATTGGTGTTTTGGTTGCGAAACCATTTTCGCAACATCGGTACCCCGAAATAGTGCATTCAGGCTCGAAACACAAGTTTTGCATCTTTTTACATGCCGAAGGTTTGCGATATGCTCTAAAACACTCCCAAACATCATTTTGGGTCTAATGGAGTAGAATGGTTGTTTTTGTTGCGAAACCATTTTCGCAACTTCGATACCACGAAATAGTGCATTCAGGCCCGAAACACAAGTTTTGCATCGTTTACATGCCGGAGGTTTGCGAAAATGCTCCAAAACACTCCCAAACATCATTTTGGGTGTAATGGAGTAGAATGGGTGTTTTCGTTGCGAAACCATTTTCGCAACATCGGTACCCCGAAACAGTGCATTCAGGCCCGAAACACAAGTTTTGCATCTTTTACGTGCCGAAGGTTTGCGATATGCTCCAAAACACTACCAAACATCATTTTGGGTCTAATGGAGTAGAATTGGTGTTTTCGTTACGAAATCATTTTCGCAACATCGGTACCCCGAAATAGTGCATTCAGGCTCGAAACACAAGTTTTGCATCTTTTTACATGCCGAAGATTTGTGATATGCTCCAAAACACTCCCAAACATCATTTTGGGTCTAATGGAGTAGAATGATTGTTTTCGTTGCGAAACCATTTTCGCAACTTCGGTACGCCGAAATAGTGTATTCAGGCCCGAAACACAAGTTTTGCATATTTTACATGCCGAAGGTTTGCGATATGCTCCAAAACACTCCCAAACATCATTCTGGGTCTAATGGGGTAGAATGGGTATTTTCGTTGCGAAACCATTTTCGCAACTTCGGTACCCCGAAATAGTGCATTCAGGCCGAAACACAAGTTTTGCATCTTTTTACATGCCGAAGGTTTGCAATATGCTCCAAAACACTCCCAAACATCATTTTGGGTCTTATGGAGTAGAATGGTTGTTTTTGTTGCGAAACCATTTTCGCAACTTCGGTACCACGAAATAGTGCATTCAGGCCCGAAACACAAATTTTGCATCTTTTACATGCCGAAGGTTTGCGATATGCTCCAAAACACTCCCAAACATCATTTTGTGTGTAATGGAGTTGAATTGGTGTTTTCGTTGCGAAATCATTTTCGCAACATTGGTACCCTCAAATAGTGCATTCAGGCTCGAAACACAAGTTTTGCATCTTTTTACATGCCGAAGGTTTGCGATATGCTCCAAAACACTCCCAAACATCATTTTGGGTCTAATGGGGTAGAATGGGTATTTTCATTGCGAAACCATTTTCGCAACTTCGGTACCCCGAAATAGTGCATTCAGGCCGAAACACAAGTTTTGCATCTTTTTACAAGCCGAAGGTTTGCAATATGCTCCAAAACACTCCCAAACATCATTTTGGGTGTAATGGAGTAGAATGGGTGTTTTCGTTGCGAAACCATTTTCGCAACATCGGTACCCCGAAACAGTGCATTCAGGCCCGAAACACAAGTTTTGCATCTTTTACGTGCCGAAGGTTTACGATATGCTCCAAAACACTCCCAAACATCATTTTGTGTGTAATGGAGTAGAATTGGTGTTTTCGTTACGAAACCATTTTCGCAACATCGGTACCCCGAAATAGTGCATTCAGGCTCGAAACACAAGTTTTGCATCTTTTACATGCCGAAGGTTTGCGATATGCTCCAAAACACTCCCAAACATCATTTTGTGTGTAATGGAGTTGAATTGGTGTTTTCGTTGCGAAACCATTTTCGCAACATTGGTACCCTCAAATAGTGCATTCAGGCTCGAAACACAAGCTTTGCATCTTTTTACATGCCGAAGGTTTGCGATATGCTCCAAAACACTCCAAAACATCATTTTGGGTCCAATGGAGTAGAATGGTTGTTTTTGTTGCGAAACCATTTTCGCAACATCGGTACCCCGAAATAGTGCATTCAGGCCCGAAACACAAGTTTTGCATCTTTTACATGCCGAAGGTTTGCGATATGCTCCAAAACACTCCCAAACATCATTTTGTGTGTAATGGAGTAGAATTGGTGTTTTGGTTGCGAAACCATTTTCGCAACATCGGTACCCCGAAATAGTGCATTCAGGCTCGAAACACAAGTTTTGCATCTTTTTACATGCCGAAGGTTTGCGATATGCTCTAAAACACTCCCAAACATCATTTTGGGTCTAATGGAGTAGAATGGTTGTTTTTGTTGCGAAACCATTTTCGCAACTTCGATACCACGAAATAGTGCATTCAGGCCCGAAACACAAATTTTGCATCGTTTACATGCCGGAGGTTTGCGAAAATGCTCCAAAACACTCCCAAACATCATTTTGGGTGTAATGGAGTAGAATGGGTGTTTTCGTTGCGAAACCATTTTCGCAACATCGGTACCCCGAAACAGTGCATTCAGGCCCGAAACACAAGTTTTGCATCTTTTACGTGCCGAAGGTTTGCGATATGCTCCAAAACACTCCCAAACATCATTTTGTGTGTAATGGAGTAGAATTGGTGTTTTCGTTACGAAACCATTTTCGCAACATCGGTACCCCGAAATAGTGCATTCAGGCTCGAAACACAAGTTTTGCATCTTTTTACATGCCGAAGATTTGTGATATGCTCCAAAACACTCCCAAATATCATTTTGGGTCTAATGGAGTAGAATGATTGTTTTCGTTGCGAAACCATTTTCGCAACTTCGGTACGCCGAAATAGTGTATTCAGGCCCGAAACACAAGTTTTGCATATTTTACATGCCGAAGGTTTGCGATATGCTCCAAAACACTCCCAAACATCATTCTGGGTCTAATGGGGTAGAATGGGTATTTTCGTTGCGAAACCATTTTCGCAACTTCGGTACCCCGAAATAGTGCATTCAGGCCGAAACACAAGTTTTGCATCTTTTTACATGCCGAAGGTTTGCAATATGCTCCAAAACACTCCCAAACATCATTTTGGGTCTTATGGAGTAGAATGGTTGTTTTTGTTGCGAAACCATTTTCGCAACTTTGGTACCACGAAATAGTGCATTCAGGCCCGAAACACAAGTTTTGCATCTTTTACATGCCGAAGGTTTGCGATATGCTCCAAAACACTCCCAAACATCATTTTGTGTGTAATGGAGTTGAATTGGTGTTTTCGTTGCGAAACCATTTTCGCAACATTGGTACCCTCAAATAGTGCATTCAGGCTCGAAACACAAGTTTTGCATCTTTTTACATGCCGAAGGTTTGCGATATGCTCCAAAACACTCCCAAACATCATTTTGGGTCTAATGGGGAAGAATGGGTATTTTCATTGCGAAACCATTTTCGCAACTTCGGTACCCCGAAATAGTGCATTCAGGCCGAATAACAAGTTTTGCATCTTTTTACAAGCCGAAGGTTTGCAATATGCTCCAAAACACTCCCAAACATCATTTTGGGTGTAATGGAGTAGAATGGGTGTTTTCGTTGCGAAACCATTTTCGCAACATCGGTACCCCGAAACAGTGCATTCAGGCCCGAAACACAAGTTTTGCATCTTTTACGTGCCGAAGGTTTGCGATATGCTCCAAAACACTCCCAAACATCATTTTGTGTGTAATGGAGTAGAATTGGTGTTTTCGTTACGAAACCATTTTCGCAACATCGGTACCCCGAAATAGTGCATTCAGGCTCGAAACACAAGTTTTGCATCTTTTTACAAGCCGAAGATTTGTGATATGCTCCAAAACACTCCCAAACATCATTTTGGGTCTAATGGAGTAGAATGATTGTTTTCGTTGCGAAACCATTTTCGCAACTTCGGTACGCCAAAATAGTGTATTCAGGCCCGAAACACAAGTTTTGCATATTTTACGTGCCGAAGGTTTGCGATATGCTCCAAAACACTCCCAAACATCATTCTGGGTCTAATGGGGTAGAATGGGTATTTTCGTTGCGAAACCATTTTCGCAACTTCGGTACGCCGAAATAGTGTATTCAGGCCCGAAACACAAGTTTTGCATCTTTTACGTGCCGAAGGTTTGCGATATGCTCCAAAACACTCCCAAACATCATTTTGTGTGTAATGGAGTAGAATTGGTGTTTTCGTTACGAAACCATTTTCGCAACATCGGTACCCCGAAATAGTGCATTCAGGCTCGAAACACAAGTTTTGCATCTTTTACATGCCGAAGGTTTGCGATATGCTCCAAAACACTCCCAAACATCATTTTGTGTGTAATGGAGTTGAATTGGTGTTTTCGTTGCGAAACCATTTTCGCAACATTGGTACCCTCAAATAGTGCATGCAGGTTCGAAACACAAGCTTTGCATCTTTTTACATGCCGAAGGTTTGCGATATGCTCCAAAACACTCCCAAACATCATTTTGGGTCCAATGGAGTAGAATGGTTGTTTTTGTTGCGAAACCATTTTCGCAACATCGGTACCCCGAAATAGTGCATTCAGGCCCGAAACACAAGTTTTGCATCTTTTACATGCCGAAGGTTTGCGATATGCTCCAAAACACTCCCAAACATCATTTTGTGTGTAATGGAGTTGAATTGGTGTTTTCGTTGCGAAACCATTTTCGCAACATTGGTACCCTCAAATAGTGCATTCAGGCTCGAAACACAAGCTTTGCATCTTTTTACATGCCGAAGGTTTGCGATATGCTCCAAAACACTCCCAAACATCATTTTGGGTCCAATGGAGTAGAATGGTTGTTTTTGTTGCGAAACCATTTTCGCAACATCGGTACCCCGAAATAGTGCATTCAGGCCCGAAACACAAGTTTTGCATCTTTTACATGCCGAAGGTTTGCGATATGCTCCAAAACACTCCCAAACATCATTTTGTGTGTAATGGAGTAGAATTGGTGTTTTGGTTGCGAAACCATTTTCGCAACATCGGTACCCCGAAATAGTGCATTCAGGCTCGAAACACAAGTTTTGCATCTTTTTACATGCCGAAGATTTGTGATATGCTCCAAAACACTCCCAAACATCATTTTGGGTCTAATGGAGTAGAATGGTTGTTTTTGTTGCGAAACCATTTTCGCAACTTCGATACCACGAAATAGTGCATTCAGGCCCGAAACACATGTTTTGCATCGTTTACATGCCGGAGGTTTGCGAAAATGCTCCAAAACACTCCCAAACATCATTTTGGGTGTAATGGAGTAGAATGGGTGTTTTCGTTGCGAAACCATTTTCGGAACATCGGTACCCCGTAACAGTGCATTCAGGCCCGAAACACAAGTTTTGCATCTTTTACGTGCCGAGGTTTGCGATATGCTCCAAAACACTCCCAAACATCATTTTGTGTGTAATGGAGTAGAATTGGTGTTTTCGTTACGAAACCATTTTCGCAACATCGGTACCCCGAAATAGTGCATTCAGGCTCGAAACACAAGTTTTGCATCTTTTTACAAGCCGAAGATTTGTGATATGCTCCAAAACACTCCCAAACATCATTTTGGGTCTAATGGAGTAGAATGATTGTTTTCGTTGCGAAACCATTTTCGCAACTTCGGTACGCCGAAATAGTGTATTCAGGCCCGAAACACAAGTTTTGCATATTTTACATGCCGAAGGTTTGCGATATGCTCCAAAACACTCCCAAACATCATTCTGGGTCTAATGGGGTAGAATGGGTATTTTCGTTGCGAAACCATTTTCGCAACTTCGGTACCCCGAAATAGTGCATTCAGGCCGAAACACAAGTTTTGCATCTTTTTACATGCCGAAGGTTTGCAATATGCTCCAAAACACTCTCAAACATCATTTTGGGTCTTATGGAGTAGAATGGTTGTTTTTGTTGCGAAACCATTTTCGCAACTTCGGTACCACGAAATAGTGCATTCAGGACCGAAACACAAGTTTTGCATCTTTTACATGCCGAAGGTTTGCGATATGCTCCAAAACACTCCCAAACATCATTTTGTGTGTAATGGAGTTGAATTGGTGTTTTCGTTGCGAAACCATTTTCGCAACATTGGTACCCTCAAATAGTGCATTCAGGCTCGAAACACAAGTTTTGCATCTTTTTACATGCCGAAGGTTTGCGATATGCTCCAAAACACTCCCAAACATCATTTTGGGTCTAATGGGGTAGAATGTGTATTTTCATTGCGAAACCATTTTCGCAACTTCGGTACCCCGAAATAGTGCATTCGGGCCGAAACACAAGTTTTGCATCTTTTTAAAAGCCGAAGGTTTGCAATATGCTCCAAAACACTCCCAAACATCATTTTGGGTGTAATGGAGTAGAATGGGTGTTTTCGTTGCGAAACCATTTTCGCAACATCGGTACCCCGAAACAGTGCATTCAGGCCCGAAACACAAGTTTTGCATCTTTTACGTGCCGAAGGTTTGCGATATGCTCCAAAACACTCCCAAACATCATTTTGTGTGTAATGGAGTAGAATTGGTGTTTTCGTTACGAAACCATTTTCGCAACATCGGTACCCCGAAATAGTGCATTCAGGCTCGAAACACAAGTTTTGCATCTTTTACATGCCGAAGGTTTGCGATATGCTCCAAAACACTCCCAAACATCATTTTGTGTGTAATGGAGTTGAATTGGTGTTTTCGTTGCGAAACCATTTTCGCAACATTGGTACCCTCAAATAGTGCATTCAGGTTCGAAACACAAGCTTTGCATCTTTTTACATGCCGAAGGTTTGCGATATGCTCCAAAACACTCCCAAACATCATTTTGGGTCCAATGGAGTAGAATGGTTGTTTTTGTTGCGAAACCATTTTCGCAACATCGGTACCCCGAAATAGTGCATTCAGGCCCGAAACACAAGTTTTGCATCTTTTACATGCCGAAGGTTTGCGATATGCTCCAAAACACTCCCAAACATCATTTTGTGTGTAATGGAGTAGAATTGGTGTTTTGGTTGCGAAACCATTTTCGCAACATCGGTACCCCGAAATAGTGCATTCAGGCTCGAAACACAAGTTTTGCATCTTTTTACATGCCGAAGGTTTGCGATATGCTCTAAAACACTCCCAAACATCATTTTGGGTCTAATGGAGTAGAATGGTTGTTTTTGTTGCGAAACCATTTTCGCAACTTCGATACCACGAAATAGTGCATTCAGGCCCGAAACACAAGTTTTGCATCGTTTACATGCCGGAGGTTTGCGAAAATGCTCCAAAACACTCCCAAACATCATTTTGGGTGTAATGGAGTAGAATGGGTGTTTTCGTTGCGAAACCATTTTCGCAACATCGGTACCCCGAAACAGTGCATTCAGGCCCGAAACACAAGTTTTGCATCTTTTACGTGCCGAAGGTTTGCGATATGCTCCAAAACACTCCCAAACATCATTTTGTGTGTAATGGAGTAGAATTGGTGTTTTCGTTACGAAACCATTTTCGCAACATCGGTACCCCGAAATAGTGCATTCAGGCTCGAAACACAAGTTTTGCATCTTTTTACATGCCGAAGATTTGTGATATGCTCCAAAACACCCCCAAACATCATTTTGGGTCTAATGGAGTAGAATGATTGTTTTCGTTGCGAAACCATTTTCGCAACTTCGGTACGCCGAAATAGTGTATTCAGGCCCGAAACACAAGTTTTGCATCTTTTACATGCCGAAGGTTTGCGATATGCTCCAAAACACTCCCAAACATCATACTGGGTCTAATGGGGTAGAATGGGTATTTTCGTTGCGAAACCATTTTCGCAACTTCGGTACCCCGAAATAGTGCATTCAGGCCGAAACACAAGTTTTGCATCTTTTTACATGCCGAAGGTTTGCAATATGCTCCAAAACACTCCCAAACATCATTTTGGGTCTTATGGAGTAGAATGGTTGTTTTTGTTGCGAAACCATTTTCGCAACTTCGGTACCACGAAATAGTGCATTCAGGCCCGAAACACAAGTTTTGCATCTTTTACATGCCGAAGGTTTGCGATATGCTCCAAAACACTCCCAAACATCATTTTGTGTGTAATGGAGTTGAATTGGTGTTTTCGTTGCGAAACCATTTTCGCAACATTGGTACCCTTAAATAGTGCATTCAGCCTCGAAACACAAGTTTTGCATCTTTTTACATGCCGAAGGTTTGCGATATGCTCCAAAACACTCCCAAACATCATTTTGGGTCTAATGGGGTAGAATGGGTATTTACATTGCGAAACCATTTTCGCAACTTCGGTACCCCGAAATAGTGCATTCAGGCCGAAACACAAGTTTTGCATCTTTTTACAAGCCGAAGGTTTGCAATATGCTCCAAAACACTCCCAAACATCATTTTGGGTGTAATGGAGTAGAATGGGTGTTTTCGTTGCGAAACCATTTTCGCAACATCGGTACCCCGAAACAGTGCATTCAGGCCCGAAACACAAGTTTTGCATCTTTTACGTGCCGAAGGTTTACGATATGCTCCAAAACACTCCCAAACATCATTTTGTGTGTAATGGAGTAGAATTGGTGTTTTCGTTACGAAACCATTTTCGCAACATCGGTACCCCGAAATAGTGCATTCAGGCTCGAAACACAAGTTTTGCATCTTTTACATGCCGAAGGTTTGCGATATGCTCCAAAACACTCCCAAACATCATTTTGTGTGTAATGGAGTTGAATTGGTGTTTTCGTTGCGAAACCATTTTCGCAACATTGGTACCCTCAAATAGTGCATTCAGGCTCGAAACACAAGCTTTGCATCTTTTTACATGCCGAAGGTTTGCGATATGCTCCAAAACACTCCCAAACATCATTTTGGGTCCAATGGAGTAGAATGGTTGTTTTTGTTGCGAAACCATTTTCACAACATCGGTACCCCGAAATAGTGCATTCAGGCCCGAAACACAAGTTTTGCATCTTTTACATGCCGAAGGTTTGCGATATGCTCCAAAACACTCCCAAACATCATTTTGTGTGTAATGGAGTAGAATTGGTGTTTTGGTTGCGAAACCATTTTCGCAACATCGGTACCCCGAAATAGTGCATTCAGGCTCGAAACACAAGTTTTGCATCTTTTTACATGCCGAAGATTTGTGATATGCTCCAAAACACTCCCAAACATCATTTTGGGTCTAATGGAGTAGAATGGTTGTTTTTGTTGCGAAACCATTTTCGCAACTTCGATACCACGAAATAGTGCATTCAGGCCCGAAACACAAGTTTTGCATCGTTTACATGCCGGAGGTTTGCGAAAATGCTCCAAAACACTCCCAAACATCATTTTCGTTGTAATGGAGTAGAATGGGTGTTTTCGTTGCGAAACCATTTTCGCAACATCGGTACCCCGAAACAGTGCATTCAGGCCCGAAACACAAGTTTTGCATCTTTTACGTGCCGAAGGTTTGCGATATGCTCCAAAACACTCCCAAACATCATTTTGTGTGTAATGGAGTAGAATTGGTGTTTTCGTTACGAAACCATTTTCGCAACATCGGTACCCCGAAATAGTGCATTCAGGCTCGAAACACAAGTTTTGCATCTTTTACATGCCGAAGGTTTGCGATATGCTCCAAAACACTCCCAAACATCATTTTGTGTGTAATGGAGTTGAATTGGTGTTTTCGTTGCGAAACCATTTTCGCAACATTGGTACCCTCAAATAGTGCATTCATGTTCGAAACACAAGCTTTGCATCTTTTTACATGCCGAAGGTTTGCGATATGCTCCAAAACACTCCCAAACATCATTTTGGGTCCAATGGAGTAGAATGGTTGTTTTTGTTGCGAAACCATTTTCGCAACATCGGTACCCCGAAATAGTGCATTCAGGCCCGAAACACAAGTTTTGCATCTTTTACATGCCGAAGGTTTGCGATATGCTCCAAAACACTCCCAAACATCATTTTGTGTGTAATGGAGTAGAATTGGTGTTTTGGTTGCGAAACCATTTTCGCAACATCGGTACCCCGAAATAGTGCATTCAGGCTCGAAACACAAGTTTTGCATCTTTTTACATGCCGAAGGTTTGCGATATGCTCTAAAACACTCCCAAACATCATTTTGGGTCTAATGGAGTAGAATGGTTGTTTTTGTTGCGAAACCATTTTCGCAACTTCGATACCACGAAATAGTGCATTCAGGCCCGAAACACAAGTTTTGCATCGTTTACATGCCGGAGGTTTGCGAAAATGCTCCAAAACACTCCCAAACATCATTTTGGGTGTAATGGAGTAGAATCGGTGTTTTCGTTGCGAAACCATTTTCGCAACATCGGTACCCCGAAACAGTGCATTCAGGCTCGAAACACAAGTTTTGCATCTTTTACGTGCCGAAGGTTTGCGATATGCTCTAAAACACTCCCAAACATCATTTTGGGTCTAATGGAGTAGAATGGTTGTTTTTGTTGCGAAACCATTTTCGCAACATCGGTACCACGAAATAGTGCATTCAGGCCCGAAACACAAGTTTTGCATCTTTTTACATGCCGAAGATTTGTGATATGCTCCAAAACACCCCCAAACATCATTTTGGGTCTAATGGAGTAGAATGATTGTTTTCGTTGCGAAACCATTTTCGCAACTTCGGTACGCCGAAATAGTGTATTCAGGCCCGAAACACAAGTTTTGCATCTTTTACATGCCGAAGGTTTGCGATATGCTCCAAAACACTCCCAAACATCATACTGGGTCTAATGGGGTAGAATGGGTATTTTCGTTGCGAAACCATTTTCGCAACTTCGGTACCCCGAAATAGTGCATTCAGGCCGAAACACAAGTTTTGCATCTTTTTACATGCCGAAGGTTTGCAATATGCTCCAAAACACTCCCAAACATCATTTTGGGTCTTATGGAGTAGAATGGTTGTTTTTGTTGCGAAACCATTTTCGCAACTTCGGTACCACGAAATAGTGCATTCAGGCCCGAAACACAAGTTTTGCATCTTTTACATGCCGAAGGTTTGCGATAAGCTCCAAAACACTCCCAAACATCATTTTGTGTGTAATGGAGTAGAATTGGTGTTTTCGTTGCGAAACCATTTTCGCAACATTGGTACCCCGAAATAGTGCATTCAGGCTTGAAACACAAGTTTTCCATCTTTTTACATGCCGAAGGTTTGCGATATGCTCCAAAACACTCACAAACATCATTTTGGGTCCAATGGAGTAGATTGGTTGTTTTTGTTGCGAAACCATTTTCGTAACTTCGATACCACGAAATAGTGCATTCAGGCCCGAAACACAAGTTTTGCATCGTTTACATGCCGGAGGTTTGCGAAAATGCTCCAAAACACTCCCAAACATCATTTTGGGTGTAATGGAGTAGAATGGGTGTTTTCGTTGCGAAACCATTTTCGCAACATCGGTACCCCGAAGCAGTGCATTCAGGCCCGAAACACAAGTTTTGCATCTTTTACGTGCCGAAGGTTTGCGATATGCTCCAAAACACTCCCAAACATCATTTTGTGTGTAATGGAGTAGAATTGGTGTTTTCGTTACGAAACCATTTTCGCAACATCGGTACCCCGAAATAGCGCATTCAGGCTCGAAACACAAGTTTTGCATCTTTTTACATGCCGAAGATTTGTGATATGCTCCAAAACACTCCCAAACATCATTTTGGGTCTAATGGAGTAGAATGATTGTTTTCGTTGCGAAACCATTTTCGCAACTTCGGTACGCCGAAATAGTGTATTCAGGCCCGAAACACAAGTTTTGCATATTTTACATGCCGAAGGTTTGCGATATGCTCCAAAACACTCCCAAACATCATTCTGGGTCTAATGGGGTAGAATGGGTATTTTCGTTGCGAAACCATTTTCGCAACTTCGGTACCCCGAAATAGTGCATTCAGGCCGAAACACAAGTTTTGCATCTTTTTACATGCCGAAGGTTTGCAATGTGCTCCAAAACACTCCCAAACATCATTTTGGGTCTTATGGAGTAGAATGGTTGTTTTTGTTGCGAAACCATTTTCGCAACTTCGGTACCATGAAATAGTGCATTCAGGGCCGAAACACAAGTTTTGCATCTTTTACATGCCGAAGGTTTGCGATATGCTCCAAAACACTCCCAAACATCATTTTGTGTGTAATGGAGTTGAATTGGTGTTTTCGTTGCGAAACCATTTTCGCAACATTGGTACCCTCAAATAGTGCATTCAGGCTCGAAACACAAGTTTTGCATCTTTTTACATGCCGAAGGTTTGCGATATGCTCCAAAACACTCCCAAACATCATTTTGGGTCTAATGGGGTAGAATGGGTATTTTCATTGCGAAACAATTTTCGCAACTTCGGTACCCCGAAATAGTGCATTCAGGCCGAAACACAAGTTTTGCATCTTTTTACAAGCCGAAGGTTTGCAATATGCTCCAAAACACTCCCAAACATCATTTTGGGTGTAATGGAGTAGAATGGGTGTTTTCGTTGCGAAACCATTTTCGCAACATCGGTACCCCGAAACAGTGCATTCAGGCCCGAAACACAAGTTTTGCATCTTTTACGTGCCGAAGGTTTGCGATATGCTCCAAAACACTCCCAAACATCATTTTGTGTGTAATGGAGTAGAATTGGTGTTTTCGTTACGAAACCATTTTCGCAACATCGGTACCCTGAAATAGTGCATTCAGGCTCGAAACACAAGTTTTGCATCTTTTACATGCCGAAGGTTTGCGATATGCTCCAAAACACTCCCAAACATCATTTTGTGTGTAATGGAGTTGAATTGGTGTTTTCGTTGCGAAACCATTTTCGCAACATTGGTACCCTCAAATAGTGCATTCAGGCTCGAAACACAAGCTTTGCATCTTTTTACATGCCGAAGGTTTGCGATATGCTCCAAAACACTCCCAAACATCATTTTGGGTCCAATGGAGTAGAATGGTTGTTTTTGTTGCGAAACCATTTTCGCAACATCGGTAGCCCGAAATAGTGCATTCAGGCCCGAAACACAAGTTTTGCATCTTTTACATGCCGAAGGTTTGCGATATGCACCAAAACACTCCCAAACATCATTTTGTGTGCAATGGAGTAGAATTGGTGTTTTGGTTGCTAAACCATTTTCGCAACATCGGTACCCCGAAATAGTGCATTCAGGCTCGAAACACAAGTTTTGCATCTTTTTACATGCCGAAGGTTTGCGATATGCTCTAAAACACTCCCAAACATCATTTTGGGTCTAATGGAGTAGAATGGTTGTTTTTGTTGCGAAACCATTTTCGCAACTTCGATACCACGAAATAGTGCATTCAGGCCCGAAACACAAGTTTTGCATCGTTTACATGCCGGAGGTTTGCGAAAATGCTCCAAAACACTCCCAAACATCATTTTGGGTGTAATGGAGTAGAATGGGTGTTTTCGTTGCGAAACCATTTTCGCAACATCGGTACCCCGAAACAGTGCATTCAGGCCCGAAACACAAGTTTTGGATCTTTTACGTGCCGAAGGTTTGCGATATGCTCCAAAACACTCCCAAACATCATTTTGTGTGTAATGGAGTAGAATTGGTGTTTTCGTTACGAAACCATTTTCGCAACATCGGTACCCCGAAATAGTGCATTCAGGCTCGAAACACAAGTTTTGCATCTTTTTACATGCCGAAGGTTTGCGATATGCTCTAAAACACTCCCAAACATCATTTTGGGTCTAATGGAGTAGAATGGTTGTTTTTGTTGCGAAACCATTATCGCAACTTCGATACTACGAAATAGTGCATTCAGGCCCGAAACACAAGTTTTGCATCGTTTACATGCCGGAGGTTTGCGAAAATGCTCCAAAACACTCCCAAACATCATTTTGGGTGTAATGGAGTAGAATGGGTGTTTTCGTTGCGAAACCATTTTCGCAACATCGGTACCCCGAAACAGTGCATTCAGGCCCGAAACACAAGTTTTGCATCTTTTACGTGCCGAAGGTTTGCGATATGCTCCAAAACACTCCCAAACATCATTTTGTGTGTAATGGAGTATTATTGGTGTTTTCGTTACGAAACCATTTTCGCAACATCGGTACCCCGAAATAGTGCATTCAGGCTCGAAACACAAGTTTTGCATCTTTTACATGCCGAAGGTTTGCGATATGCTCCAAAACACTCCCAAACATCATTTTGTGTGTAATGGAGTTGAATTGGTGTTTTCGTTGCGAAACCATTTTCGCAACATTGGTACCCTCAAATAGTGCATTCAGGCTCGAAACACAAGCTTTGCATCTTTTTACATGCCGAAGGTTTGCGATATGCTCCAAAACACTCCCAAACATCATTTTGGGTCCAATGGAGTAGAATGGTTGTTTTTGTTGCGAAACCATTTTCGCAACATCGGTACCCCGAAATAGTGCATTCAGCCCCGAAACACAAGTTTTGCATCTTTTACATGCCGAAGGTTTGCGATATGCTCCAAAACACTCCCAAACATCATTTTGTGTGTAATGGAGTAGAATTGGTGTTTTGGTTGCGAAACCATTTTCGCAACATCGGTACCCCGAAATAGTGCATTCAGGCTCGAAACACAAGTTTTGCATCTTTTTACATGCCGAAGGTTTGCGATATGCTCTAAAACACTCCCAAACATCATTTTGGGTCTAATGGAGTAGAATGGTTGTTTTTGTTGCGAAACCATTTTCGCAACTTCGATACCACGAAATAGTGCATTCAGGCCCGAAACACAAGTTTTGCATCGTTTACATGCCGGAGGTTTGCGAAAATGCTCCAAAACACTCCCAAACATCATTTTGGGTGTAATGGAGTAGAATGGGTGTTTTCGTTGCGAAACCATTTTCGCAACATCGGTACCCCGAAACAGTGCATTCAGGCCCGAAACACAAGTTTTGCATCTTTTACGTGCCGAAGGTTTGCGATATGCTCCAAAACACTCCCAAACATCATTTTGTGTGTAATGGAGTAGAATTGGTGTTTTCGTTACGAAACCATTTTCGCAACATCGGTACCCCGAAATAGTGCATTCAGGCTCGAAACACAAGTTTTGCATCTTTTTACATGCCGAAGGTTTGCGATATGCTCCAAAACACTCACAAACATCATTTTGGGTCCAATGGAGTAGATTGGTTGTTTTTGTTGCGAAACCATTTTCGCAACTTCGATACCACGAAATAGTGCATTCAGGCCCGAAACACAAGTTTTGCATCGTTTACATGCCGGAGGTTTGCGAAAATGCTCCAAAACACTCCCAAACATCATTTTGGGTGTAATGGAGTAGAATGGGTGTTTTCGTTGCGAAACCATTTTCGCAACATCGGTACCCCGAAACAGTGCATTCAGGCCCGAAACACAAGTTTTGCATCTTTTACGTGCCGAAGGTTTGCGATATGCTCCAAAACACTCCCAAACATCATTTTGTGTGTAATGGAGTAGAATTGGTGTTTTCGTTACGAAACCATTTTCGCAACATCGGTACCCCGAAATAGTGCATTCAGGCTCGAAACACAAGTTTTGCATCTTTTCACATGCCGAAGATTTGTGATATGCTCCAAAACACCCCCAAACATCATTTTGGGTCTAATGGAGTAGAATGATTGTTTTCGTTGCGAAACCATTTTCGCAACTTCGGTACGCCGAAATAGTGTATTCAGGCCCGAAACACAAGTTTTGCATCTTTTACATGCCGAAGGTTTGCGATATGCTCCAAAACACTCCCAAACATCATACTGGGTCTAATGGGGTAGAATGGGTATTTTCGTTGCGAAACCATTTTCGCAACTTCGGTACCCTGAAATAGTGCATTCAGGCCGAAACACAAGTTTTGCATCTTTTTACATGCCGAAGGTTTGCAATATGCTCCAAAACACTCCCAAACATCATTTTGGGTCTTATGGAGTAGAATGGTTGTTTTTGTTGCGAAACCATTTTCGCAACTTCGGTACCACGAAATAGTGCATTCAGGCCAGAAACACAAGTTTTGCATCTTTTACATGCCGAAGGTTTGCGATATGCTCCAAAACACTCCCAAACATCATTTTGTGTGTAATGGAGTAGAATTGGTGTTTTCGTTGCGAAACCATTTTCGCAACATTGGTACCCCGAAATAGTGCATTCAGGCTCGAAACACAAGTTTTCCATCTTTTTACATGCCGAAGGTTTGCGATATGCTCCAAAACACTCACAAACATCATTTTGGGTCCAATGGAGTAGATTGGTTGTTTTTGTTGCGAAACCATTTTCGCAACTTCGATACCACGAAATAGCGCATTCAGGCCCGAAACACAAGTTTTGCATCGTTTACATGCCGGAGGTTTGCGAAAATGCTCCAAAACACTCCCAAACATCATTTTGGGTGTAATGGAGTAGAATGGGTGTTTTCGTTGCGAAACCATTTTCGCAACATCGGTACCCCGAAACAGTGCATTCAGACCCGAAACACAAGTTTTGCATCTTTTACGTGCCGAAGGTTTGCGATATGCTCCAAAACACTCCCAAACATCATTTTGTGTGTAATGGAGTAGAATTGGTGTTTTCGTTACGAAACCATTTTCGCAACATCGGTACCCCGAAATAGTGCATTCAGGCTCGAAACACAAGTTTTGCATCTTTTTACATGCCGAAGATTTGTGATATGCTCCAAAACACCCCCAAACATCATTTTGGGTCTAATGGAGTAGAATGATTGTTTTCGTTGCGAAACCATTTTCGCAACTTCGGTACGCCGAAATAGTGTATTCAGGCCCGAAACACAAGTTTTGCATCTTTTACATGCCGAAGGTTTGCGATATGCTCCAAAACACTCGCAAACATCATTTTGTGTGTAATGGAGTAGAATTGGTGTTTTCGTTGCGAAACCATTTTCGCAACATTGGTACCCCGAAATAGTGCATTCAGGCTCGAAACACAAGTTTTCCATCTTTTTACATGCCGAATGTTTGCGATATGCTCCAAAACACTCACAAACATCATTTTGGGTCCAATGGAGTAGATTGGTTGTTTTTGTTGCGAAACCATTTTCGCAACTTCGGTACCACGAAATAGTGCATTCAGGTCCGAAACACAAGTTTTGCATCTTTTACATGCCGAAGGTTTGCGATATGCTCCAAAACACTCCCAAACATCATTTTGTGTGTAATGGAGTAGAATTGGTGTTTTGGTTGCGAAACCATTTTCGCAACATCGGTACCCCGAAATAGTGCATTCAGGCTCAACACAAAAGTTTTGCAACTTTTTACATGCCGAAGGTTTGTGATATGCTCCAAAACACTCACAAACATTATTTTGGGTCCAATGGAGTAGATTGGTTGTTTTTGTTGCGAAACCATTTTCGCAACTTCGATACCACGAAATAGTGCATTCAGGCCCGAAACACAAGTTTTGCATCGTTTACATGCCGGAGGTTTGCGAAAATGCTCCAAAACACTCCCAAACATCATTTTGGGTGTAATGGAGTAGAATGGGTGTTTTCGTTGCGAAACCATTTTCGCAACATCGGTACCCCGAAACAGTGCATTCAGGCCCGAAACACAAGTTTTGCATCTTTTACATGCCGAAGGTTTGCGATATGCTCCAAAACACTCCCAAACATCATTTTGTGTGTAATGGAGTAGAATTGGTGTTTTCGTTACGAAACCATTTTCGCAACATCGGTACCCCGAAATAGTGCATTCAGGCTCGAAACACAAGTTTTGCATCTTTTTACATGCCGAAGGTTTGCGATATGCTCTAAAACACTCCCAAACATCATTTTGGGTCTAATGGAGTAGAATGGTTGTTTTTGTTGCGAAACCATTTTCGCAACTTCGATACCACGAAATAGTGCATTCAGGCCCGAAACACAAGTTTTGCATCGTTTACATGCCGGAGGTTTGCGAAAATGCTCCAAAACACTCCCAAACATCAGTTTGGGTGTAATGGAGTAGAATGGGTGTTTTCGTTGCGAAACCATTTTCGCAACATCGGTACCCCGAAACCGTGCATTCAGGCCCGAAACACAAGTTTTGCATCTTTTACGTGCCGAAGGTTTGCGATATGCTCCAAAACACTCCCAAACATCATTTTGTGTGTAATGGAGTAGAATTGGTGTTTTCGTTACGAAAGCATTTTCGCAACATCGGTACCCCGAAATAGTGCATTCAGGCTCGAAACACAAGTTTTGCATCTTTTACATGCCGAAGGTTTGCGATATGCTCCAAAACACTCCCAAACATCATTTTCTGTGTAATGGAGTTGAATTGGTGTTTTCGTTGCGAAACCATTTTCGCAACATTGGTACCCACAAATAGTGCATTCAGGCTCGAAACACAAGCTTTGCATCTTTTTACATGCCGAAGGTTTGCGATATGCTCCAAAACACTCCCAAACATCATTTTGGGTCCAATGGAGTAGAATGGTTGTTTTTGTTGCGAAACCATTTTCGCAACATCGGTACCCCGAAATAGTGCATTCAGGCCCGAAACACAAGTTTTGCATCTTTTACATGTCGAAGGTTTGCGATATGCTCCAAAACACTCCCAAACATCATTTTGTGTGTAATGGAGTAGAATTGGTGTTTTGGTTGCGAAACCATTTTCGCAACATCGATACCCCGAAATAGTGCATTTAGGCTCGAAACACAAGTTTTGCATCTTTTTACATGCCGAAGGTTTGCGATATGCTCTAAAACACTCCCAAACATCATTTTGGGTCTAATGGAGTAGAATGGTTGTTTTTTTTGCGAAACCATTTTCGCAACTTCGATACCACGAAATAGTGCATTCAGGCCCGAAACACAAGTTTTGCATCGTTTACATGCCGGAGGTTTGCGAAAATGCTCCAAAACACTCCCAAACATCATTTTGGGTGTAATGGAGTAGAATGGGTGTTTTCGTTGCGAAACCATTTTCGCAACATCGGTACCCCGAAACAGTGCATTCAGGCCCGAAACACAAGTTTTGCATCTTTTACGTGCCGAAGGTTTGCGATATGCTCCAAAACACTCCCAAACATCATTTTGTGTGTAATGGAGTAGAATTGGTGTTTTCGTTACGAAACCATTTTCGCAACATCGGTACCCCGAAATAGTGCATTCAGGCTCGAAACACAAGTTTTGCATCTTTTTACATGCCGAAGATTTGTGATATGCTCCAAAACACCCCCAAACATCATTTTGGGTCTAATGGAGTAGAATGATTGTTTTCGTTGCGAAACCATTTTCGCAACTTCGGTACGCCGAAATAGTGTATTCAGGCCCGAAACACAAGTTTTGCATCTTTTACATGCCGAAGGTTTGCGATATGCTCCAAAACACTCCCAAACATCATACTGGGTCTAATGGGGTAGAATGGGTATTTTCGTTGCGAAACCATTTTCGCAACTTCGGTACCCCGAAATAGTGCATTCAGGCCGAAACACAAGTTTTGCATTTTTTACATGCCGAAGGTTTGCAATATGCTCCAAAACACTCCCAAACATCATTTTGGGTCTTATGGAGTAGAATGGTTGTTTTTGTTGCGAAACCATTTTCGCAACTTCGGTACCACGAAATAGTGCATTCAGGCCCGAAACACAAGTTTTGCATCTTTTACATGCCGAAGGTTTGCGATATGCTCCAAAACACTCCCAAACATCATTTTGTGTGTAATGGAGTAGAATTGGTGTTTTCGTTGCGAAACCATTTTCGCAACATTGGTACCCCGAAATAGTGCATTCAGGCTCGAAACACAAGTTTTCCATCTTTTTACATGCCGAATGTTTGCGATATGCTCCAAAACACTCACAAACATCATTTTGGGTCCAATGGAGTAGATTGGTTGTTTTTGTTGCGAAACCATTTTCGCAACTTCGGTACCACGAAATAGTGCATTCAGGTCCGAAACACAAGTTTTGCATCTTTTACATGCCGAAGGTTTGCGATATGCTCCAAAACACTCCCAAACATCATTTTGTGTGTAATGGAGTAGAATTGGTGTTTTGGTTGCGAAACCATTTTCGCAACATCGGTACCCCGAAATAGTGCATTCAGGCTCAACACAAAAGTTTTGCAACTTTTTACATGCCGAAGGTTTGTGATATGCTCCAAAACACTCACAAACATCATTTTGGGTCCAATGGAGTAGATTGGTTGTTTTTGTTGCGAAACCATTTTCGCAACTTCGATACCACGAAATAGTGCATTCAGGCCCGAAACACAAGTTTTGCATCGTTTACATGCCGGAGGTTTGCGAAAATGCTCCAAAACACTCCCAAACATCATTTTGGGTGTAATGGAGTAGAATGGGTGTTTTCGTTGCGAAACCATTTTCGCAACATCGGTACCCCGAAACAGTGCATTCAGGCCCGAAACACAAGTTTTGCATCTTTTACATGCCGAAGGTTTGCGATATGCTCCAAAACACTCCCAAACATCATTTTGTGTGTAATGGAGTAGAATTGGTGTTTTCGTTACGAAACCATTTTCGCAACATCGGTACCCCGAAATAGTGCATTCAGGCTCGAAACACAAGTTTTGCATCTTTTTACATGCCGAAGGTTTGCGATATGCTCTAAAACACTCCCAAACATCATTTTGGGTCTAATGGAGTAGAATGGTTGTTTTTGTTGCGAAACCATTTTCGCAACTTCGATACCACGAAATAGTGCATTCAGGCCCGAAACACAAGTTTTGCATCGTTTACATGCCGGAGGTTTGCGAAAATGCTCCAAAACACTCCCAAACATCAGTTTGGGTGTAATGGAGTAGAATGGGTGTTTTCGTTGCGAAACCATTTTCGCAACATCGGTACCCCGAAACAGTGCATTCAGGCCCGAAACACAAGTTTTGCATCTTTTACGTGCCGAAGGTTTGCGATATGCTCCAAAACACTCCCAAACATCATTTTGTGTGTAATGGAGTAGAATTGGTGTTTTCGTTACGAAACCATTTTCGCAACATCGGTACCCCGAAATAGTGCATTCAGGCTCGAAACACAAGTTTTGCATCTTTTACATGCCGAAGGTTTGCGATATGCTCCAAAACACTCCCAAACATCATTTTGTGTGTAATGGAGTTGAATTGGTGTTTTCGTTGCGAAACCATTTTCGCAACATTGGTACCCTCAAATAGTGCATTCAGGCTCGAAACACAAGCTTTGCATCTTTTTACATGCCGAAGGTTTGCGATATGCTCCAAAACACTCCCAAACATCATTTTGGGTCCAATGGAGTAGAATGGTTGTTTTTGTTGCAAAACCATTTTCGCAACATCGGTACCCCGAAATAGTGCATTCAGGCTCAACACAAAAGTTTTGCAACTTTTTACATGCCGAAGGTTTGCGATATGCTCCAAAACACTCACAAACATCATTTTGGGTCCAATGGAGTAGATTGGTTGTTTTTGTTGCGAAACCATTTTCGCAACTTCGATACCACGAAATAGTGCATTCAGGCCCGAAACACAAGTTTTGCATCGTTTACATGCCGGAGGTTTGCGAAAATGCTCCAAAACACTCCCAAACATCATTTTGGGTGTAATGGAGTAGAATGGGTGTTTTCGTTGCGAAACCATTTTCGCAACATCGGTACCCCGAAACAGTGCATTCAGGCCCGAAACACAAGTTTTGCATCTTTTACGTGCCGAAGGTTTGCGATATGCTCCAAAACACTCCCAAACATCATTTTGTGTGTAATGGAGTAGAATTGGTGTTTTCGTTACGAAACCATTTTCGCAACATCGGTACCCCGAAATAGTGCATTCAGGCTCGAAACACAAGTTTTGCATCTTTTTACATGCCGAAGGTTTGCGATATGCTCTAAAACACTCCCAAACATCATTTTGGGTCTAATGGAGTAGAATGGTTGTTTTTGTTGCGAAACCATTTTCGCAACTTCGATACCACGAAATAGTGCATTCAGGCCCGAAACACAAGTTTTGCATCGTTTACATGCCGGAGGTTTGCGAAAATGCTCCAAAACACTCCCAAACAAAATTTTGGGTGTAATGGAGTAGAATGGGTGTTTTCGTTGCGAAACCATTTTCGCAACATCGGTACCCCGAAACCGTGCATTCAGGCCCGAAACACAAGTTTTGCATCTTTTACGTGCCGAAGGTTTGCGATATGCTCCAAAACACTCCCAAACATCATTTTGTGTGTAATGGAGTAGAATTGGTGTTTTCGTTACGAAACCATTTTCGCAACATCGGTACCCCGAAATAGTGCATTCAGGCTCGAAACACAAGTTTTGCATCTTTTACATGCCGAAGGTTTGCGATATGCTCCAAAACACTCCCAAACATCATTTTGTGTGTAATGGAGTTGAATTGGTGTTTTCGTTGCGAAACCATTTTCGCAACATTGGTACCCTCAAATAGTGCATTCAGGCTCGAAACACAAGCTTTGCATCTTTTTACATGCCGAAGGTTTGCGATATGCTCCAAAACACTCCCAAACATCATTTTGGGTCCAATGGAGTAGAATGGTTGTTTTTGTTGCGAAACCATTTTCGCAACATCGGTACCCCGAAATAGTGCATTCAGGCCCGAAACACAAGTTTTGCATCTTTTACATGCCGAAGGTTTGCGATATGCTCCAAAACACTCCCAAACATCATTTTGTGTGTAATGGAGTAGAATTGGTGTTTTGGTTGCGAAACCATTTTCGCAACATCGATACCCCGAAATAGTGCATTCAGGCTCGAAACACAAGTTTTGCATCTTTTTACATGCCGAAGGTTTGCGATATGCTCTAAAACACTCCCAAACATCATTTTGGGTCTAATGGAGTAGAATGGTTGTTTTTGTTGCGAAACCATTTTCGCAACTTCGATACCACGAAATAGTGCATTCAGGCCCGAAACACAAGTTTTGCATCGTTTACATGCCGGAGGTTTGCGAAAATGCTCCAAAACACTCCCAAACATCATTTTGGGTGTAATGGAGTAGAATGGGTGTTTTCGTTGCGAAACCATTTTCGCAACATCGGTACCACGAAACAGTGCATTCAGGCCCGAAACACAAGTTTTGCATCTTTTACGTGACGAAGGTTTACGATATGCTCCAAAACACTCCCAAACATCATTTTGTGTGTAATGGAGTAGAATTGGTGTTTTCGTTACGAAACCATTTTCGCAACATCGGTACCCCGAAATAGTGCATTCAGGCTCGAAACACAAGTTTTGCATCTTTTACATGCCGAAGGTTTGCGATATGCTCCAAAACACTCCCAAACATCATTTTGTGTGTAATGGAGTAGAATTGGTGTTTTGGTTGCGAAACCATTTTCGCAACATCGGTACCCCGAAATAGTGCATTCAGGCTCGAAACACAAGTTTTGCATCTTTTTACATGCCGAAGGTTTGCGATATGCTCCAAAACACTCCCAAACATCATTTTGGGTCTAATGGAGTAGAATGGTTGTTTTTGTTGCGAAACCATTTTCGCAACTTCGATACCACGAAATAGTGCATTCAGGCCCGAAACACAAGTTTTGCATCGTTTACATGCCGGAGGTTTGCGAAATGCTCCAAAACACTCCCAAACATCATTTTGGGTGTATTGGAGTAGAATGGGTGTTTTCGTTGCGAAACTATTTTCGCAACATCGGTACCCCGAAATAGTGCATTCAAGCCGAAACACAAGTTTTGCATCTTTTTACATGCCGAAGGTTTGCAATATGCTCCAAAACACTCCCAAACATCATTTTGGGTCTAATGGAGTTGAATGGTTGTTTTTGTTGCGAAACCATTTTCGCAACTTCGGTACACGAAACAGTGCATTCAGGCCCGAAACACATGTTTTGCATCTTTTACATGCCGAAGGTTTGCGATATGCTCCAAAACACTCCCAAACATCATTTTGTGTGTAATGGAGTAGAATTGGTGTTTTCGTTGCGAAACCATTTTCGCAACATTGGTACCCCGAAATAGTGCATTCAGGCTCGAAACACAAGTTTTCCATCTTTTTACATGCCGAAGGTTTGCGATATGCTCCAAAACACTCACAAACATCATTTTGGGTCCAATGGAGTAGATTGGATGTTTTTGTTGCGAAACCATTTTCGCAACTTCGATACCACGAAATAGTGCATTCAGGCCCGAAACACAAGTTTTGCATCGTTTACATGCCGGAGGTTTGCGAAAATGCTCCAAAACACTCCCAAACATCATTTTGGGTGTAATGGAGTAGAATGGGTGTTTTCGTTGCGAAACCATTTTCGCAACATCGGTACCCCAAAACAGTGCATTCAGACCCGAAACACAAGTTTTGCATCTTTTACGTGCCGAAGGTTTGCGATATGCTCCAAAACACTCCCAAACATCATTTTGTGTGTAATGGAGTAGAATTGGTGTTTTCGTTACGAAACCATTTTCGCAACATCGGTACCCCGAAATAGTGCATTCAGGCTCGAAACACAAGTTTTGCATCTTTTTACATGCCGAAGATTTGTGATATGCTCCAAAACACCCCCAAACATCATTTTTGGTCTAATGGAGTAGAATGATTGTTTTCGTTGCGAAACCATTTTCGCAACTTCGGTACGCCGAAATAGTGTATTCAGGCCCGAAACACAAGTTTTGCATCTTTTACATGCCGAAGGTTTGCGATATGCTCCAAAACACTCCCAAACATCATTTTGTGTGTAATGGAGTAGAATTGGTGTTTTCGTTGCGAAACCATTTTCGCAACATTGGTACCCCGAAATAGTGCATTCAGGCTCGAAACAGAAGTTTTCCATCTTTTTACATGCCGAATGTTTGCGATATGCTCCAAAACACTCACAAACATCATTTTGGGTCCAATGGAGTAGATTGGTTGTTTTTGTTGCGAAACCATTTTCGCAACTTCGGTACCACGAAATAGTGCATTCAGGTCCGAAACACAAGTTTTGCATCTTTTACATGCCGAAGGTTTGCGATATGCTCCAAAACACTCCCAAACATCATTTTGTGTGTAATGGAGTAGAATTGGTGTTTTGGTTGCGAAACCATTTTCGCAACATCGGTACCCCGAAATAGTGCATTCAGGCTCAACACAAAACTTTTGCAACTTTTTACATGCCGAAGGTTTGCGATATGCTCCAAAACACTCCCAAACATCATTTTGGGTCCAATGGAGTAGAATGGTTGTTTTTGTTGCGAAACCATTTTCGCAACTTCGATACCACGAAATAGTGCATTCAGGCGCGAAACACAAGTTTTGCATCGTTTACATGCCGGAGGTTTGCGAAATGCTCCAAAACACTCCCAAACATCATTTTGGGTGTAATGGAGTAGAATGGGTGTTTTCGTTGCGAAACTATTTTCGCAACATCGGTACCCCGAAATAGTGCATTCAGGCCGAAACACAAGTTTTGCATCTTTTTACATGCCGAAGGTTTGCAATATGCTCCAAAACACTCCCAAACATCATTTTGGGTCTAATGGAGTTGAATGGTTGTTTTTGTTGCGAAACCATTTTCGCAACTTCGGTACCACGAAATAGTGCATTCAAGCCCGAAACACAAGTTTTGCATCTTTTACATGCCGAAGGTTTGCGATATGCTCCAAAACACTCCCAAACATCATTTTGTGTGTAATGGAGTAGAATTGGTGTTTTCGTTGCGAAACCATTTTCGCAACATCGGAACCCCGAAATAGTGCTTTCAGGCTCGAAACACAAGTTTTGCATCTTTTTACATGCCGAAGGTTTGCGATATGCTCCAAAACACTCCCAAACATCATTTTGGGTCCAATGGAGTAGAATGGTTTTTTTTTGTTGCGAAACCATTTTCGCAACTTCGGTACCACGAAATAGTGCATTTAGGCTCGTAACACAAGTTTTGCATCTTTTACATGCCGAAGGTTTGCGATATGCTCCAAAACACTCCCAAACATCATTTTGTGTGTAATGGAGTAGAATTGGTGTTTTCGTTACGAAACCATTTTCGCAACATCGGTACCCCGAAATAGTGCATTCAGGCTCGAAACACAAGTTTTGCATCTTTCACATGCCGAAGGTTTGCGATATGCTCCAAAACACTCCCAAACATCATTCTGGGTCTAATAGGGTAGAATGGTTGTTTTCGTTACGAAACCATTTTCGCAACATCGGTACCCCGAAATAGTGCATTCAGGCCCGAAACACAAGTTTTGCATCTTTTACATGCCGAAGGTTTGCGATATGCTCCAAAACACTCCCAAACATCATTTTGTGTGTAATGGAGTAGAATTGGTGTTTTGGTTGCGAAACCATATTCGCAACATCGGTACCCCGAAATAGTGCATTCAGGCTCGAAACACATGTTTTGCATCTTTTTACATGCCGAAGGTTTGCGATATGCTCCAAAACACTCCCAAACATCATTTTCGGTCTAATGGAGTAGAATGGTTGTTTTTGTTGCGAAACCATTTTCGCAACTTCGGTACCACGAAATAGTGCATTCAGGCCCGAAACACAAGTTTTGCATCGTTTACATGCCGAAGGTTTGCGAAATGCTCCAAAACACTCCCAAACATCATATTTGGTGTAATGGAGTAGAATGGGTGTTTTCGTTGCGAAACTATTTTCGCAACATCGGTACCCCGAAATAGTGCATTCAGGCTGAAACACAAGTTTTGCATCTTTTTACATGCCGAAGGTTTGCAATATGCTCCAAAACACTCCCAAACATCATTTTGGGTCTAATGGAGTAGAATGGTTGTTTTTGTTGCGAAACCATTTTCGCAACTTCGGTACCACGAAATAGTGCATTCATGCCCGAAACACAAGTTTTGCATCTTTTACATGCCGAAGGTTTGCGATATGCTCCAAAACACTCCCAAACATCATTTTGTGTGTAATGGAGTAGAATTGGTGTTTTCGTTGCGAAACCATTTTCGCAACATCGGAACCCCGAAATAGTGCTTTCAGGCTCGAAACACAAGTTTTGCATCTTTTTACATGCCGAAGGTTTGCGATATGCTCCAAAACACTCCCAAACATCATTTTGGGTCCAATGGAGTAGAATGGTTGTTTTTTGTTGCGAAACCATTTTCGCAACTTCGGTACCACGAAATAGTGCATTTAGGCCCGTAACACAAGTTTTGCATCTTTTACATGCCGAAGGTTTGCGATATGCTCCAAAACACTCCCAAACATCATTTTGTGTGTAATGGAGTAGAATTGGTGTTTTCGTTACGAAACCATTTTCGCAACATCGGTACCCCGAAATAGTGCATTCAGGCTCGAAACACAAGTTTTGCATCTTTCACATGCCGAAGGTTTGCGATATGCTCCAAAACACTCCCAAACATCATTCTGGGTCTAATAGGGTAGAATGGTTGTTTTCGTTACGAAACCATTTTCGCAACATCGGTACCCCGAAATAGTGCATTCAGGCTCGAAACACAAGTTTTGCATCGTTTACATGCCGAAGGTTTGCGAAATGCTCCAAAACACTCCCAAACATCATATTTGGTGTAATGGAGTAGAATGGGTGTTTTCGTTGCGAAACTATTTTCGCAACATCGGTACCCCGAAATAGTGCATTCAAGCCGAAACACAAGTTTTGCATCTTTTTACATGCCGAAGGTTTGCAATATGCTCCAAAACACTCCCAAACATCATTTTGGGTCTAATGGAGTAGAATGGTTGTTTTTGTTGCGAAACCATTTTCGCAACTTCGGTACCACGAAATAGTGCATTCAGGCCCGAAACACAAGTTTTGCACCATTTACATGCCGGAGGTTTGCGAAATGCTCCAAAACACTCCCAAACATCATTTTGGGTGTAATGGAGTAGAATGGGTGTTTTTGTTGCGAAACTATTTTCGCAACATCGGCACCCCGAAATAGTGCATTCAGGCCGAAACACCAGTTTTGCATCTTTTTACATGCCAAAGGTTTGCGATATGCTCCAAAACACTCCCTAACATCATTTTGGGTCCAATGGAGTAGAATGTTTGTTTTTTTTGCGAAACCATTTTCGCAACTTCGGTACCACGAAATAGTGCATTCCGGCCCGAAACACAAGTTTTGCATCTTTTACATGCCGAAGGTTTGCGATATGCTCCAAAACACTCCCAAACATCATTTTGTGTGTAATGGAGTAGAATTGGTGTTTTGGTTGCGAAACCATTTTCGCAACATCGGTACCCCGAAATAGTGCATTCAGGCTCGAAACACAAGTTTTGCATCTTTTTACATGCCGAAGGTTTGCGATATGCTCCAAAACACTCCCAAACATCATTTTGGGTCTAATGGAGTAGAATGGTTGTTTTTGTTGCGAAACCATTTTCGCAACTTCGATACCACGAAATAGTGCATTCAGGCCCGAAACACAAGTTTTGCATCGTTTACATGCCGGAGGTTTGCGAAATGCTCCAAAACACTCCCAAACATCATTTTGGGTGTAATGGAGTAGAATGGGTGTTTTCGTTGCGAAACTATTTTCGCAACATCGGTACCCCGAAATAGTGCATTCAAGCCGAAACACAAGTTTTGCATCTTTTTACATGCCGAAGGTTTGCAATATGCTCCAAAACACTCCCAAACATCATTTTGGGTCTAATGGAGTTGAATGGTTGTTTTTGTTGCGAAACCATTTTCGCAACTTCGGTACACGAAACAGTGCATTCAGGCCCGAAACACATGTTTTGCATCTTTTACATGCCGAAGGTTTGCGATATGCTCCAAAACACTCCCAAACATCATTTTGTGTGTAATGGAGTAGAATTGGTGTTTTCGTTGCGAAACCATTTTCGCAACATTGGTACCCCGAAATAGTGCATTCAGGCTCGAAACACAAGTTTTCCATCTTTTTACATGCCGAAGGTTTGCGATATGCTCCAAAACACTCACAAACATCATTTTGGGTCCAATGGAGTAGATTGGATGTTTTTGTTGCGAAACCATTTTCGCAACTTCGATACCACGAAATAGTGCATTCAGGCCCGAAACACAAGTTTTGCATCGTTTACATGCCGGAGGTTTGCGAAAATGCTCCAAAACACTCCCAAACATCATTTTGGGTGTAATGGAGTAGAATGGGTGTTTTCGTTGCGAAACCATTTTCGCAACATCGGTACCCCAAAACAGTGCATTCAGACCCGAAACACAAGTTTTGCATCTTTTACGTGCCGAAGGTTTGCGATATGCTCCAAAACACTCCCAAACATCATTTTGTGTGTAATGGAGTAGAATTGGTGTTTTCGTTACGAAACCATTTTCGCAACATCGGTACCCCGAAATAGTGCATTCAGGCTCGAAACACAAGTTTTGCATCTTTTTACATGCCGAAGATTTGTGATATGCTCCAAAACACCCCCAAACATCATTTTTGGTCTAATGGAGTAGAATGATTGTTTTCGTTGCGAAACCATTTTCGCAACTTCGGTACGCCGAAATAGTGTATTCAGGCCCGAAACACAAGTTTTGCATCTTTTACATGCCGAAGGTTTGCGATATGCTCCAAAACACTCCCAAACATCATTTTGTGTGTAATGGAGTAGAATTGGTGTTTTCGTTGCGAAACCATTTTCGCAACATTGGTACCCCGAAATAGTGCATTCAGGCTCGAAACAGAAGTTTTCCATCTTTTTACATGCCGAATGTTTGCGATATGCTCCAAAACACTCACAAACATCATTTTGGGTCCAATGGAGTAGATTGGTTGTTTTTGTTGCGAAACCATTTTCGCAACTTCGGTACCACGAAATAGTGCATTCAGGTCCGAAACACAAGTTTTGCATCTTTTACATGCCGAAGGTTTGCGATATGCTCCAAAACACTCCCAAACATCATTTTGTGTGTAATGGAGTAGAATTGGTGTTTTGGTTGCGAAACCATTTTCGCAACATCGGTACCCCGAAATAGTGCATTCAGGCTCAACACAAAAGTTTTGCAACTTTTTACATGCCGAAGGTTTGCGATATGCTCCAAAACACTCCCAAACATCATTTTGGGTCCAATGGAGTAGAATGGTTGTTTTTGTTGCGAAACCATTTTCGCAACTTCGATACCACGAAATAGTGCATTCAGGCGCGAAACACAAGTTTTGCATCGTTTACATGCCGGAGGTTTGCGAAATGCTCCAAAACACTCCCAAACATCATTTTGGGTGTAATGGAGTAGAATGGGTGTTTTCGTTGCGAAACTATTTTCGCAACATCGGTACCCCGAAATAGTGCATTCAGGCCGAAACACAAGTTTTGCATCTTTTTACATGCCGAAGGTTTGCAATATGCTCCAAAACACTCCCAAACATCATTTTGGGTCTAATGGAGTTGAATGGTTGTTTTTGTTGCGAAACCATTTTCGCAACTTCGGTACCACGAAATAGTGCATTCAAGCCCGAAACACAAGTTTTGCATCTTTTACATGCCGAAGGTTTGCGATATGCTCCAAAACACTCCCAAACATCATTTTGTGTGTAATGGAGTAGAATTGGTGTTTTCGTTGCGAAACCATTTTCGCAACATCGGAACCCCGAAATAGTGCTTTCAGGCTCGAAACACAAGTTTTGCATCTTTTTACATGCCGAAGGTTTGCGATATGCTCCAAAACACTCCCAAACATCATTTTGGGTCCAATGGAGTAGAATGGTTGTTTTTTGTTGCGAAACCATTTTCGCAACTTCGGTACCACGAAATAGTGCATTTAGGCCCGTAACACAAGTTTTGCATCTTTTACATGCCGAAGGTTTGCGATATGCTCCAAAACACTCCCAAACATCATTTTGTGTGTAATGGAGTAGAATTGGTGTTTTCGTTACGAAACCATTTTCGCAACATCGGTACCCCGAAATAGTGCATTCAGGCTCGAAACACAAGTTTTGCATCTTTCACATGCCGAAGGTTTGCGATATGCTCCAAAACACTCCCAAACATCATTCTGGGTCTAATAGGGTAGAATGGTTGTTTTCGTTACGAAACCATTTTCGCAACATCGGTACCCCGAAATAGTGCATTCAGGCCCGAAACACAAGTTTTGCATCTTTTACATGCCGAAGGTTTGCGATATGCTCCAAAACACTCCCAAACATCATTTTGTGTGTAATGGAGTAGAATTGGTGTTTTGGTTGCGAAACCATATTCGCAACATCGGTACCCCGAAATAGTGCATTCAGGCTCGAAACACATGTTTTGCATCTTTTTACATGCCGAAGGTTTGCGATATGCTCCAAAACACTCCCAAACATCATTTTCGGTCTAATGGAGTAGAATGGTTGTTTTTGTTGCGAAACCATTTTCGCAACTTCGGTACCACGAAATAGTGCATTCAGGCCCGAAACACAAGTTTTGCATCGTTTACATGCCGAAGGTTTGCGAAATGCTCCAAAACACTCCCAAACATCATATTTGGTGTAATGGAGTAGAATGGGTGTTTTCGTTGCGAAACTATTTTCGCAACATCGGTACCCCGAAATAGTGCATTCAGGCTGAAACACAAGTTTTGCATCTTTTTACATGCCGAAGGTTTGCAATATGCTCCAAAACACTCCCAAACATCATTTTGGGTCTAATGGAGTAGAATGGTTGTTTTTGTTGCGAAACCATTTTCGCAACTTCGGTACCACGAAATAGTGCATTCAGGCCCGAAACACAAGTTTTGCATCTTTTACATGCCGAAGGTTTGCGATATGCTCCAAAACACTCCCAAACATCATTTTGTGTGTAATGGAGTAGAATTGGTGTTTTCGTTGCGAAACCATTTTCGCAACATCGGAACCCCGAAATAGTGCTTTCAGGCTCGAAACACAAGTTTTGCATCTTTTTACATGCCGAAGGTTTGCGATATGCTCCAAAACACTCCCAAACATCATTTTGGGTCCAATGGAGTAGAATGGTTGTTTTTTGTTGCGAAACCATTTTCGCAACTTCGGTACCACGAAATAGTGCATTTAGGCCCGTAACACAAGTTTTGCATCTTTTACATGCCGAAGGTTTGCGATATGCTCCAAAACACTCCCAAACATCATTTTGTGTGTAATGGAGTAGAATTGGTGTTTTCGTTACGAAACCATTTTCGCAACATCGGTACCCCGAAATAGTGCATTCAGGCTCGAAACACAAGTTTTGCATCTTTCACATGCCGAAGGTTTGCGATATGCTCCAAAACACTCCCAAACATCATTCTGGGTCTAATAGGGTAGAATGGTTGTTTTCGTTACGAAACCATTTTCGCAACATCGGTACCCCGAAATAGTGCATTCAGGCCCGAAACACAAGTTTTGCATCTTTTACATGCCGAAGGTTTGCGATATGCTCCAAAACACTCCCAAACATCATTTTGTGTGTAATGGAGTAGAATTGGTGTTTTGGTTGCGAAACCATATTCGCAACATCGGTACCCCGAAATAGTGCATTCAGGCTCGAAACACATGTTTTGCATCTTTTTACATGCCGAAGGTTTGCGATATGCTCCAAAACACTCCCAAACATCATTTTCGGTCTAATGGAGTAGAATGGTTGTTTTTGTTGCGAAACCATTTTCGCAACTTCGGTACCACGAAATAGTGCATTCAGGCCCGAAACACAAGTTTTGCATCGTTTACATGCCGAAGGTTTGCGAAATGCTCCAAAACACTCCCAAACATCATATTTGGTGTAATGGAGTAGAATGGGTGTTTTCGTTGCGAAACTATTTTCGCAACATCGGTACCCCGAAATAGTGCATTCAGGCTGAAACACAAGTTTTGCATCTTTTTACATGCCGAAGGTTTGCAATATGCTCCAAAACACTCCCAAACATCATTTTGGGTCTAATGGAGTAGAATGGTTGTTTTTGTTGCGAAACCATTTTCGCAACTTCGGTACCACGAAATAGTGCATTCAGGCCCGAAACACAAGTTTTGCATCTTTTACATGCCGAAGGTTTGCGATATGCTCCAAAACACTCCCAAACATCATTTTGTGTGTAATGGAGTAGAATTGGTGTTTTCGTTGCGAAACCATTTTCGCAACATCGGAACCCCGAAATAGTGCTTTCAGGCTCGAAACACAAGTTTTGCATCTTTTTACATGCCGAAGGTTTGCGATATGCTCCAAAACACTCCCAAACATCATTTTGGGTCCAATGGAGTAGAATGGTTGTTTTTTGTTGCGAAACCATTTTCGCAACTTCGGTACCACGAAATAGTGCATTTAGGCCCGTAACACAAGTTTTGCATCTTTTACATGCCGAAGGTTTGCGATATGCTCCAAAACACTCCCAAACATCATTTTGTGTGTAATGGAGTAGAATTGGTGTTTTCGTTACGAAACCATTTTCGCAACATCGGTACCCCGAAATAGTGCATTCAGGCTCGAAACACAAGTTTTGCATCTTTCACATGCCGAAGGTTTGCGATATGCTCCAAAACACTCCCAAACATCATTCTGGGTCTAATAGGGTAGAATGGTTGTTTTCGTTACGAAACCATTTTCGCAACATCGGTACCCCGAAATAGTGCATTCAGGCCCGAAACACAAGTTTTGCATCTTTTACATGCCGAAGGTTTGCGATATGCTCCAAAACACTCCCAAACATCATTTTGTGTGTAATGGAGTAGAATTGGTGTTTTCGTTGCGAAACCATATTCGCAACATCGGTACCCCGAAATAGTGCATTCAGGCTCGAAACACATGTTTTGCATCTTTTTACATGCCGAAGGTTTGCGATATGCTCCAAAACACTCCCAAACATCATTTTCGGTCTAATGGAGTAGAATGGTTGTTTTTGTTGCGAAACCATTTTCGCAACTTCGGTACCACGAAATAGTGCATTCAGGCCCGAAACACAAGTTTTGCATCGTTTACATGCCGAAGGTTTGCGAAATGCTCCAAAACACTCCCAAACATCATATTTGGTGTAATGGAGTAGAATGGGTGTTTTCATTGCGAAACTATTTTCGCAACATCGGTACCCCGAAATAGTGCATTCAGGCTGAAACACAAGTTTTGCATCTTTTTACATGCCGAAGGTTTGCAATATGCTCCAAAACACTCCCAAACATCATTTTGGGTCTAATGGAGTAGAATGGTTGTTTTTGTTGCGAAACCATTTTCGCAACTTCGGTACCACGAAATAGTGCATTCAGGCCCGAAACACAAGTTTTGCACCATTTACATGCCGGAGGTTTGCGAAATGCTCCAAAACACTCCCAAACATCATTTTGGGTGTAATGGAGTAGAATGGGTGTTTTTGTTGCGAAACTATTTTCGCAACATCGGCACCCCGAAATAGTGCATTCAGGCCGAAACACCAGTTTTGCATCTTTTTACATGCCAAAGGTTTGCGATATGCTCCAAAACACTCCCTAACATCATTTTGGGTCCAATGGAGTAGAATGTTTGTTTTTTTTGCGAAACCATTTTCGCAACTTCGGTACCACGAAATAGTGCATTCAGGCCCGAAACACAAGTTTTGCATCTTTTACATGCCGAAGGTTTGCGATATGCTCCAAAACACTCCCAAACATCATTTTGTGTGTAATGGAGTAGAATTGGTGTTTTGGTTGCGAAACCATTTTCGCAACATCGGTACCCCGAAATAGTGCATTCAGGCTCGAAACACAAGTTTTGCATCTTTTTACATGCCGAAGGTTTGCGATATGCTCCAAAACACTCCCAAACATCATTTTGGGTCTAATGGAGTAGAATGGTTGTTTTTGTGGCGAAACCATTTTCGCAACTTCGATACCACGAAATAGTGCATTCAGGTCCGAAACACAAGTTTTGCATCGTTTACATGCCGGAGGTTTGCGAAATGCTCCAAAACACTCCCAAACATCATTTTGGGTGTAATGGAGTAGAATGGGTGTTTTCGTTGCGAAACTATTTTCGCAACATCGGTACCCCGAAATAGTGCATTCAAGCCGAAACACAAGTTTTGCATCTTTTTACATGCCGAAGGTTTGCAATATGCTCCAAAACACTCCCAAACATCATTTTGGGTCTAATGGAGTTGAATGGTTGTTTTTGTTGCGAAACCATTTTCGCAACTTCGGTACACGAAATAGTGCATTCAGGCCCGAAACACAAGTTTTGCATCTTTTACATGCCGAAGGTTTGCGATATGCTCCAAAACACTCCCAAACATCATTTTGTGTGTAATGGAGTAGAATTGGTGTTTTCGTTGCGAAACCATTTTCGCAACATCGGTACCCCGAAATAGTGCTTTCAGGCTCGAAACACAAGTTTTGCATCTTTTTACATGCCGAAGGTTTGCGATATGCTCCAAAACACTCCCAAACATCATTTTGGGTCCAATGGAGTAGAATGGTTGTTTTTGTTGCGAAACCATTTTCGCAACTTCGGTACCACGAAATAGTGCATTCAGGCCCGAAACACAAGTTTTGCATCTTTTACATGCCGAAGGTTTGCGATATGCTCCAAAACACTCCCAAACATCATTTTGTGTGTAATGGAGTAGAATTGGTGTTTTCGTTACGAAACCATTTCGCAACATCGGTACCCCGAAATAGTGCATTCTGGCTCGAAACACAAGTTTTGCATCTTTTACATGCCGAAGGTTTGCGATATGCTCCAAAACACTCCCAAACATCATTCTGGGTCTAATAGGGTAGAATGGTTGTTTTCGTTACGAAACCATTTTCGCAACATCGATACCCCGAAATAGTGCATTCAGGCCCGAAACACAAGTTTTGCATCTTTTACATGCCGAAGGATTGCGATATGCTCCAAACACTCCCAAACATCATTTTGTGTGTAATGGAGTAGAATTGGTGTTTTCGTTGCGAAACCATATTCGCAACATCGGTACCCCGAAATAGTGCATTCAGGCTCGAAACACATGTTTTGCATCTTTTTACATGCCGAAGGTTTGCGATATGCTCCAAAACACTCCCAAACATCATTTTGGGTCTAATGGAGTAGAATGGTTGTTTTTGTGGCGAAACCATTTTCGCAACTTCGATACCACGAAATAGTGCATTCAGGTCCGAAACACAAGTTTTGCATCGTTTACATGCCGGAGGTTTGCGAAATGCTCCAAAACACTCCCAAACATCATTTTGGGTGTAATGGAGTAGAATGGGTGTTTTCGTTGCGAAACTATTTTCGCAACATCGGTACCCCGAAATAGTGCATTCAAGCCGAAACACAAGTTTTGCATCTTTTTACATGCCGAAGGTTTGCAATATGCTCCAAAACACTCCCAAACATCATTTTGGGTCTAATGGAGTTGAATGGTTGTTTTTGTTGCGAAACCATTTTCGCAACTTCGGTACACGAAATAGTGCATTCAGGCCCGAAACACAAGTTTTGCATCTTTTACATGCCGAAGGTTTGCGATATGCTCCAAAACACTCCCAAACATCATTTTGTGTGTAATGGAGTAGAATTGGTGTTTTCGTTGCGAAACCATTTTCGCAACATCGGTACCCCGAAATAGTGCTTTCAGGCTCGAAACACAAGTTTTGCATCTTTTTACATGCCGAAGGTTTGCGATATGCTCCAAAACACTCCCAAACATCATTTTGGGTCCAATGGAGTAGAATGGTTGTTTTTGTTGCGAAACCATTTTCGCAACTTCGGTACCACGAAATAGTGCATTCAGGCCCGAAACACAAGTTTTGCATCTTTTACATGCCGAAGGTTTGCGATATGCTCCAAAACACTCCCAAACATCATTTTGTGTGTAATGGAGTAGAATTGGTGTTTTCGTTACGAAACCATTTCGCAACATCGGTACCCCGAAATAGTGCATTCTGGCTCGAAACACAAGTTTTGCATCTTTTACATGCCGAAGGTTTGCGATATGCTCCAAAACACTCCCAAACATCATTCTGGGTCTAATAGGGTAGAATGGTTGTTTTCGTTACGAAACCATTTTCGCAACATCGATACCCCGAAATAGTGCATTCAGGCCCGAAACACAAGTTTTGCATCTTTTACATGCCGAAGGATTGCGATATGCTCCAAACACTCCCAAACATCATTTTGTGTGTAATGGAGTAGAATTGGTGTTTTCGTTGCGAAACCATATTCGCAACATCGGTACCCCGAAATAGTGCATTCAGGCTCGAAACACATGTTTTGCATCTTTTTACATGCCGAAGGTTTGCGATATGCTCCAAAACACTCCCAAACATCATTTTCGGTCTAATGGAGTAGAATGGTTGTTTTTGTTGCGAAACCATTTTCGCAACTTCGGTACCACAAAATAGTGCATTCAGGCCCGAAACACAAGTTTTGCATCTTTTACATGCCGAAGGTTTGCGAAATGCTCCAAAACACTCCCAAACATCATATTGGGTGTAATGGAGTAGAATGGGTGTTTTCGTTGCGAAACTATTTTCGCAACATCGGTACCCCGAAATAGTGCATTCAGGCTGAAACACAAGTTTTGCATCTTTTTACATGCCGAAGGTTTGCAATATGCTCCAAAACACTCCCAAACATCATTTTGGGTCTAATGGAGTAGAATGGTTGTTTTTGTTGCGAAACCATTTTCGCAACTTCGGTACCACGAAATAGTGCATTCAGGCCCGAAACACAAGTTTTGCACCATTTACATGCCGGAGGTTTGCGAAATGCTCCAAAACACTCCCAAACATCATTTTGGGTGTAATGGAGTAGAATGGGTGTTTTTGTTGCGAAACTATTTTCGCAACATCGGCACCCCGAAATAGTGCATTCAGGCCGAAACACCAGTTTTGCATCTTTTTACATGCCAAAGGTTTGCGATATGCTCCAAAACACTCCCTAACATCATTTTGGGTCCAATGGAGTAGAATGTTTGTTTTTTTTTGCGAAACCATTTTCGCAACTTCGGTACCACGAAATAGTGCATTCAGGCCCGAAACACAAGTTTTGCATCTTTTACATGCCGAAGGTTTGCGATATGCTCCAAAACACTCCCAAACATCATTTTGTGTGTAATGGAGTAGAATTGGTGTTTTGGTTGCGAAACTATTTTCGCAACATCGGTACCCCGAAATAGTGCATTCAGGCTCGAAACACAAGTTTTGCATCTTTTTACATGCCGAAGGTTTGCGATATGCTCCAAAACACTCCCAAACATCATTTTGGGTCTAATGGAGTAGAATGGTTGTTTTTGTTGCGAAACCATTTTCGCAACTTCGATACCACGAAATAGTGCATTCAGGCCCGAAACACAAGTTTTGCATCGTTTACATGCCGGAGGTTTGCGAAATGCTCCAAAACACTCCCAAACATCATTTTGGGTGTAATGGAGTAGAATGGGTGTTTTCGTTGCGAAACTATTTTCGCAACATCGGTACCCCGAAATAGTGCATTCAAGCCGAAACACAAGTTTTGCATCTTTTTACATGCCGAAGGTTTGCAATATGCTCCAAAACACTCCCAAACATCATTTTGGGTCTAATGGAGTTGAATGGTTGTTTTTGTTGCGAAACCATTTTCGCAACTTCGGTACCACGAAATAGTGCATTCAGGCCCGAAACACAAGTTTTGCATCTTTTACATGCCGAAGGTTTGCGATATGCTCCAAAACACTCCCAAACATCATTTTGTGTGTAATGGAGTAGAATTGGTGTTTTCGTTACGAAACCATTTCGTAACATCGGTACCCCGAAATAGTGCATTCTGGCTCGAAACACAAGTTTTGCATCTTTTACATGCCGAAGGTTTGCGATATGCTCCAAAACACTCCCAAACATCATTCTGGGTCTAATAGGGTAGAATGGTTGTTTTCGTTACGAAACCATTTTCGCAACATCGGTACCCCGAAATAGTGCATTCAGGCCCGAAACACAAGTTTTGCATCTTTTACATGCCGAAGGTTTGCGATATGCTCCAAACACTCCCAAACATCATTTTGTGTGTAATGGAGTAGAATTGGTGTTTTCGTTGCGAAACCATATTCGCAACATCGGTACCCCGAAATAGTGCATTCAGGCTCGAAACACATGTTTTGCATCTTTTTACATGCCGAAGGTTTGCGATATGCTCCAAAACACTCCCAAACATCATTTTCGGTCTAATGGAGTAGAATGGTTGTTTTTGTTGCGAAACCATTTTCGCAACTTCGGTACCACAAAATAGTGCATTCAGGCCCGAAACACAAGTTTTGCATCGTTTACATGCCGAAGGTTTGCGAAATGCTCCAAAACACTCCCAAACATCATATTGGGTGTAATGGAGTAGAATGGGTGTTTTCGTTGCGAAACTATTTTCGCAACATCGGTACCCCGAAATAGTGCATTCAGGCTGAAACACAAGTTTTGCATCTTTTTACATGCCGAAGGTTTGCAATATGCTCCAAAACACTCCCAAACATCATTTTGGGTCTAATGGAGTAGAATGGTTGTTTTTGTTGCGAAACCATTTTCGCAACTTCGGTACCACGAAATAGTGCATTCAGGCCCGAAACACAAGTTTTGCACCATTTACATGCCGGAGGTTTGCGAAATGCTCCAAAACACTCCCAAACATCATTTTGGGTGTAATGGAGTAGAATGGGTGTTTTTGTTGCGAAACTATTTTCGCAACATCGGCACCCCGAAATAGTGCATTCAGGCCGAAACACCAGTTTTGCATCTTTTTACATGCCAAAGGTTTGCGATATGCTCCAAAACACTCCCTAACATCATTTTGGGTCCAATGGAGTAGAATGTTTGTTTTTTTTGCGAAACCATTTTCGCAACTTCGGTACCACGAAATAGTGCATTCAGGCCCGAAACACAAGTTTTGCATCTTTTACATGCCGAAGGTTTGCGATATGCTCCAAAACACTCCCAAACATCATTTTGTGTGTAATGGAGTAGAATTGGTGTTTTGGTTGCGAAACCATTTTCGCAACATCGGTACCCCGAAATAGTGCATTCAGGCTCGAAACACAAGTTTTGCATCTTTTTACATGCCGAAGGTTTGCGATATGCTCCAAAACACTCCCAAACATCATTTTGGGTCTAATGGAGTAGAATGGTTGTTTTTGTTGCGAAACCATTTTCGCAACTTCGATACCACGAAATAGTGCATTCAGGCCCGAAACACAAGTTTTGCATCGTTTACATGCCGGAGGTTTGCGAAATGCTCCAAAACACTCCCAAACATCATTTTGGGTGTAATGGAGTAGAATGGGTGTTTTCGTTGCGAAACTATTTTCGCAACATCGGTACCCCGAAATAGTGCATTCAAGCCGAAACACAAGTTTTGCATCTTTTTACATGCCGAAGGTTTGCAATATGCTCCAAAACACTCCCAAACATCATTTTGGGTCTAATGGAGTTGAATGGTTGTTTTTGTTGCGAAACCATTTTCGCAACTTCGGTACCACGAAATAGTGCATTCAGGCCCGAAACACAAGTTTTGCATCTTTTACATGCCGAAGGTTTGCGATATGCTCCAAAACACTCCCAAACATCATTTTGTGTGTAATGGAGTAGAATTGGTGTTTTCGTTACGAAACCATTTCGCAACATCGGTACCCCGAAATAGTGCATTCTGGCTCGAAACACAAGTTTTGCATCTTTTACATGCCGAAGGTTTGCGATATGCTCCAAAACACTCCCAAACATCATTCTGGGTCTAATAGGGTAGAATGGTTGTTTTCGTTACGAAACCATTTTCGCAACATCGGTACCCCGAAATAGTGCATTCAGGCCCGAAACACAAGTTTTGCATCTTTTACATGCCGAAGGTTTGCGATATGCTCCAAACACTCCCAAACATCATTTTGTGTGTAATGGAGTAGAATTGGTGTTTTCGTTGCGAAACCATATTCGCAACATCGGTACCCCGAAATAGTGCATTCAGGCTCGAAACACATGTTTTGCATCTTTTTACATGCCGAAGGTTTGCGATATGCTCCAAAACACTCCCAAACATCATTTTCGGTCTAATGGAGTAGAATGGTTGTTTTTGTTGCGAAACCATTTTCGCAACTTCGGTACCACAAAATAGTGCATTCAGGCCCGAAACACAAGTTTTGCATCGTTTACATGCCGAAGGTTTGCGAAATGCTCCAAAACACTCCCAAACATCATATTGGGTGTAATGGAGTAGAATGGGTGTTTTCGTTGCGAAACTATTTTCGCAACATCGGTACCCCGAAATAGTGCATTCAGGCTGAAACACAAGTTTTGCATCTTTTTACATGCCGAAGGTTTGCAATATGCTCCAAAACACTCCCAAACATCATTTTGGGTCTAATGGAGTAGAATGGTTGTTTTTGTTGCGAAACCATTTTCGCAACTTCGGTACCACGAAATAGTGCATTCAGGCCCGAAACACAAGTTTTGCACCATTTACATGCCGGAGGTTTGCGAAATGCTCCAAAACACTCCCAAACATCATTTTGGGTGTAATGGAGTAGAATGGGTGTTTTTGTTGTGAAACTATTTTCGCAACATCGGCACCCCGAAATAGTGCATTCAGGCCGAAACACCAGTTTTGCATCTTTTTACATGCCAAAGGTTTGCGATATGCTCCAAAACACTCCCTAACATCATTTTGGGTCCAATGGAGTAGAATGTTTGTTTTTTTTGCGAAACCATTTTCGCAACTTCGGTACCACGAAATAGTGCATTCAGGCCCGAAACACAAGTTTTGCATCTTTTACATGCCGAAGGTTTGCGATATGCTCCAAAACACTCCCAAACATCATTTTGTGTGTAATGGAGTAGAATTGGTGTTTTGGTTGCGAAACCATTTTCGCAACATCGGTACCCCGAAATAGTGCATTCAGGCTCGAAACACAAGTTTTGCATCTTTTTACATGCCGAAGGTTTGCGATATGCTCCAAAACACTCCCAAACATCATTTTGGGTCTAATGGAGTAGAATGGTTGTTTTTGTTGCGAAACCATTTTCGCAACTTCGATACCACGAAATAGTGCATTCAGGCCCGAAACACAAGTTTTGCATCGTTTACATGCCGGAGGTTTGCGAAATGCTCCAAAACACTCCCAAACATCATTTTGGGTGTAATGGAGTAGAATGGGTGTTTTCGTTGCGAAACTATTTTCGCAACATCGGTACCCCGAAATAGTGCATTCAAGCCGAAACACAAGTTTTGCATCTTTTTACATGCCGAAGGTTTGCAATATGCTCCAAAACACTCCCAAACATCATTTTGGGTCTAATGGAGTTGAATGGTTGTTTTTGTTGCGAAACCATTTTCGCAACTTCGGTACCACGAAATAGTGCATTCAGGCCCGAAACACAAGTTTTGCATCTTTTACATGCCGAAGGTTTGCGATATGCTCCAAAACACACCCAAACATCATTTTGTGTGTAATGGAGTAGAATTGGTGTTTTCGTTGCGAAACCATTTTCGCAACATCGGTACCCCGAAATAGTGCTTTCAGGCTCGAAACACAAGTTTTGCATCTTTTTACATGCCGAAGGTTTGCGATATGCTCCAAAACACTCCCAAACATCATTTTGGGTCCAATGGAGTAGAATGGTTGTTTTTTGTTGCGAAACCATTTTCGCAACTTCGGTACCACGAAATAGTGCATTCAGGCCCGAAACACAAGTTTTGCATCTTTTACATGCCGAAGGTTTGCGATATGCTCCAAAACACTCCCAAACATCATTTTGTGTGTAATGGAGTAGAATTGGTGTTTTCGTTACGAAACCATTTCGCAACATCGGTACCCCGAAATAGTGCATTCTGGCTCGAAACACAAGTTTTGCATCTTTTACATGCCGAAGGTTTGCGATATGCTCCAAAACACTCCCAAACATCATTCTGGGTCTAATAGGGTAGAATGGTTGTTTTCGTTACGAAACCATTTTCGCAACATCGGTACCCCGAAATAGTGCATTCAGGCCCGAAACACAAGTTTTGCATCTTTTACATGCCGAAGGTTTGCGATATGCTCCAAACACTCCCAAACATCATTTTGTGTGTAATGGAGTAGAATTGGTGTTTTCGTTGCGAAACCATATTCGCAACATCGGTACCCCGAAATAGTGCATTCAGGCTCGAAACACATGTTTTGCATCTTTTTACATGCCGAAGGTTTGCGATATGCTCCAAAACACTCCCAAACATCATTTTCGGTCTAATGGAGTAGAATGGTTGTTTTTGTTGCGAAACCATTTTCGCAACTTCGGTACCACAAAATAGTGCATTCAGGCCCGAAACACAAGTTTTGCATCGTTTACATGCCGAAGGTTTGCGAAATGCTCCAAAACACTCCCAAACATCATATTGGGTGTAATGGAGTAGAATGGGTGTTTTCGTTGCGAAACTATTTTCGCAACATCGGTACCCCGAAATAGTGCATTCAGGCTGAAACACAAGTTTTGCATCTTTTTACATGCCGAAGGTTTGCAATATGCTCCAAAACACTCCCAAACATCATTTTGGGTCTAATGGAGTAGAATGGTTGTTTTTGTTGCGAAACCATTTTCGCAACTTCGGTACCACGAAATAGTGCATTCAGGCCCGAAACACAAGTTTTGCACCATTTACATGCCGGAGGTTTGCGAAATGCTCCAAAACACTCCCAAACATCATTTTGGGTGTAATGGAGTAGAATGGGTGTTTTTGTTGCGAAACTATTTTCGCAACATCGGCACCCCGAAATAGTGCATTCAGGCCGAAACACCAGTTTTGCATCTTTTTACATGCCAAAGGTTTGCGATATGCTCCAAAACACTCCCTAACATCATTTTGGGTCCAATGGAGTAGAATGTTTGTTTTTTTTGCGAAACCATTTTCGCAACTTCGGTACCACGAAATAGTGCATTCAGGCCCGAAACACAAGTTTTGCATCTTTTACATGCCGAAGGTTTGCGATATGCTCCAAAACACTCCCAAACATCATTTTGTGTGTAATGGAGTAGAATTGGTGTTTTGGTTGCGAAACCATTTTCGCAACATCGGTACCCCGAAATAGTGCATTCAGGCTCGAAACACAAGTTTTGCATCTTTTTACATGCCGAAGGTTTGCGATATGCTCCAAAACACTCCCAAACATCATTTTCGGTCTAATGGAGTAGAATGGTTGTTTTTGTTGCGAAACCATTTTCGCAACTTCGATACCACGAAATAGTGCATTCAGGCCCGAAACACAAGTTTTGCATCGTTTACATGCCGGAGGTTTGCGAAATGCTCCAAAACACTCCCAAACATCATTTTGGGTGTAATGGAGTAGAATGGGTGTTTTCGTTGCGAAACTATTTTCGCAACATCGGTACCCCGAAATAGTGCATTCAAGCCGAAACACAAGTTTTGCATCTTTTTACATGCCGAAGGTTTGCAATATGCTCCAAAACACTCCCAAACATCATTTTGGGTCTAATGGAGTTGAATGGTTGTTTTTGTTGCGAAACCATTTTCGCAACTTCGGTACCACGAAATAGTGCATTCAGGCCCGAAACACAAGTTTTGCATCTTTTACATGCCGAAGGTTTGCGATATGCTCCAAAACACTCCCAAACATCATTTTGTGTGTAATGGAGTAGAATTGGTGTTTTCGTTGCGAAACCATTTTCGCAACATCGGTACCCCGAAATAGTGCTTTCAGGCTCGAAACACAAGTTTTGCATCTTTTTACATGCCGAAGGTTTGCGATATGCTCCAAAACACTCCCAAACATCATTTTGGGTCCAATGGAGTAGAATGGTTGTTTTTTGTTGCGAAACCATTTTCGCAACTTCGGTACCACGAAATAGTGCATTCAGGCCCGAAACACAAGTTTTGCATCTTTTACATGCCGAAGGTTTGCGATATGCTCCAAAACACTCCCAAACATCATTTTGTGTGTAATGGAGTAGAATTGGTGTTTTCGTTACGAAACCATTTCGCAACATCGGTACCCCGAAATAGTGCATTCTGGCTCGAAACACAAGTTTTGCATCTTTTACATGCCGAAGGTTTGCGATATGCTCCAAAACACTCCCAAACATCATTCTGGGTCTAATAGGGTAGAATGGTTGTTTTCGTTACGAAACCATTTTCGCAACATCGGTACCCCGAAATAGTGCATTCAGGCCCGAAACACAAGTTTTGCATCTTTTACATGCCGAAGGTTTGCGATATGCTACAAACACTCCCAAACATCATTTTGTGTGTAATGGAGTAGAATTGGTGTTTTCGTTGCGAAACCATATTCGCAACATCGGTACCCCGAAATAGTGCATTCAGGCTCGAAACACATGTTTTGCATCTTTTTACATGCCGAAGGTTTGCGATATGCTCCAAAACACTCCCAAACATCATTTTCGGTCTAATGGAGTAGAATGGTTGTTTTTGTTGCGAAACCATTTTCGCAACTTCGGTACCACAAAATAGTGCATTCAGGCCCGAAACACAAGTTTTGCATCGTTTACATGCCGAAGGTTTGCGAAATGCTCCAAAACACTCCCAAACATCATATTGGGTGTAATGGAGTAGAATGGGTGTTTTCGTTGCGAAACTATTTTCGCAACATCGGTACCCCGAAATAGTGCATTCAGGCTGAAACACAAGTTTTGCATCTTTTTACATGCCGAAGGTTTGCAATATGCTCCAAAACACTCCCAAACATCATTTTGGGTCTAATGGAGTAGAATGGTTGTTTTTGTTGCGAAACCATTTTCGCAACTTCGGTACCACGAAATAGTGCATTCAGGCCCGAAACACAAGTTTTGCACCATTTACATGCCGGAGGTTTGCGAAAAGCTCCAAAACACTCCCAAACATCATTTTGGGTGTAATGGAGTAGAATGGGTGTTTTTGTTGCGAAACTATTTTCGCAACATCGGCACCCCGAAATAGTGCATTCAGGCCGAAACACCAGTTTTGCATCTTTTTACATGCCAAAGGTTTGCGATATGCTCCAAAACACTCCCTAACATCATTTTGGGTCCAATGGAGTAGAATGTTTGTTTTTTTTGCGAAACCATTTTCGCAACTTCGGTACCACGAAATAGTGCATTCAGGCCCGAAACACAAGTTTTGCATCTTTTCCATGCCGAAGGTTTGCGATATGCTCCAAAACACTCCCAAACATCATTTTGTGTGTAATGGAGTAGAATTGGTGTTTTGGTTGCGAAACCATTTTCGCAACATCGGTACCCCGAAATAGTGCATTCAGGCTCGAAACACAAGTTTTGCATCTTTTTACAAGCCGAAGGTTTGCGATATGCTCCAAAACACTCCCAAACATCATTTTGGGTCTAATGGAGTAGAATGGTTGTTTTTGTTGCGAAACCATTTTCGCAACTTCGATACCACGAAATAGTACATTCAGGCCCGAAACACAAGTTTTGCATCGTTTACATGCCGGAGGTTTGCGAAATGCTCCAAAACACTCCCAAACATCATTTTGGGTGTAATGGAGTAGAATGGGTGTTTTCGTTGCGAAACTATTTTCGCAACATCGGTACCCCGAAATAGTGCATTCAGGCCCGAAACACAAGTTTTGCGTCTTTTTACATGCCGAAGGTTTGCAATATGCTCCAAAACACTCCCAAACATCATTTTGGGTCTAATGGAGTTGAATGGTTGTTTTTGTTGCGAAACCATTTTCGCAACTTCGGTACCACGAAATAGTGCATTCAGGCCCGAAACACAAGTTTTGGATCTTTTACATGCCGAAGGTTTGCGATATGCTCCAAAACACTCCCAAACATCATTTTGTGTGTAATGGAGTAGAATTGGTGTTTTCGTTACGAAACCATTTTCGCAACATCGGTACCCCAAAATAGTGCATTCAGGCTCGAAACACAAGTTTTGCATCTTTTACATGCCGAAGGTTTGCGATATGCTCCAAAACACTCCCAAACATCATTCTGGGTCTAATAGGGTAGAATGGGTGTTTTCGTTGCGAAACTATTTTCGCAACTTCAGTACCCCGAAATAGTGCATTCAAGCCCGAAACACAAGTTTTGCATCTTTTACATGCCGAAGGTTTGTGATATGCTCCAAAACACTCCCAAACATCATTTTGGGTCTAATGGAGTAGCATGGTTGATTTTGTTGCAAAACCATTTTCGCAACTTCGGTACCACGAAATAGTGCATTCAGGCCCGAAACTAAAGTTTTGCATCTTTTACATGCCAAAGGTTTGCGAAAATGCTCCAAAACACTCCCAAACATCATTTTGGGTGTAATGGAGTAGAATGGGTGTTTTCGTTGCGAAACCATTTTCGCAACATCGGTACCCCGAAACAGTGCATTCAGGCCCGAAACACAAGTTTTGCATCTTTTTACATGCCGAAGATTTGTGATATGCTCCAAAACACTCCCAAACATCATTTTGGGTCTAATGGAGTAGAATGGTTGTTTTCGTTGCGAAACCATTTTCGCAACTTCGGTACCCCGAAATAGTGCATTCAGGCCCGAAACACAAGTTTTGCATCTTTTACATGCCGAAGGTTTGCGATATGCTCCAAAACACTCCCAAACATCATTTTGTGTGTAATGGAGTAGAATTGGTGTTTTCGTTACGAAACCATTTCGCAACATCGGTACCCCGAAATAGTGCATTCAGGCTCGAAACACAAGTTTTGCATCTTTTACATGCCGAAGGTTTGCGATATGCTCCAAAACACTCCCAAACATCATTCTGGGTCTAATAGGGTTGAATGGTTGTTTTCGTTACGAAAACATTTTCGCAACATCGGTACCCCAAAATAGTGCATTCAGGCCCGAAACACAAGTTTTGCATCTTTTACATGCCGAAGGTTTGCGATATGCTCCAAAACACTCCCAAACATCATTTTGTGTGTAATGGAGTAGAGTTGGTGTTTTCGTTGCGAAACCATATTCGCAACATCGGTACCCCGAAATAGTGCATTCAGGCTCGAAACACATGTTTTGCATCTTTTTACATGCCGAAGATTTGCGATATGCTCCAAAACACTCCCAAACATCATTTTCGGTCTAATGGAGTAGAATGGTTGGTTTTGTTGCGAAACCATTTTCGCAACTTCGGTACCACGAAATAGTGCATTCAGGCCCGAAACACAAGTTTTGCACCATTTACATGCCGGAGGTTTGCGAAATGCTCCAAAACACTCCCAAACATCATTTTAGGTGTAATGGAGTAGAATGGGTGTTTTTGTTGCGAAACTATTTTCGCAACATCGGCACCCCGAAATAGTGCATTCAGGCCGAAACACCAGTTTTGCATCTTTTTACATGCCAAAGGTTTGCGATATGCTCCAAAACACTCCCTAACATCATTTTGGGTCCAATGGAGTAGAATGGTTGTTTTTGTTGCGAAACCATTTTCGCAACTTCGGTACCACGAAATAGTGCATTCAGGCCCGAAACACAAGTTTTGCATCTTTTACATGCCGAAGGTTTGCGATATGCTCCAAAACACTCCCAAACATCATTTTGTGTGTAATGGAGTAGAATTGGTGTTTTGGTTGCGAAACCATTTTCGCAACATCGGTACCCCGAAATAGTGCATTCAGGCTCGAAACACAAGTTTTGCATCTTTTTACATGCCGAAGGTTTGCGATATGCTCCAAAACACTCCCAAACATCATTTTGGGTCTAATGGAGTAGAATGGTTGTTTTTGTTGCGAAACCATTTTCGCAACTTCGATACCACGAAATAGTGCATTCAGGCCCGAAACACAAGTTTTGCATCGTTTACATGCCGGAGGTTTGGGAAATGCTCCAAAACACTCCCAAACATCATTTTGGGTGTAATGGAGTAGAATGGGTGTTTTCGTTGCGAAACTATTTTCGCAACATCGGTACCCCGAAATAGTGCATTCAGGCCCGAAACACAAGTTTTGCGTCTTTTTACATGCCGAAGGTTTGCAATATGCTCCAAAACACTCCCAAACATCATTTTGGGTCTAATGGAGTTGAATGGTTGTTTTTGTTGCGAAACCATTTTCGCAACTTCGGTACCACGAAATAGTGCATTCAGGCCCGAAACACAAGTTTTGGATCTTTTACATGCCGAAGGTTTGCGATATGCTCCAAAACACTCCCAAACATCATTTTGTGTGTAATGGAGTAGAATTGGTGTTTTCGTTACGAAACCATTTTCGCAACATCGGTACCCCGAAATAGTGCATTCAGGCTCGAAACACAAGTTTTGCATCTTTTACATGCCGAAGGTTTGCGATATGCTCCAAAACACTCCCAAACATCATTCTGGGTCTAATAGGGTAGAATGGGTGTTTTCGTTGCGAAACTATTTTCGCAACTTCAGTACCCCGAAATAGTGCATTCAAGCCCGAAACACAAGTTTTGCATCTTTTACATGCCGAAGGTTTGCGATATGCTCCAAAACACTCCCAAACATCATTTTGTGTGTAATGGAGTAGAATTGGTGTTTTCGTTACGAAACCATTTCGCAACATCGGTACCCCGAAATAGTGCATTCAGGCTCGAAACACAAGTTTTGCATCTTTTACATGCCGAAGGTTTGCGATATGCTCCAAAACACTCCCAAACATCATTCTGGGTCTAATAGGGTTGAATGGTTGTTTTCGTTACGAAACCATTTTCGCAACATCGGTACCCCAAAATAGTGCATTCAGGCCCGAAACACAAGTTTTGCATCTTTTACATGCCGAAGGTTTGCGATATGCTCCAAAACACTCCCAAACATCATTTTGGGTCTAATGGAGTAGAATGGTTGTTTTTGTTGCAAAACCATTTTCGCAACTTCGTTACCACGAAATAGTGCATTCAGGCCCGTAACTAAAGTTTTGCATCTTTTACATGCCAAAGGTTTGCGAAAATGCTCCAAAACACTCCCAAACATCATTTTGGGTGTAATGGAGTAGAATGGGTGTTTTCGTTGCGAAACCATTTTCGCAACATCGGTACCCCGAAACAGTGCATTCAGGCCCGAAACACAAGTTTTGCATCTTTTTACATGCCGAAGATTTGTGATATGCTCCAAAACACTCCCAAACATCATTTTGGGTCTAATGGAGTAGAATGGTTGTTTTCGTTGCGAAACCATTTTCGCAACTTCGGTACCCCGAAATAGTGCATTCTGGCCCGAAACACAAGTTTTGCATCTTTTACATGCCGAAGGTTTGCGATATGCTCCAAAACACTCCCAAACATCATTTTGTGTGTAATGGAGTAGAATTGGTGTTTTCGTTACGAAACCATTTCGCAACATCGGTACCCCGAAATAGTGCATTCAGGCTCGAAACACAAGTTTTGCATCTTTTACATGCCGAAGGTTTGTGATATGCTCCAAAACACTCCCAAACATCATTTTGGGTCTAATGGAGTAGAATGGTTGTTTTCGTTGCGAAACCATTTTCGCAACTTCGGTACCCCGAAATAGTGCATTCAGGCCTGAAACACATGTTTTGCATCTTTTACATGCCGAAGGTTTGCGATATGTTCCAAAACACTCCCAACCATCATTCTGGGTTTAATGGGGTAGAATGGGTGTTTTCGTTGCGAAACCATTTTCACAACTTCGGTACCCCGAAATAGTGCACTCAAGCCCGAAACACATGTTTTGCATCTTTTACATGCCGAAGGTTTGCGATATGCTCCAAAACACTCCGAAACATCATTTTGGGTGTAATGGAGTAGAATGAGTGTTTTCGTTGCGAAACCATTTTCGCAACATCAGTACGCCGAAATAGTGCATTCAGGCCCGAATCACAAGTTTTGCATCTTTTTACATACCGAAGATTTGTGATATTCTCCAAAACACTCCCAAACATCATTTTGGGTCTAATGGAGTAGAATGGTTGTTTTCGTTGCGAAACCATTTTCGCAACTTCGGTACGCCGAAATAGTGTATTCAGGCCCGAAACACAAGTTTTGCATCTTTTACATGCCGAAGGTTTGCGATATGCTCCAAAACACTCCCAAACATCATTCTGGGTCTAATGGGGTAGAATGGGTATTTTCGTTGCGAAACCATTTTCGCAACTTCGGTACCCCGAAATAGTGCATTCAGGCCGAAACACAAGTTTTGCATCTTTTTACATGCCGAAGGTTTGCAATATGCTCCAAAACACTCCCAAACATCATTTTGGGTCTTATGGAGTAGAATGGTTGTTTTTGTTGCGAAACCATTTTCGCAACTTCGGTACCACGAAATAGTGCATTCAGGCCCGAAACACAAGTTTTGAATCTTTTACATGCCGAAGGTTTGCGATATGCTCCAAAACACTCCCAAACATCATTTTGTGTGTAATGGAGTAGAATTGGTGTTTTCGTTGCGAAACCATTTTCGCAACATTGGTACCCCGAAATAGTGCATTCAGGCTCGAAACACAAGTTTTGCCTCTTTTTACATGCCGAAGGTTTGCGATATGCTCCAAAACACTCCCAAACATCATTTTGGGTCCAATGGAGTAGATTGGTTGTTTTTGTTGCGAAACCATTTTCGCAACTTCGGTACCACGAAATAGTGCATTCAGTCCCGAAACACAAGTTTTGCATCTTTTACATGCCGAAGGTTTGCGATATGCTCCAAAACACTCCCAAACATCATTTTGTGTGTAATGGAGTAGAATTGGTGTTTTGGTTGCGAAACCATTTTCGCAACATCGGTACCCCGAAATAGTGCATTCAGGCTCAACACAAAAGTTTTGCATCTTTTTACATGCCGAAGGTTTGCGATATGCTCCAAAACACTCCCAAACATCATTTTGGGTCTAATGGAGTAGAATGGTTGTTTTTGTTGCGAAACCATTTTCGCAACTTCGATACCACGAAATAGTGCATTCAGGCCCGAAACACAAGTTTTGCATCGTTTACATGCCGGAGGTTTGCGAAATGCTCCAAAACACTCCCAAACATCATTTTGGGTGTAATTTAGTAGAATGGGTGTTTACGTTGCGAAACTATTTTCGCAACATCGGTACCCCGAAATAGTGCATTCAGGCCGAAACACAAGTTTTGCATCTTTTTACATGCCGAAGGTTTGCAATATGCTCCAAAACACACCAAAACATCATTTTGGGTCTAATGGAGTTGAATGGTTGTTTTTGTTGCGAAACCATTTTCGCAACTTCGGTACCACGAAATAGTGCATTCAGGCCCGAAACACAAGTTTTGCATCTTTTACATGCCGAAGGTTTGCGATATGCTCCAAAACACTCCCAAACATCATTTTGTGTGTAATGGAGTAGAATTGGTGTTTTCGTTGCGAAACCATTTTCGCAACATCGGTACCCCGAAATAGTGCATTCAGGCTCGAAACACAAGTTTTGCATCTTTTTACATGCCGAAGGTTTGCGATATGCTCCAAAACACTCCCAAACATCATTTTGGGTAGAATGGAGTAGAATGGTTGTTTTTTGTTGCGAAACCATTTTCGCAACTTCGGTACCACGAAATAGTGCATTCAGGCCCGAAACACAAGTTTTGCATCTTTTACATGCCGAAGGTTTGCGATATGCTCCAAAACACTCCCAAACATCATTTTGTGTGTAATGGAGTAGAATTGGTGTTTTCGTTGCGAAACCATATTCGCAACATTGGTACCCCGAAATAGTGCATTCACGCTCGAAACACATGTTTTGCATCTTTTTACATGCCGAAGGTTTGCGATATGCTCCAAAACACTCCCAAACATCATTTTCGGTCTAATGGAGTAGAATGGTTGTTTTTGTTGCGAAACCATTTTCGCAACTTCGGTACCACAAAATAGTGCATTCAGGCCCGAAACACAAGTTTTGCATCGTTTACATGCCGAAGGTTTGCGAAATGCTCCAAAACACTCCCAAACATCATATTGGGTGTAATGGAGTAGAATGGGTGTTTTCGTTGCGAAACCATTTTAGCAACTTCGGTACCACGAAATAGTGCATTCAGGCCCGAAACACAAGTTTTGCATCGTTTACATGCCGAAGGTTTGCGAAATGCTCCAAACCACTCCCAAACATCATATTGGGTCTAATAGGGTAGAATGGGTGTTTTCGTTGCGAAACTATTTTCGCAACTTCAGTACCCCGAAATAGTGCATTCAAGCCCGAAACACAAGTTTTGCATCTTTTACATGCCGAAGGTTTGCGATATGCTCCAAAACACTGCCAAACATCATTTTTGGTCTAATGGAGTAGAATGGTTGTTTTTGTTGCAAAACCATTTTCGCAACTTCGGTACCACGAAATAGTGCATTCAGGCCCGAAACTAAAGTTTTGCATCTTTTACATGCCAAAGGTTTGCGAAAATGCTCCAAAACACTCCCAAACATCATTTTGGGTGTAATGGAGTAGAATGGGTGTTTTCGTTGCGAAACCATTTTCGCAACATCGGTACCCCGAAACAGTGCATTCAGGCCCGAAACACAAGTTTTGCATCTTTTTACATGCCGAAGATTTGTGATATGCTCCAAAACACTCCCAAACATCATTTTGGGTCTAATGGAGTAGAATGGTTGTTTTCGTTGCGAAACCATTTTCGCAACTTCGGTACCCCGAAATAGTGCATTCAGGCCCGAAACACATGTTTTGCATCTTTTACATGCCGAAGGTTTGCGATATGTTCCAAAACACTCCCAACCATCATTCTTGGTTTCATGGGGTAGAATGGGTGTTTTCGTTGCGAAACCATTTTCACAACTTCGGTACCCCGAAATAGTGCACTCAAACCCGAAACACATGTTTTGCATCTTTTAACATGCCGAAGGTTTGCGATATGCTCCAAAACACTCCCAAACATCATTTTGGGTGTAATGGAGTAGAATGGTTGTTTTTGTTGCGAAACCATTTTCGCAACTTCGGTGCCACGAAATAGTGCATTCAGGCCCGAAACACAAGTTTTGCATCTTTTACATGCCGAAGGTTTGCGATATGCTCCAAAACACTCCAAAACATCATTTTGTGTGTAATGGAGTAGAATTGTTGTTTTCGTTGCGAAACCATTTTCGCAACATCGGTACCTCAAAATAGTGCATTCAGGCTCGAAACACAAGTTTTGCATCTTTTTACATGCCGAAGGTTTGCGATATGCTCCAAAACACTCCCAAACATCATTTTGGGTCTAATGGAGTAGAATGGTTGTTTTTGTTGCGAAACCATTTTCGCAACTTCGGTACCACGAAATAGTGCATTCAGGCCCGAAACACAAGTTTTGCATCGTTTACATGCCGGAGGTTTGCGAAATGCTCCAAAACTCTCCCAAACATCATTTTGGGTGTAATGGAGTAGAATGGGTGTTTTCGTTGCGAAACTATTTTTGCAACATCGGTACCCCGAAATAGTGCAGTCAGGCCGAAACACAAGTTTTGCATCTTTTACATGCCTAAGGTTTGCGATATGCGCCAAAACACTCCCAAATATCATTTTGTGTGTAATGGAGTAGAATTAGTGTTTTCATTGCGAAACCATTTTCGCAACATCGGTACCCCGAAATAGTGCATTCAGGCTCGAAACACAAGTTTTGCATCTTTTACATGCCGAAGGTTTGCGATATGCTCCAAAACACTCCCAAACATCATTTTGGGTCTAATGGAGTAGAATGGTTGTTTTTGTTGCGAAACCATTTTCGCAACTTCGGTACCACGAAATAGTGCATTCAGGCCCGAAACACAAGTTTTGCATCGTTTACATGACGGAGGTTTGCGAAGTGCTCCAAAACACTCCCAAACATCATTTTGGGTGTAATGGAGTAGAATGGGTGTTTTCGTTGCGAAACTATTTTCGCAACATCGGTACCCCGAAATAGTGCAGTCAGGCCAAAACACAAGTTTTGCATCTTTTACATGCCGAAGGTTTGCGATATGCTTCAAAACACTCCCAATTATCATTTTGTGTGTAATGGAGTAGAATTATTGTTTTCATTGCGAAACCATTTTCGCAACATCGGTACCCCGAAATAGTGCATTCAGGCTCGAAAAACAAGTTTTGCATCTTTTTACATGCCGAAGGTTTGCGATATGCTCCAAAACACTTCCAAACATCATTTTGGGTCCCATGGAGTAGAATGGTTGTTTTTGTTGCGAAACCATTTTCGCAACTTCGGTACCACGAAATAGTGCATTGAGGCCCGAAACACAAGTTTTGCATCTTCTACATGCCGAAGGTTTGCGATATGCTCCAAAACACTCCCAAGCATCATTTTGTGTGTAATGGAGTAGAATGGGTGTTTTCGTTGCGAAACCATTTTCGCAACATCGGTACCCCGAAATAGTGCATTCAGGCTCGAAACACAAGTTTTGCATCTTTTTACATGCCGAAGGTTTGCGATATGCTCCAAAACACTCCCAAACATCATTTTGGGTCTAATGGAGTAGAATGGTTGTTTTCGTTGCGAAACTATTTTCGCAACTTCGGTAGCCCGAAATAGTGCATTCAGGCCCGAAACACAAGTTTTGCATCTTTTACATGCCGAAGGTTTGCGAGATGCACCAAAACACTCCCAAACATCATTTTGTGTGTAATGGAGTAGAATGGGTGTTTTCGTTGCGAAACCATTTTTGCAACATCGGTACCCCGAAATAGTGCATTCAGGCTCGAAACACAAGTTTTGCATCTTTTTACATGCCGAAGGTTTGCGATATGCTCCAAAACACTTCCAAACATCATTTTGGGTCTAATGGAGTAGAATGGTTGTTTTTGTTGCGAAACCATTTTCGCAACTTCGGTACCACGAAATAGTGCATTCAGGCCCGAAACACAAGTTTTGCATCTTTTACATGCCGAAGGTTTGCGATATGCTCCAAAATACTCCCAAACATCATTTTGTGTGTAATGGAGTAGAATGGGTGTTTTCGTTGCGAAACCATTTTCGCAACAGCGGTACCCCGAAATAGTGCATTCAGGCTCGAAACATAAGTTTTGCATCTTTTTACATGCCGAAGGTTTGCGATATGCTCCAAAACACTCCCAAACATCATTTTGGGTCTAATGGAGTAGAATGGTTGTTTTCGTTGCGAAACTATTTTCGCAACTTCGGTAGCCCGAAATAGTGCATTCAGACCCGAAACACAAGTTTTGCATCTTTTACATGCCGAAGGTTTGCGATATGCTCCAAAACACTCCCAAACATCATTTTGTGTGTAATGGAGTAGAATGGGTGTTTTCGTTGCGAAACAATTTTCGCAACATCGGTACCACGAAATAATGCATTCAGGCTCGAAACACAAGTTTTGCATCTTTTTACATGCCGAAGGTTTGCGATATGCTCCAAAACACTCCCAAACATCATTTTGGGTCTAATGGAGTAGAATGGTTGTTTTTGTTGCGAAACCATTTTCGCAAGTTCGGTACCACGAAATAGTGCATTCAGGCCCGAAACACAAGTTTTGCATCTTTTACATGCCGAAGGTTTGCGATATGCTCCAAAATACTCCCAAACATCATTTTGTGTGTAATGGAGTAGAATGGGTGTTTTCGTTGCGAAACCATTTTCGGAACAGCGGTACCCCGAAATAGTGCATTCAGGCTCGAAACACAAGTTTTGCATCTTTTACATGCCGAAGGTTTGCGATATGCTCCAAAACACTCCCAAACATCATTTTGGGTCTAATGGAGTAGAATGGTTGTTTTTGTTGCGAAACCATTTTGCAACTTCGGTACCACAAAATAGTGCATTCAGGCCCGAAACACAAGTTTTGCATCGTTTACATGCCGAAGGTATGCGATATGCTCCAAAACACTCCCAAACATCATTTTGGGTCTAATGGAGTAGAATGGTTGTTTTTGTTGCGAAACCATTTTCGCAACTTCGGTACCACGAAATAGTGCATTAAGGCCCGAAACACAAGTTTTGCATCTTTTACATGCCGAAGGTTTGCGATATGCTCCAAAACACTCCCAAACATCATTTTGTGTGTAATGGAGTAGAATGGGTGTTTTCGTTGCGAAACCATTTTCGCAACATCGGTACCCAGAATAGTGCATTCAGGCTCGAAAAACAACTTTTGCATCTTTTTACATGCCGAAGGTTTGCGATATGCTCCAAAACACTCCCAAACATCATTTTGGGTCCAATGGAGTAGAATGGTTGTTTTTGTTGCGAAACCATTTTCGCAACTTCGGTACCCCGAAATAGTGCGTTGAGGCCCGAAACACAAGTTTTGCATCTTTTACATGCTGAAGGTTTGCGATATGCTCCAAAACACTCCCAAACATCATTTTGTGTGTAATGGAGTAGAATGGGTGTTTTCGTTGGGAAACCATTTTCGCAACATCGGTACCCCGAAATAGTGCATTCAGGCTCGAAACACAAGTTTTGCATCTTTTTACGTGCCGAAGGTTTGCGATATGCTCCAAAACACTCCCAAACATCATTTTGGGTCTAATGGAGTAGAATGGTTGTTTTCGTTGCGAAACCATTTTCGCAACTTCGGTAGCCCGAAATAGTGCATTCAGGCCCGAAACACAAGTTTTGCGTCTTTTACATGCCGAAGGTTTGCGATATGCTCCAAAACACTCCCAAACATCATTTTGTGTGTAATGGAGTAGAATGGGTGTTTTCGTTGCGAAACCATTTTTGCAACATCGGTACCCCGAAATAGTGCATTCAGGCTCGAAACACAAGTTTTGCATCTTTTTACATGCCGAAGGTTTGCGATATGCTCCAAAACACTTCCAAACATCATTTTGGGTCTAATGGAGTAGAATGGTTGTTTTTGTTGCGAAACCATTTTCGCAACTTCGGTACCACGAAATAGTGCATTCAGGCCCGAAACACAAGTTTTGCATCTTTTACATGCCGAAGGTTTGCGATATGCTCCAAAACACTCCCAAACATCATTTTGTGTGTAATGGAGTAGAATGGGTGTTTTCGTTGCGAAACCATTTTCGCAACATCGGTACCCCGAAATAGTGCATTCAGGCTCGAAACAAAAGTTTTGCATCTTTTTACATGCCGAAGGTTTGCGATATGCTCCAAAACACTCCCAAACATCATTTTGGGTCTAATGGAGTAGAATGGTTGTTTTCGTTGCGAAACTATTTTCGCAACTTCGGTAGCCCGAAATAGTGCATTCAGGCCCGAAACACAAGTTTTGCATCTTTTACATGCCGAAGGTTTGCGATATGCTCCAAAACACTCCCAAACATCATTTTGTGTGTAATGGAGTAGAATGGGTGTTTTCGTTGCGAAACCATTTTCGCAACATCGGTACCCCGAAATAGTGCATTCAGGCTCGAAACACAAGTTTTGCATCTTTTTACATGCCGAAGGTTTCCGATATGCTCCAAAACACTCCCAAACATCATTTTGGGTCTAATGGACTAGAATGGTTGTTTTTGTTGCGAATCCATTTTCGCAACTTCGGTACCACAAAATAGTGCATTGAGGTCCGAACACACAAGTTTTGCATCTTTTACATGCCGAAGGTTTGCGATATGCTCCAAAACACTCCCAAATATCATTTTGGGTGTAATGGAGTAGAATGGGTGTTTTCGTTGTGAAACCATTTTCGCAACATCGGTACCCCGAAATAGTGCATTCAGGACCGAAACACAAGTTTTGCATCTTTTTACATGCCGAAGATTTGTGATATGTTCCAAAACACTCCCAAACATCATTTTGGGTCTAATGGAGTAGAATGGTTGTTTTCGTTGCGAAACCATTTTCGCAACTTCGGTACCCCGAAATAGTGCATTCAGGCCCGAAACACAACTTTTGCATCTTTTAGATGCCGAAGGTTTGCGAAATGCTCCAAAACACTCCCAAACATCATTTTGGGTCTAATGGAGTAGAATGATTGTTTTCGTTGCGAAACCATTTTCGCAACTTCGGTACCCCGAAAAAATGCACTCAGGCTCGAAACACAAGTTTTGCATGTTTTTACATGCCGAAGGTTCGCGATATGCTCCAAAACACTCCCAAACATCATTCTGGGTCTAATGGGGTAGAATGGGTGTTTTCGTTGCGAAACCATTTTCGCAACTTGGGTACCCCGAAATAGTGCATTCAGGGCTGAAACACAAGTTTTGCATCTTTTGACATGCCGAAGCTTTGCGATATGCTCCAAAACACTCCCAAACATCATTTTGGGTCTAATGGAGTAGAATGGTTCTTTTTGTTGCGAAACCATTTTCGCAACTTCGGTACCACGAAATAGTGCATTCAGGCCCGAAACACAAGTTTTATATCGTTTACATGCCAAAGGTTTGCGAAATGCCCCAAAACACTCCCAAACATCATTTTGGGTGTAATGGAGTAGAATGGGTGTTTTCGTTGCGAAACTATTTTCGCAACATCGGTACCCCGAAATAGTGCATTCAGGCCGAAACACAAGTTTTGCATCTTTTTACATGCCGAAGGTTTGCAATATCCTGCAAAACACACCCAAACATCATTTTGGGTCTAATGGAGTAGAATGGTTGTTTTTGTTGCGAAACCATTTTCACAACTTCGGTACCACGAAATAATGCATTCAGGCTCGAAACACAAGTTTTGCATCTTTTTACATGCCGAAGGTTTGCGATATGCTCGAAAACACTCCCAAACATCATTTTGGGTCCAATGGAGTAGAATGGTTGTTTTTGTTGCGAAACCATTTTCGCACTTCGGTACCACGAAATAGTGCATTCAGGCCCGAAACACAAGTTTTGCATCTTTTACATGCCGAAGGTTTGCGATATGCTCCAAAACACTCCCAAACATCATTTTGTGTGTAATGGAGTAGAATGGGTGTTTTCGTTGCGAAACCATTTTCGCAACATCGGTACCCCGAAATAGTGCATTCAGGCTCGAAAAACAAGTTTTGCATCTTTTTACATGCCGAAGGTTTGCGATATGCTCCAAAACACTCCCAAACATCATTTTGGGTCCAATGGAGTAGAATGGTTGTTTTGTTGCGAAACCATTTTCGCAACTTCGGTACCACGAAATAGTGCATTGAGGCCCGAAACACAAGTTTTGCATCTTTTACATGCCGAAGGTTTTCGATATGCTCCAAAACACTCCCAAACATCATTTTGTGTGTAATGGAGTAGAATGGGTGTTTTCGTTGCGAAACCATTTTCGCAACATCGGTACCCCGAAATAGTGCATTCAGGCTCGAAACACAAGTTTTGCATCTTTTTACATGCCGAAGGTTTGCGATATGCTCCAAAACACTCCCAAACATCATTTTGGGTCTAATGGACTAGAATGGTTGTTTTTGTTGCGAATCCATTTTCGCAACTTCGGTACCACAAAATAGTGCATTGAGGTCCGAAACACGAGTTTTGCATCTCTTACATGCCGAAGGTTTGCGATATGCTCCAAAACACTCCCAAACATCATTTTGGGTGTAATGGAGTAGAATGGGTGTTTTCGTTGTGAAACCATTTTCGCAACATCGGTACCCCGAAATAGTGCATTCAGAACAGAAACACAAGTTTTGCATCTTTTTACATGCCGAAGATTTGTGATATGTTCCAAAACACTCCCAAACATCATTTTGGGTCTAATGGAGTAGAATGGTTGTTTTCGTTGCGAAACCATTTTCGCAACTTCGGTACCCCGAAATAGTGCATTCAGGCCCGAAACACAACTTTTGCATCTTTTAGATGCCGAAGGTTTGCGAAATGGTCCAAAACACTCCCAAACATCATTTTGGGTCTAATGGAGTAGAATGATTGTTTTCGTTGCGAAACCATTTTCGCAACTTCGGTACCCCGAAAAAATGCACTCAGGCTCGAAAAACAAGTTTTGCATCTTTTTACATGCCGAAGGTTCGCGATATGCTCCAAAACACTCCCAAACATCATTCTGGGTCTAATGGGGTAGAATGGGTGTTTTCGTTGCGAAACCATTTTCGCAACTTGGGTACCCCGAAATAGTGCATTCAGGGCTGAAACACAAGTTTTGCATCTTTTGACATGCCGAAGGTTTGCGATATGCTCCAAAACACTCCCAAACATCAGTTTGGGTCTAATGGAGTAGAATGGTTGTTTTTGTTGCGAAACCATTTTCGCAACTTCGGTACCACGAAATAGTGCATTCAGGCCAGAAACACAAGTTTTATATCGTTTACATGCCAAAGGTTTGCGAAATGCCCCAAAACACTCCCAAACATCATTTTGGGTGTAATGGAGTAGAATGGGTGTTTTCGTTGCGAAACTATTTTCGCAACATCGGTACCCCGAAATAGTGCATTCAGGCCGAAACACAAGTTTTGCATCTTTTTACATGCCGAAGGTTTGCAATATCCTGCAAAACACACCCAAACATCATTTTGGGTCTAATGGAGTAGAATGGTTGTTTTTGTTGCGAAACCATTTTCACAACTTCGGTACCACGAAATAATGCATTCTGGCTCGAAACACAAGTTTTGCATCTTTTTACATGCCGAAGGTTTGCGATATGCTCGAAAACACTCCCAAACATCATTTTGGGTCCAATGGAGTAGAATGGTTGTTTTTGTTGCGAAACCATTTTCGCAACTTCGGTACCACAAAATAGTGCATTCAGGCCCGAAACACAAGTTTTGCATCTTTTACATGCCGAAGGTTTGCGATATGCTCCAAAACACTCCCAAACATCATTTTGTGTGTAATGGAGTAGAATGGGTGTTTTCGTTGCGAAACCATTTTCGCAACATCGGTACCCCGAAATAGTGCATTCAGGCTTGAAAAACAAGTTTTGCATCTTTTTACATGCCGAAGGTTTGCGATATGCTCCAAAACAGTCCCAAACATCATTTTGGGTCCAATGGAGTAGAATGGTTGTTTTTGTTGCGAAACTATTTTCGCAACTTCGGTACCACGAAATAGTGCATTGAGGCCCGAAACACAAGTTTTGCATCTTTTACAAGCCGAAGGTTTGCGATATGCTCCAAAACACTCCCAAACATCATTTTGTGTGTAATGGAGTAGAATGGGTGTTTTCGTTGCGAAACCATTTTCGCAACATCGGTACCCCGAAATAGTGCATTCAGGCTCGAAACACAAGTTTTGCATCTTTTTACATGCCGAAGGTTTGCGATATGCTCCAAAACACTCCCAAACATCATTTTGGGTCTAATGGACTAGAATGGTTGTTTTTGTTGCGAATCCATTTTCGCAACTTCGGTACCACAAAATAGTGCATTGAGGTCCGAAACACAAGTTTTGCATCTTTTACATGCCGAAGGTTTGCGATATGCTCCAAAACACTCCCAAACATCATTTTGTGTGTAATGGAGTAGAATGGGTGTTTTCGTTGCGAAACCATTTTCGCAACATCGGTACCCCGAAATAGTGCATTCAGGCTCGAAACACAAGTTTTGCATCTTTTTACATGCCGAAGGTTTGCGATATGCTCCAAAACACTCCCAAACATCATTTTGTGTGTAATGGAGTAGAATGGGTGTTTTCGTTGTGAAACCATTTTCGCAACATCGGTACCCCGAAATAGTGCATTCAGGCTCGAAACACAAGTTTTGCATCTTTTACATGCCGAAGGTTTGCGATATGCTCCAAAATACTCCCAAACATCATTTTGTGTGTAATGGAGTAGAATGGGTGTTTTCGTTGCGAAACCATTTTCGCAACAGCGGTACCCCGAAATAGTGCATTCAGGCTCGAAACACAATTTTTGCATCTTTTTACATGCCGAAGGTTTGCGATATGCTCCAAAACACTCCCAAACATCATTTTGGGTCTAATGGAGTAGAATGGTTGTTTTCGTTGCGAAACTATTTTCGCAACTTCGGTAGCCCGAAATAGTGCATTCAGGCCCGAAACACAAGTTTTGCATCTTTTACATGCCGAAGGTTTGCGATATGCTCCAAAACACTCCCAAACATCATTTTGTGTGTAATGGAGTAGAATGGGTGTTTTCGTTGCGAAACCATTTTCGCAACATCGGTACCACGAAATATTGCATTCAGGCTCGAAACACAAGTTTTGCATCTTTTTACATGCCGAAGGTTTGCGATATGCTCCAAAACACTCCCAAACATCATTTTGGGTCTAATGGAGTAGAATGGTTGTTTTTGTTGCGAAACCATTTTCGCAACTTCGGTACCACGAAATAGTCCATTCAGGCCTGAAACACAAGTTTTGCATCTTTTACATGCCGAATGTTTGCGATATGCTCCAAAACACTCCCAAACATCATTTTGTGTGTAATGGAGTAGAATGGGTGTTTTCGTTGCGAAACCATTTTCGCAACATCGGTACCCCGAAATAGTGCATTCAGGCTCGAAAAACAAGTTTTGCATCTTTTTACATGCCGAAGGTTTGCGATATGCTCCAAAACACTCCCAAACATCATTTTGGGTCCAATGGAGTAGAATGGTTGTTTTTGTTGCGAAACCATTTTCGCCACTTCGGTACCATGAAATAGTGCATTGAGGCCCGAAACACAAGTTTTGCATCTTTTACATACCGAAGGTTTGCGATATGCTCCAAAACACTCCCAAACATCATTTTGTGTGTAATGGAGTAGAATGGGTGTTTTCGTTGCGAAACCATTTTCGCAACATCGGTACCCCGAAATAGTGCATTCAGGCTCGAAACACAATTTTTGCATCTTTTTACATGCCGAAGGTTTGCGATATGCTCCAAAACACTCCCAAACATCATTTTGGGTCTAATGGAGTAGAATGGTTGTTTTCGTTGCGAAACGATTTTCGCAACTTCGGTAGCCCGAAATAGTGCATTTAGGCCCGAAACACAAGTTTTGCATCTTTTACATGCCGAAGGTTTGCGATATGCTCCAAAACACTCCCAAACATCATTTTGTGTGTAATGGAGTAGAATGGGTGTTTTCATTGCGAAACCATTTTCGCAACTTCGGTACCACGAAATAGTGCATTCAGGCTCGAAACACAAGTTTTGCATCTTTTTACATGCCGAAGGTTTGCGATATGCTCCAAAACACTCCCAAACATCATTTTGGGTCTAATGGAGTAGAATGGTTGTTTTTGTTGCGAAACCATTTTCGCAACTTCGGTACCACGAAATAGTGCATTCAGGCCCGAAACACAAGTTTTGCATCTTTTACATGCCGAAGGTTTGCGATATGCTCCAAAATACTCCCAAACATCATTTTGTGTGTAATGGAGTAGAATGGGTGTTTTCGTTGCGAAACCATTTTCGCAACAGCGGTACCCCGAAATAGTGCATTCAGGCTCGAAACACAAGTTTTGCATCTTTTTACATGCCGAAGGTTTGCGATATGCTCCAAAACACTCCCAAACATCATTTTGGGTCTAATGGAGTAGAATGGTTGTTTTTGTTGCGAAACTATTTTCGCAACTTCGGTAGCCCGAAATAGTGCATTCAGGCCCGAAACACAAGTTTTGCATCTTTTACATGCCGAAGGTTTGCGATATGCTCCAAAACACTCCCAAACATCATTTTGTGTGTAATGGAATAGAATGGGTGTTTTCGTTGCGAAACCATTTTCGCAACATCGGTACCCCGAAATAGTGCATTCAGGCTCGAAACACAAGTTTTGCATCTTTTTACATGCCGAAGGTTTGCGATATGCTCCAAAACACTCCCAAACATCATTTTGGGTCTAATGGAGTAGAATGGTTGTTTTTGTTGCGAAACCATTTTCGCAACTTCGGTACCACGAAATAGTGCATTGAGGCCCGAAACACAAGTTTTGCATCTTTTACATGCCGAAGGTTTGCGATATGCTCCAAAACACTCCCAAACATCATTTTGTGTGTAATGGAGTAGAATGGGTGTTTTCGTTGCGAAACCATTTTCGCAACATCGGTACCCCGAAATAGTGCATTCAGGCTCGAAACACAAGTTTTGCATCTTTTTACATGCCGAAGGTTTGCGATATGCTCCAAAACACTCCCAAACATCATTTTGGGTCTAATGGACTAGAATGGTTGTTTTTGTTGCGAATCCATTTTCGCAACTTCGGTACCACAAAATAGTGCATTGAGGTCCGAAACACAAGTTTTGCATCTTTTACATGCCGAAGGTTTGCGATATGCTCCAAAACACTCCCAAACATCATTTTGTGTGTAATGGAGTAGAATGGGTGTTTTCATTGCGAAACCATTTTCGCAACATCGGTACCCCGAAATAGTGCATTCAGGCTCGAAACACAAGTTTTGCATCTTTTTACATGCCGAAGGTTTGCGATATGCTCCAAAACACTCCCAAACATCATTTTGTGTGTAATGGAGTAGAATGGGTGTTTTCGTTGTGAAACCATTTTCGCAACATCGGTACCCCGAAATAGTGCATTCAGGCTCGAAACACAAGTTTTGCATCTTTTACATGCCGAAGGTTTGCGATATGCTCCAAAATACTCCCAAACATCATTTTGTGTGTAATGGAGTAGAATGGGTGTTTTCGTTGCGAAACCATTTTCGCAACAGCGGTACCCCGAAATAGTGCATTCAGGCTCGAAACACAATTTTTGCATCTTTTTACATGCCGAAGGTTTGCGATATGCTCCAAAACACTCCCAAACATCATTTTGGGTCTAATGGAGTAGAATGGTTGTTTTTGTTGCGAAACCATTTTCGCAACTTCGGTACCACGAAATAGTCCATTCAGGCCTGAAACACAAGTTTTGCATCTTTTACATGCCGAATGTTTGCGATATGCTCCAAAACACTCCCAAACATCATTTTGTGTGTAATGGAGTAGAATGGGTGTTTTCGTTGCGAAACCATTTTCGCAACATCGGTACCACGAAATATTGCATTCATGCTCGAAACACAAGTTTTGCATCTTTTTACATGCCGAAGGTTTGCGATATGCTCCAAAACACTCCCAAACATCATTTTGGGTCTAATGGAGTAGAATGATTGTTTTTGTTGCGAAACCATTTTCGCAACTTCGGTACCACGAAATAGTCCATTCAGGCCTGAAACACAAGTTTTGCATCTTTTACATGCCGAATGTTTGCGATATGCTCCAAAACACTCCCAAACATCATTTTGTGTGTAATGGAGTAGAATGGGTGTTTTCGTTGCGAAACCATTTTCGCAACATCGGTACCCCGAAATAGTGCATTCAGGCTCGAAAAACAAGTTTTGCATCTTTTTACATGCCGAAGGTTTGCGATATGCTCCAAAACACTCCCAAACATCATTTTGGGTCCAATGGAGTAGAATGGTTGTTTTTGTTGCGAAACCATTTTCGCCACTTCGGTACCACGAAATAGTGCATTGAGGCCCGAAACACAAGTTTTGCATCTTTTACATACCGAAGGTTTGCGATATGCTCCAAAACACTCCCAAACATCATTTTGTGTGTAATGGAGTAGAATGGGTGTTTTCGTTGCGAAACCATTTTCGCAACATCGGTACCCCGAAATAGTGCATTCAGGCTCGAAACACAATTTTTGCATCTTTTTACATGCCGAAGGTTTGCGATATGCTCCAAAACACTCCCAAACATCATTTTGGGTCTAATGGAGTAGAATGGTTGTTTTCGTTGCGAAACTATTTTCGCAACTTCGGTAGCCCGAAATAGTGCATTTAGGCCCGAAACACAAGTTTTGCATCTTTTACATGCCGAAGGTTTGCGATATGCTCCAAAACACTCCCAAACATCATTTTGTGTGTAATGGAGTAGAATGGGTGTTTTCATTGCGAAACCATTTTCGCAACTTCGGTACCACGAAATAGTGCATTCAGGCTCGAAACACAAGTTTTGCATCTTTTTACATGCCGAAGGTTTGCGATATGCTCCAAAACACTCCCAAACATCATTTTGGGTCTAATGGAGTAGAATGGTTGTTTTTGTTGCGAAACCATTTTCGCAACTTCGGTACCACGAAATAGTGCATTCAGGCCCGAAACACAAGTTTTGCATCTTTTACATGCCGAAGGTTTGCGATATGCTCCAAAATACTCCCAAACATCATTTTGTGTGTAATGGAGTAGAATGGGTGTTTTCGTTGCGAAACCATTTTCGCAACAGCGGTACCCCGAGATAGTGCATTCAGGCTCGAAACACAAGTTTTGCATCTTTTTACATGCCGAAGGTTTGCGATATGCTCCAAAACACTCCCAAACATCATTTTGGGTCTAATGGAGTAGAATGGTTGTTTTCGTTGCGAAACTATTTTCGCAACTTCGGTAGCCCGAAATAGTGCATTTAGGCCCGAAACAGAAGTTTTGCATCTTTTACATGCCGAAGGTTTGCGATATGCTCCAAAACACTCCCAAACATCATTTTGTGTGTAATGGAGTTGAATGGGTGTTTTCGTTGCGAAACCATTTTCGCAACTTCGGTACCACGAAATAGTGCATTCAGGCTCGAAACACAAGTTTTGCATCTTTTTACATGCCGAAGGTTTGCGATATGCTCCAAAACACTCCCAAACATCATTTTGGGTCTAATGGAGTAGAATGGTTGTTTTTGTTGCGAAACCATTTTCGCAACTTCGGTACCACGAAATAGTGCATTCAGGCCCGAAACACAAGTTTTGCATCTTTTACATGCCGAAGGTTTGCGATATGCTCCAAAATACTCCCAAACATCATTTTGTGTGTAATGGAGTAGAATGGGTGTTTTCGTTGCGAAACAATTTTCGCAACAGCGGTACCCCGAAATAGTGCATTCATGCACGAAACACAAGTTTTGCATCTTTTTACATGCCGAAGGTTTGCGATATGCTCCAAAACACTCCCAAACATCATTTTGGGTCTAATGGAGTAGAATGGTTGTTTTTGTTGCGAAACTATTTTCGCAACTTCGGTAGCCCGAAATAGTGCATTCAGGCCCGAAACACAAGTTTTGCATCTTTTACATGCCGAATGTTTGCGATATGCTCCAAAACACTCCCAAACATCATTTTGTGTGTAATGGAATAGAATGGGTGTTTTCGTTGCGAAACCATTTTCGCAACATCGGTACCCCGAAATAGTGCATTCAGGCTCGAAACACAAGTTTTGCATCTTTTTACATGCCGAAGGTTTGCGATATGCTCCAAAACACTTCCAAACATCATTTTGGGTCTAATGGAGTAGAATGGTTGTTTTTGTTGCGAAACCATTTTCGCAACTTCGGTACCACGAAATAGTGCATTCAGGCCCGAAACACAAGTTTTGCATCTTTTACATGCCGAAGGTTTGCGATATGCTCCAAAATACTCCCAAACATCATTTTGTGTGTAATGGAGTAGAATGGGTGTTTTCGTTGCGAAACCATTTTCGCAACAGCGGTACCCCGAAATAGTGCATTCAGGCTCGAAACACAATTTTTGCATCTTTTTACATGCCGAAGGTTTGCGATATGCTCCAAAACACTCCCAAACATCATTTTGGGTCTAATGGAGTAGAATGGTCGTTTTCGTTGCGAAACTATTTTCGCAACTTCGGTAGCCCGAAATAGTGCATTCAGGTCCGAAACACAAGTTTTGCATCTTTTACATGCCGAAGGTTTGCGATATGCTCCAAAACACTCCCAAACATCATTTTGTGTGTAATGGAGTAGAATGGGTGTTTTCGTTGCGAAACCATTTTCGCAACATCGGTACCACGAAATATTGCATTCAGGCTCGAAACACAAGTTTTGCATCTTTTTACATGCCGAAGGTTTGCGATATGCTCCAAAACACTCCCAAACATCATTTTGGGTCTAATGGAGTAGAATGGTTGTTTTTGTTGCGAAACCATTTTCGCAACTTCGGTACCACGAAATAGTGCATTCAGGCCCGAAACACAAGTTTTGCATCTTTTACATGCCGAAGGTTTGCGATATGCTCCAAAATACTCCCAAACATCATTTTGTGTGTAATGGAGTAGAATGGGTGTTTTCGTTGCGAAACCATTTTCGCAACAGCGGTACCCCGAAATAGTGCATTCATGCACGAAACACATGTTTTGCATCTTTTTACATGCCGAAGGTTTGCGATATGCTCCAAAACACTCCCAAACATCATTTTGGGTCTAATGGAGTAGAATGGTTGTTTTTGTTGCGAAACTATTTTCGCAACTTCGGTAGCCCGAAATAGTGCATTCAGGCCCGAAACACAAGTTTTGCATCTTTTACATGCCGAAGGTTTGCGATATGCTCCAAAACACTCCCAAACATCATTTTGTGTGTAATGGAATAGAATGGGTGTTTTCGTTGCGAAACCATTTTCGCAACATCGGTACCCCGAAATAGTGCATTCAGGCTCGAAACACAAGTTTTGCATCTTTTTACATGCCGAAGGTTTGCGATATGCTCCAAAACACTTCCAAACATCATTTTGGGTCTAATGGAGTAGAATGGTTGTTTTTGTTGCGAAACCATTTTCGCAACTTCGGTACCACGAAATAGTGCATTCAGGCCCGAAACACAAGTTTTGCATCTTTTACATGCCGAAGGTTTGCGATATGCTCCAAAATACTCCCAAACATCATTTTGTGTGTAATGGAGTAGAATGGGTGTTTTCGTTGCGAAACCATTTTCGCAACAGCGGTACCCCGAAATAGTGCATTCAGGCTCGAAACACAATTTTTGCATCTTTTTACATGCCGAAGGTTTGCGATATGCTCCAAAACACTCCCAAACATCATTTTGGGTCTAATGGAGTAGAATGGTCGTTTTCGTTGCGAAACTATTTTCGCAACTTCGGTAGCCCGAAATAGTGCATTCAGGTCCGAAACACAAGTTTTGCATCTTTTACATGCCGAAGGTTTGCGATATGCTCCAAAACACTCCCAAACATCATTTTGTGTGTAATGGAGTAGAATGGGTGTTTTCGTTGCGAAACCATTTTCGCAACATCGGTACCACGAAATATTGCATTCAGGCTCGAAACACAAGTTTTGCATCTTTTTACATGCCGAAGGTTTGCGATATGCTCCAAAACACTCCCAAACATCATTTTGGGTCTAATGGAGTAGAATGGTTGTTTTTGTTGCGAAACCATTTTCGCAACTTCGGTACCACGAAATAGTCCATTCAGGCCTGAAACACAAGTTTTGCATCTTTTACATGCCGAATGTTTGCGATATGCTCCAAAACACTCCCAAACATCATTTTGTGTGTAATGGAGTAGAATGGGTGTTTTCGTTGCGAAACCATTTTCGCAACATCGGTACCCCGAAATAGTGCATTCAGGCTCGAAAAACAAGTTTTGCATCTTTTTACATGCCGAAGGTTTGCGATATGCTCCAAAACACTCCCAAACATCATTTTGGGTCCAATGGAGTAGAATGGTTGTTTTTGTTGCGAAACCATTTTCGCCACTTCGGTACCACAAAATAGTGCATTGAGGCCCGAAACACAAGTTTTGCATCTTTTACATACCGAAGGTTTGCGATATGCTCCAAAACACTCCCAAACATCATTTTGTGTGTAATGGAGTAGAATGGGTGTTTTCGTTGCGAAACCATTTTCGCAACATCGGTACCCCGAAATAGTGCATTCAGGCTCGAAACACAATTTTTGCATCTTTTTACATGCCGAAGCTTTGCGATATGCTCCAAAACACTCCCAAACATCATTTTGGGTCTAATGGAGTAGAATGGTTGTTTTCGTTGCGAAACTATTTTCGCAACTTCGGTAGCCCGAAATAGTGCATTCAGGCCCGAAACACAAGTTTTGCATCTTTTACATGCCGAAGGTTTGCGATATGCTCCAAAACACTCACAAACATCATTTTGTGTGTAATGGAGTAGAATGGGTGTTTTCGTTGCGAAACCATTTTTGCAACATCGGTACCCCGAAATAGTGCATTCAGGCTCGAAACACAAGTTTTGCATCTTTTTACATGCCGAAGGTTTGCGATATGCTCCAAAACAATTCCAAACATCATTTTGGGTCTAATGGAGTAGAATGGTTGTTTTTGTTGCGAAACCATTTTCGCAACTTCGGTACCACGAAATAGTGCATTCAGGCCCGAAACACAAGTTTTGCATCTTTTACATGCCGAAGGTTTGCGATATGCTCCAAAATACTCCCAAACATCATTTTGTGTGTAATGGAGTAGAATGGGTGTTTTCGTTGCGAAACCATTTTCGCAACAGCGGTACCCCGAAATAGTGCATTCAGGCTCGAAACACAAGTTTTGCATCTTTTTACATGCCGAAGGTTTGCGATATGCTCCAAAACACTCCCAAACATCATTTTGGGTCTAATGGAGTAGAATGGTTGTTTTCGTTGCGAAACTATTTTCGCAACTTCGGTAGCCCGAAATAGTGCATTTAGGCCCGAAACAGAAGTTTTGCATCTTTTACATGCCGAAGGTTTGCGATATGCTCCAAAACACTCCCAAACATCATTTTGTGTGTAATGGAGTAGAATGGGTGTTTTCGTTGCGAAACCATTTTCGCAACTTCGGTACCACGAAATAGTGCATTCAGGCTCGAAACACAAGTTTTGCATCTTTTACATGCCGAAGGTTTGCGATATGCTCCAAAACACTCCCAAACATCATTTTGTGTGTAATGGAGTAGAACGGGTGTTTTCGTTGCGAAACCATTTTCGCAACATCGGTACCCCGAAATAGTGCATTCAGGCTTGAAACACAAGTTTTGCATCTTTTTACATGCCGAAGGTTTGCGATATGCTCCAAAACACTCCCAAACATCATTTTGTGTGTAATGGAGTAGAATGGGTGTTTTCGTTGTGAAACCATTTTCGCAACATCGGTACCCCGAAATAGTGCATTCAGGCTCGAAACACAAGTTTTGCATCTTTTACATGCCGAAGGTTTGCGATATGCTCCAAAATACTCCCAAACATCATTTTGTGTGTAATGGAGTAGAATGGGTGTTTTCGTTGCGAAACCATTTTCGCAACAGCGGTACCCCGAAATAGTGCATTCAGGCTCGAAACACAATTTTTGCATCTTTTTACATGCCGAAGGTTTGCGATATGCTCCAAAACACTCCCAAACATCATTTTGGGTCTAATGGAGTAGAATGGTTGTTTTCGTTGCGAAACTATTTTCGCAACTTCGGTAGCCCGAAATAGTGCATTCAGGCCCGAAACACAAGTTTTGCATCTTTTACATGCCGAAGGTTTGCGATATGCTCCAAAACACTCCCAAACATCATTTTGTGTGTAATGGAGTAGAATGGGTGTTTTCGTTGCGAAACCATTTTCGCAACATCGGTACCACGAAATATTGCATTCAGGCTCGAAACACAAGTTTTGCATCTTTTTACATGCCGAAGGTTTGCGATATGCTCCAAAACACTCCCAAATATCATTTCGGGTCTAATGGAGTAGAATGGTTGTTTTTGTTGCGAAACCATTTTCGCAACTTCGGTACCACGAAATAGTCCATTCAGGCCTGAAACACAAGTTTTGCATCTTTTACATGCCGAATGTTTGCGATATGCTCCAAAACACTCCCAAACATCATTTTGTGTGTAATGGAGTAGAATGGGTGTTTTCGTTGCGAAACCATTTTCGCAACATCGGTACCCCGAAATAGTGCATTCAGGCTCGAAAAACAAGTTTTGCATCTTTTTACATGCCGAAGGTTTGCGATATGCTCCAAAACACTCCCAAACATCATTTTGGGTCCAATGGAGTAGAATGGTTGTTTTTGTTGCGAAACCATTTTCGCCACTTCGGTACCACGAAATAGTGCATTGAGGCCCGAAACACAAGTTTTGCATCTTTTACATACCGAAGGTTTGCGATATGCTCCAAAACACTCCCAAACATCATTTTGTGTGTAATGGAGTAGAATGGGTGTTTTCGTTCCGAAACCATTTTCGCAACATCGGTACCCCGAAATAGTGCATTCAGGCTCGAAACACAATTTTTGCATCTTTTTACATGCCGAAGGTTTGCGATATGCTCCAAAACACTCCCAAACATCATTTTGGGTCTAATGGAGTAGAATGGTTGTTTTCGTTGCGAAACTATTTTCGCAACTTCGGTAGCCCGAAATAGTGCATTCAGGCCCGAAACACAAGTTTTGCATCTTTTACATGCCGAAGGTTTGCGATATGCTCCAAAACACTCACAAACATCATTTTGTGTGTAATGGAGTAGAAAGGGTGTTTTCGTTGCGAAACCATTTTTGCAACATCGGTACCCCGAAATAGTGCATTCAGGCTCGAAACACAAGTTTTGCATCTTTTTACATGCCGAAGGTTTGCGATATGCTCCAAAACACTTCCAAACATCATTTTGGGTCTAATGGAGTAGAATGGTTGTTTTTGTTGCGAAACCATTTTCGCAACTTCGGTACCACGAAATAGTGCATTCAGGCCCGAAACACAAGTTTTGCATCTTTTACATGCCGAATGTTTGCGATATGCTCCAAAATACTCCCAAACATCATTTTGTGTGTAATGGAGTAGAATGGGTGTTTTCGTTGCGAAACCATTTTCGCAACATCGGTACCCCGAAATAGTGCATTCAGGCTCGAAACACAAGTTTTGCATCTTTTTACATGCCGAAGGTTTGCGATATGCTCCAAAACACTCCCAAACATCATTTTGGGTCCAATGGAGTAGAATGGTTGTTTTTGTTGCGAAACCATTTTCGCCACTTCGGTACCACGAAATAGTGCATTGAGGCCCGAAACACAAGTTTTGCATCTTTTACATACCGAAGGTTTGCGATATGCTCCAAAACACTCACAAACATCATTTTGTGTGTAATGGAGTAGAATGGGTGTTTTCGTTGCGAAACCATTTTTGCAACATCGGTACCCCGAAATAGTGCATTCAGGCTCGAAACACAAGTTTTGCATCTTTTTACATGCCGAAGGTTTGCGATATGCTCCAAAACAATTCCAAACATCATTTTGGGTCTAATGGAGTAGAATGGTTGTTTTTGTTGCGAAACCATTTTCGCAACTTCGGTACCACGAAATAGTGCATTCAGGCCCGAAACACAAGTTTTGCATCTTTTACATGCCGAAGGTTTGCGATATGCTCCAAAATACTCCCAAACATCATTTTGTGTGTAATGGAGTAGAATGGGTGTTTTCGTTGCGAAACCATTTTCGCAACAGCGGTACCCCGAAATAGTGCATTCAGGCTCGAAACACAAGTTTTGCATCTTTTTACATGCCGAAGGTTTGCGATATGCTCCAAAACACTCCCAAACATCATTTTGGGTCTAATGGAGTAGAATGGTTGTTTTCGTTGCGAAACTATTTTCGCAACTTCGGTAGCCCGAAATAGTGCATTTAGGCCCGAAACAGAAGTTTTGCATCTTTTACATGCCGAAGGTTTGCGATATGCTCCAAAACACTCCCAAACATCATTTTGTGTGTAATGGAGTAGAATGGGTGTTTTCGTTGCGAAACCATTTTCGCAACTTCGGTACCACGAAATAGTGCATTCAGGCTCGAAACACAAGTTTTGCATCTTTTACATGCCGAAGGTTTGCGATATGCTCCAAAACACTCCCAAACATCATTTTGTGTGTAATGGAGTAGAATGGGTGTTTTCGTTGCGAAACCATTTTCGCAACATCGGTACCCCGAAATAGTGCATTCAGGCTCGAAACACAAGTTTTGCATCTTTTTACATGCCGAAGGTTTGCGATATGCTCCAAAACACTCCCAAACATCATTTTGTGTGTAATGGAGTAGAATGGGTGTTTTCGTTGTGAAACCATTTTCGCAACATCGGTACCCCGAAATAGTGCATTCAGGCTCGAAACACAAGTTTTGCATCTTTTACATGCCGAAGGTTTGCGATATGCTCCAAAATACTCCCAAACATCATTTTGTGTGTAATGGAGTAGAATGGGTGTTTTCGTTGCGAAACCATTTTCGCAACAGCGGTACCCCGAAATAGTGCATTCAGGCTCGAAACACAATTTTTGCATCTTTTTACATGCCGAAGGTTTGCGATATGCTCCAAAACACTCCCAAACATCATTTTGGGTCTAATGGAGTAGAATGGTTGTTTTCGTTGCGAAACTATTTTCGCAACTTCGGTAGCCCGAAATAGTGCATTCAGGCCCGAAACACAAGTTTTGCATCTTTTACATGCCGAAGGTTTGCGATATGCTCCAAAACACTCCCAAACATCATTTTGTGTGTAATGGAGTAGAATGGGTGTTTTCGTTGCGAAACCATTTTCGCAACATCGGTACCACGAAATATTGCATTCAGGCTCGAAACACAAGTTTTGCATCTTTTTACATGCCGAAGGTTTGCGATATGCTCCAAAACACTCCCAAATATCATTTCGGGTCTAATGGAGTAGAATGGTTGTTTTTGTTGCGAAACCATTTTCGCAACTTCGGTACCACGAAATAGTCCATTCAGGCCTGAAACACAAGTTTTGCATCTTTTACATGCCGAATGTTTGCGATATGCTCCAAAACACTCCCAAACATCATTTTGTGTGTAATGGAGTAGAATGGGTGTTTTCGTTGCGAAACCATTTTCGCAACATCGGTACCCCGAAATAGTGCATTCAGGCTCGAAACACAAGTTTTGCATCTTTTTACATGCCGAAGGTTTGCGATATGCTCCAAAACACTCCCAAACATCATTTTGTGTGTAATGGAGTAGAATGGGTGTTTTCGTTGCGAAACCATTTTCGCAACAGCGGTACCCCGAAATAGTGCATTCAGGCTCGAAACACAAGTTTTGCATCTTTTACATGCCGAAGGTTTGCGATATGCTCCAAAACACTCACAAACATCATTTTGTGTGTAATGGAGTAGAAAGGGTGTTTTCGTTGCGAAACCATTTTTGCAACATCGGTACCCCGAAATAGTGCATTCAGGCTCGAAACACAAGTTTTGCATCTTTTTACATGCCGAAGGTTTGCGATATGCTCCAAAACACTCCCAAACATCATTTTGGGTCCAATGGAGTAGAATGGTTGTTTTTGTTGCGAAACCATTTTCGCCACTTCGGTACCACGAAATAGTGCATTGAGGCCCGAAACACAAGTTTTGCATCTTTTACATACCGAAGGTTTGCGATATGCTCCAAAACACTCCCAAACATCATTTTGTGTGTAATGGAGTAGAATGGGTGTTTTCGTTCCGAAACCATTTTCGCAACATCGGTACCCCGAAATAGTGCATTCAGGCTCGAAACACAATTTTTGCATCTTTTTACATGCCGAAGGTTTGCGATATGCTCCAAAACACTCCCAAACATCATTTTGGGTCTAATGGAGTAGAATGGTTGTTTTCGTTGCGAAACTATTTTCGCAACTTCGGTAGCCCGAAATAGTGCATTCAGGCCCGAAACACAAGTTTTGCATCTTTTACATGCCGAAGGTTTGCGATATGCTCCAAAACACTCACAAACATCATTTTGTGTGTAATGGAGTAGAAAGGGTGTTTTCGTTGCGAAACCATTTTTGCAACATCGGTACCCCGAAATAGTGCATTCAGGCTCGAAACACAAGTTTTGCATCTTTTTACATGCCGAAGGTTTGCGATATGCTCCAAAACACTTCCAAACATCATTTTGGGTCTAATGGAGTAGAATGGTTATTTTTGTTGCGAAACCATTTTCGCAACTTCGGTACCACGAAATAGTGCATTCAGGCCCGAAACACAAGTTTTGCATCTTTTACATGCCGAATGTTTGCGATATGCTCCAAAATACTCCCAAACATCATTTTGTGTGTAATGGAGTAGAATGGGTGTTTTCGTTGCGAAACCATTTTCGCAACATCGGTACCCCGAAATAGTGCATTCAGGCTCGAAACACAAGTTTTGCATCTTTTTACATGCCGAAGGTTTGCGATATGCTCCAAAACACTCCCAAACATCATTTTGTGTGTAATGGAGTAGAATGGGTGTTTTCGTTGCGAAACCATTTTCGCAACAGCGGTACCCCGAAATAGTGCATTCAGGCTCGAAACACAAGTTTTGCATCTTTTACATGCCGAAGGTTTGCGATATGCTCCAAAATACTCCCAAACATCATTTTGTGTGTAATGGAGTAGAATGGGTGTTTTCGTTGCGAAACCATTTTCGCAACAGCGGTACCCCGAAATAGTGCATTCAGGCTCGAAACACAATTTTTGCATCTTTTTACATGCCGAAGGTTTGCGATATGCTCCAAAACACTCCCAAACATCATTTTGGGTCTAATGGAGTAGAATGGTTGTTTTCGTTGCGAAACTATTTTCGCAACTTCGGTAGCCCGAAATAGTGCATTCAGGCCCGAAACACAAGTTTTGCATCTTTTACATGCCGAAGGTTTGCGATATGCTCCAAAACACTCCCAAACATCATTTTGTGTGTAATGGAGTAGAATGGGTGTTTTCGTTGCGAAACCATTTTCGCAACATCGGTACCACGAAATATTGCATTCAGGCTCGAAACACAAGTTTTGCATCTTTTTACATGCCGAAGGTTTGCGATATGCTCCAAAACACTCCCAAATATCATTTCGGGTCTAATGGAGTAGAATGGTTGTTTTTGTTGCGAAACCATTTTCGCAACTTCGGTACCACGAAATAGTCCATTCAGGCCTGAAACACAAGTTTTGCATCTTTTACATGCCGAATGTTTGCGATATGCTCCAAAACACTCCCAAACATCATTTTGTGTGTAATGGAGTAGAATGGGTGTTTTCGTTGCGAAACCATTTTCGCAACATCGGTACCCCGAAATAGTGCATTCAGGCTCGAAAAACAAGTTTTGCATCTTTTTACATGCCGAAGGTTTGCGATATGCTCCAAAACACTCCCAAACATCATTTTGGGTCCAATGGAGTAGAATGGTTGTTTTTGTTGCGAAACCATTTTCGCCACTTCGGTACCACGAAATAGTGCATTGAGGCCCGAAACACAAGTTTTGCATCTTTTACATACCGAAGGTTTGCGATATGCTCCAAAACACTCCCAAACATCATTTTGTGTGTAATGGAGTAGAATGGGTGTTTTCGTTCCGAAACCATTTTCGCAACATCGGTACCCCGAACTAGTGCATTCAGGCTCGAAACACAATTTTTGCATCTTTTTACATGCCGAAGGTTTGCGATATGCTTCAAAACACTCCCAAACATCATTTTGGGTCTAATGGAGTAGAATGGTTGTTTTCGTTGCGAAACTATTTTCGCAACTTCGGTAGCCCGAAATAGTGCATTCAGGCCCGAAACACAAGTTTTGCATCTTTTACATGCCGAAGGTTTGCGATATGCTCCAAAACACTCACAAACATCATTTTGTGTGTAATGGAGTAGAATGGGTGTTTTCGTTGCGAAACCATTTTTGCAACATCGGTACCCCGAAATAGTGCATTCAGGCTCGAAACACAAGTTTTGCATCTTTTTACATGCCGAAGGTTTGCGATATGCTCCAAAACACTTCCAAACATCATTTTGGGTCTAATGGAGTAGAATGGTTGTTTTTGTTGCGAAACCATTTTCGCAACTTCGGTACCACGAAATAGTGCATTCAGGCCCGAAACACAAGTTTTGCATCTTTTACATGCCGAAGGTTTGCGATATGCTCCAAAATACTCCCAAACATCATTTTGTGTGTAATGGAGTAGAATGGGTGTTTTCGTTGCGAAACCATTTTCGCAACATCGGTACCCCGAAATAGTGCATTCAGGCTCGAAACACAAGTTTTGCATCTTTTTACATGCCGAAGGTTTGCGATATGCTCCAAAACACTCCCAAACATCATTTTGTGTGTAATGGAGTAGAATGGGTGTTTTCGTTGCGAAACCATTTTCGCAACAGCGGTACCCCGAAATAGTGCATTCAGGCTCGAAACACAAGTTTTGCATCTTTTTACATGCCGAAGGTTTGCGATATGCTCCAAAACACTCCCAAACATCATTTTGGGTCTAATGGAGTAGAATGGTTGTTTTCGTTGCGAAACTATTTTCGCAACTTCGGTAGCCCGAAATAGTGCATTTAGGCCCGAAACAGAAGTTTTGCATCTTTTACATGCCGAAGGTTTGCGATATGCTCCAAAACACTCCCAAACATCATTTTGTGTGTAATGGAGTAGAATGGGTGTTTTCGTTGCGAAACCATTTTCGCAACTTCGGTACCACGAAATAGTGCATTCAGGCTCGAAACACAAGTTTTGCATCTTTTACATGCCGAAGGTTTGCGATATGCTCCAAAACACTCCCAAACATCATTTTGTGTGTAATGGAGTAGAATGGGTGTTTTCGTTGCGAAACCATTTTCGCAACATCGGTACCCCGAAATAGTGCATTCAGGCTCGAAACACAAGTTTTGCATCTTTTTACATGCCGAAGGTTTGCGATATGCTCCAAAACACTTCCAAACATCATTTTGGGTCTAATGGAGTAGAATGGTTGTTTTTGTTGCGAAACCATTTTCGCAACTTCGGTACCACGAAATAGTGCATTCAGGCCCGAAACACAAGTTTTGCATCTTTTACATGCCGAATGTTTGCGATATGCTCCAAAATACTCCCAAACATCATTTTGTGTGTAATGGAGTAGAATGGGTGTTTTCGTTGCGAAACCATTTTCGCAACATCGGTACCCCGAAATAGTGCATTCAGGCTCGAAACACAAGTTTTGCATCTTTTTACATGCCGAAGGTTTGCGATATGCTCCAAAACACTCCCAAACATCATTTTGTGTGTAATGGAGTAGAATGGGTGTTTTCGTTGCGAAACCATTTTCGCAACAGCGGTACCCCGAAATAGTGCATTCAGGCTCGAAACACAAGTTTTGCATCTTTTACATGCCGAAGGTTTGCGATATGCTCCAAAATACTCCCAAACATCATTTTGTGTGTAATGGAGTAGAATGGGTGTTTTCGTTGCGAAACCATTTTCGCAACAGCGGTACCCCGAAATAGTGCATTCAGGCTCGAAACACAATTTTTGCATCTTTTTACATGCCGAAGGTTTGCGATATGCTCCAAAACACTCCCAAACATCATTTTGGGTCTAATGGAGTAGAATGGTTGTTTTCGTTGCGAAACTATTTTCGCAACTTCGGTAGCCCGAAATAGTGCATTCAGGCCCGAAACACAAGTTTTGCATCTTTTACATGCCGAAGGTTTGCGATATGCTCCAAAACACTCCCAAACATCATTTTGTGTGTAATGGAGTAGAATGGGTGTTTTCGTTGCGAAACCATTTTCGCAACATCGGTACCACGAAATATTGCATTCAGGCTCGAAACACAAGTTTTGCATCTTTTTACATGCCGAAGGTTTGCGATATGCTCCAAAACACTCCCAAATATCATTTCGGGTCTAATGGAGTAGAATGGTTGTTTTTGTTGCGAAACCATTTTCGCAACTTCGGTACCACGAAATAGTCCATTCAGGCCTGAAACACAAGTTTTGCATCTTTTACATGCCGAATGTTTGCGATATGCTCCAAAACACTCCCAAACATCATTTTGTGTGTAATGGAGTAGAATGGGTGTTTTCGTTGCGAAACCATTTTCGCAACATCGGTACCCCGAAATAGTGCATTCAGGCTCGAAAAACAAGTTTTGCATCTTTTTACATGCCGAAGGTTTGCGATATGCTCCAAAACACTCCCAAACATCATTTTGGGTCCAATGGAGTAGAATGGTTGTTTTTGTTGCGAAACCATTTTCGCCACTTCGGTACCACGAAATAGTGCATTGAGGCCCGAAACACAAGTTTTGCATCTTTTACATACCGAAGGTTTGCGATATGCTCCAAAACACTCCCAAACATCATTTTGTGTGTAATGGAGTAGAATGGGTGTTTTCATTCCGAAACCATTTTCGCAACATCGGTACCCCGAAATAGTGCATTCAGGCTCGAAACACAATTTTTGCATCTTTTTACATGCCGAAGGTTTGCGATATGCTTCAAAACACTCCCAAACATCATTTTGGGTCTAATGGAGTAGAATGGTTGTTTTCGTTGCGAAACTATTTTCGCAACTTCGGTAGCCCGAAATAGTGCATTCAGGCCCGAAACACAAGTTTTGCATCTTTTACATGCCGAAGGTTTGCGATATGCTCCAAAACACTCACAAACATCATTTTGTGTGTAATGGAGTAGAATGGGTGTTTTCGTTGCGAAACCATTTTTGCAACATCGGTACCCCGAAATAGTGCATTCAGGCTCGAAACACAAGTTTTGCATCTTTTTACATGCCGAAGGTTTGCGATATGCTCCAAAACACTTCCAAACATCATTTTGGGTCTAATGGAGTAGAATGGTTGTTTTTGTTGCGAAACCATTTTCGCAACTTCGGTACCACGAAATAGTGCATTCAGGCCCGAAACACAAGTTTTGCATCTTTTACATGCCGAAGGTTTGCGATATGCTCCAAAATACTCCCAAACATCATTTTGTGTGTAATGGAGTAGAATGGGTGTTTTCGTTGCGAAACCATTTTCGCAACATCGGTACCCCGAAATAGTGCATTCAGGCTCGAAACACAAGTTTTGCATCTTTTTACATGCCGAAGGTTTGCGATATGCTCCAAAACACTCCCAAACATCATTTTGTGTGTAATGGAGTAGAATGGGTGTTTTCGTTGCGAAACCATTTTCGCAACAGCGGTACCCCGAAATAGTGCATTCAGGCTCGAAACACAAGTTTTGCATCTTTTTACATGCCGAAGGTTTGCGATATGCTCCAAAACACTCCCAAACATCATTTTGGGTCTAATGGAGTAGAATGGTTGTTTTCGTTGCGAAACTATTTTCGCAACTTCGGTAGCCCGAAATAGTGCATTTAGGCCCGAAACAGAAGTTTTGCATCTTTTACATGCCGAAGGTTTGCGATATGCTCCAAAACACTCCCAAACATCATTTTGTGTGTAATGGAGTAGAATGGGTGTTTTCGTTGCGAAACCATTTTCGCAACTTCGGTACCACGAAATAGTGCATTCAGGCTCGAAACACAAGTTTTGCATCTTTTACATGCCGAAGGTTTGCGATATGCTCCAAAACACTCCCAAACATCATTTTGTGTGTAATGGAGTAGAATGGGTGTTTTCGTTGCGAAACCATTTTCGCAACATCGGTACCCCGAAATAGTGCATTCAGGCTCGAAACACAAGTTTTGCATCTTTTTACATGCCGAAGGTTTGCGATATGCTCCAAAACACTCCCAAACATCATTTTGTGTGTAATGGAGTAGAATGGGTGTTTTCGTTGTGAAACCATTTTCGCAACATCGGTACCCCGAAATAGTGCATTCAGGCTCGAAACACAAGTTTTGCATCTTTTACATGCCGAAGGTTTGCGATATGCTCCAAAATACTCCCAAACATCATTTTGTGTGTAATGGAGTAGAATGGGTGTTTTCGTTGCGAAACCATTTTCGCAACAGCGGTACCCCGAAATAGTGCATTCAGGCTCGAAACACAAGTTTTGCATCTTTTTACATGCCGAAGGTTTGCGATATGCTCCAAAACACTCCCAAACATCATTTTGGGTCTAATGGAGTAGAATGGTTGTTTTCGTTGCGAAACTATTTTCGCAACTTCGGTAGCCCGAAATAGTGCATTTAGGCCCGAAACAGAAGTTTTGCATCTTTTACATGCCGAAGGTTTGCGATATGCTCCAAAACACTCCCAAACATCATTTTGTGTGTAATGGAGTAGAATGGGTGTTTTCGTTGCGAAACCATTTTCGCAACTTCGGTACCACGAAATAGTGCATTCAGGCTCGAAACACAAGTTTTGCATCTTTTTACATGCCGAAGGTTTGCGATATGCTCCAAAACACTCCCAAATATCATTTTGGGTCTAATGGAGTAGAATGGTTGTTTTTGTTGCGAAACCATTTTCGCAACTTCGGTACCACGAAATAGTGCATTCAGGCCCGAAACACAAGTTTTGCATCTTTTACATGCCGAAGGTTTGCGATATGCTCCAAAATACTCCCAAACATCATTTTGTGTGTAATGGAGTAGAATGGGTGTTTTCGTTGCGAAACCATTTTCGCAACAGCGGTACCCCGAAATAGTGCATTCAGGCACGAAACACAAGTTTTGCATCTTTTTACATGCCGAAGGTTTGCGATATGCTCCAAAACACTCCCAAACATCATTTTGGGTCTAATGGAGTAGAATGGTTGTTTTTGTTGCGAAACTATTTTCGCAACTTCGGTAGCCCGAAATAGTGCATTCAGGCCCGAAACACAAGTTTTGCATCTTTTACATGCCGAAGGTTTGCGATATGCTCCAAAACACTCCCAAACATCATTTTGTGTGTAATGGAATAGAATGGGTGTTTTCGTTGCGAAACCATTTTCGCAACATCGGTACCCCGAAATAGTGCATTCAGGCTCGAAACACAAGTTTTGCATCTTTTTACATGCCGAAGGTTTGCGATATGCTCCAAAACACTCCCAAACATCATTTTGGGTCTAATGGAGTAGAATGGTTGTTTTTGTTGCGAAACCATTTTCGCAACTTCGGTACCACGAAATAGTGCATTCAGGCCCGTAACACAAGTTTTGCATCTTTTACATGCCGAAGGTTTGCGATATGCTCCAAAATACTCCCAAACATCATTTTGTGTGTAATTGAGTAGAATGGGTGTTTTCGTTGCGAAACCATTTTCGCAACAGCGGTACCCCGAAATAGTGCATTCAGGCTCGAAACACAAGTTTTGCATCTTTTTACATGCCGAAGGTTTGCGATATGCTCCAAAACACTCCCAAACATCATTTTGGGTCTAATGGAGTAGAATGGTTGTTTTTGTTGCGAAACCATTTTCGCAACTTCGGTACCACGAAATAGTGCATTCAGGCCCGTAACACAAGTTTTGCATCTTTTACATGCCGAAGGTTTGCGATATGCTCCAAAACACTCCCAAACATCATTTTGTGTGTAATGGAGTAGAATGGGTGTTTTCGTTGCGAAACCATTTTCGCAACATCGGTACCCCGAAATAGTGCATTCAGGCTCGAAACACAAGTTTTGCATCTTTTTACATGCCGAAGGTTTGCGATATGCTCCAAAACACTCCCAAACATCATTTTGGGTCTAATGGACTAGAATGGTTGTTTTTGTTGCGAATCCATTTTCGCAACTTCGGTACCACAAAATAGTGCATTGAGGCCCGAAACACAAGTTTTGCATCTTTTACATGCCGAAGGTTTGCGATATGCTCCAAAACACTCCCAGACATCATTTTGTGTGTAATGGAGTAGAATGGGGTTTTCGTTGCGAAACCATTTTCGCAACATCGGTACCCCGAAATAGTGCATTGAGGCCCGAAACACAAGTTTTGCATCTTTTACATGCCGAAGGTTTGCGAAATGCTCCAAAACACTCCCAAACATCATTTTGGGTGTAATGGAGTAGAATGGGTGTTTTCGTTGCGAAACTATTTTCGCAACATCGGTACCCCGAAATAGTGCATTCAGGCCGAAACACAAGTTTTGCATCTTTTTACAAGCCGAAGGTTTGCAATATCCTCCAAAACACACCCAAACATCATTTTGGGTCTAATGGAGTAGAATGGTTGTTTTTGTTGCGAAACCATTTTCACAACTTCGGTACCACGAAATAATGCATTCAGGCTCGAAACACAAGTTTTGCATCTTTTTACATGCTGAAGGTTTGCGATATGCTCGAAAACACTCCCAAACATCATTTTGGGTCCAATGGAGTAGAATGGTTGTTTTTGTTGCGAAACCATTTTCGCAACTTCGGTAGCACGAAATAGTGCATTCAGGCCCGAAACACAAGTTTTGCATCTTTTACATGCCGAAGGTTTGCGATATGCTCCAAAATACTCCCAAACATCATTTTGTGTGTAATGGAGTAGAATGGGTGTTTTCGTTGCGAAACCATTTTCGCAACAGCGGTACCCCGAAATAGTACATTCAGGCTCGAAACACAAGTTTTGCATCTTTTTACATGCCGAAGGTTTGCGATATGCTCCAAAACACTCCCAAACATCATTTTGGGTCTAATGGAGTAGAATGGTTGTTTTCGTTGCGAAACTATATTCACAACTTCGGTAGCCCGAAATAGTGCATTCAGGCCCGAAACACAAGTTTTGCATCTTTTACATGCCGAAGGTTTGCGATATGCTCCAAAACACTCCCAAACATAATTTTGTGTGTAATGGAGTAGAATGGGTGTTTTCGTTGCGAAACCATTTTCGCAACATCGGTACCCCGAAATAGTGCATTCAGGCTCGAAACACAAGTTTTGCATCTTTTTACATGCCGAAGGTTTGCGATATGCTCCAAAACACTCCCAAACATAATTTTGGGTCTAATGGACTAGAATGGTTGTTTTTGTTGCGAATCCATTTTCGCAACTTCGGTACCACAAAATAGTGCATTGAGGCCCGAAACACAAGTTTTGCATCTTTTACATGCCGAAGGTTTGCGATATGCTCCAAAACACTCCCAGACATCATTTTGTGTGTAATGGAGTAGAATGGGTGTTTTTGTTGCGAAACCATTTTCGCAACATCGATACCCCGAAATAGTGCATTCAGGCCCGAAACACAAGTTTTGCATCTTTTACATGCCGAAGGTTTGCGAAATGCTCCAAAACACTCCCAAACATCATTTTGGGTCTAATGGAGTAGAATGGTTGTTTTTGTTGCGAAACCATTTTCGCAACTTCGGTACCACGAAACAGTGCATTCAGGCCCGAAACACAAGTTTTGCATCGTTTACATGCCAAAGGTTTGCGAAATGCCCAAAACACTCCCAAACATCATTTTGGGTGTAATGGAGTAGAATGGGTGTTTTCGTTGCGAAACGATTTTCGCAACATCGGTACCCCGAAATAGTGCATTCAGGCCGAAACACACGTTTTGGATCTTTTTACATGCCAAAGGTTTGCAATATCCTCCAAAACACACCCAAACATCATTTTGGGTCTAATGGAGTAGAATGGTTGTTTTTGTTGCGAAACCATTTTCACAACTTCGGTACCACGAAATAATGCATTCAGGCTCGAAACACAAGTTTTGCATCTTTTTACATGCCGAAGGTTTGCGATATGCTCGAAAACACTCCCAAACATCATTTTGGGTCCAATGGAGTAGAATGGTTGTTTTTGTTGCGAAACCATTTTCGCAACTTCGGTACCACGAAATAGTGCATTCAGGCCCGAAACACAAGTTTTGCATCTTTTACATGCCGAAGGTTTGCGATATGCTCCAAAATACTCCCAAACATCATTTTGTGTGTAATGGAGTAGAATGGGTGTTTTCGTTGCGAAACCATTTTCGCAACAGCGGTACCCCGAAATAGTGCATTCAGGCTCGAAACACAAGTTTTGCATCTTTTTACATGCCGAAGGTTTGCGATATGCTCCAAAACACTACCAAACATCATTTTGGGTCTAATGGAGTAGAATGGTTGTTTTCTTTGCGAAACTGTTTTCGCAACTTCGGTAGCCCGAAATAGTGCATTCAGGCCCGAAACACAAGTTTTGCATCTTTTACATGCCGAAGGTTTGCGATATGCTCCAAAACACTCCCAAACATCATTTTGTGTGTAATGGAATAGAATGGGTGTTTTCGTTGCGAAACCATTTTCGCAACATCGGTACCCCGAAATAGTGCATTCAGGCTCGAAACACAAGTTTTGCATCTTTTTACATGCCGAAGGTTTGCGATATGCTCCAAAACACTCCCAAACATCATTTTGGGTCTAATGGAGTAGAATGGTTGTTTTTGTTGCGAAACCATTTTCGCAACTTCGGTACCACGAAATAGTGCATTCAGGCCCGAAACACAAGTTTTGCATCTTTTACATGCCGAAGGTTTGCGATATGCTCCAAAATACTCCCAAACATCATTTTGGGTGTAATGGAGTAGAATGGGTGTTTTCGTTGCGAAACCATTTTCGCAACAGCGGTACCCCGAAAAAGTGCATTCAGGCTGGAAACACAAGTTTTGCATCTTTTTACATGCTGAAGGTTTGCGATATGCTCCAAAACACTCCCAAACATCATTTTGGGTCTAATGGAGTAGAATGGTTGTTTTCGTTGCGAAACTATTTTCGCAACTTCGGTAGCCCGAAATAGTGCATTCAGGCCCGAAACACAAGTTTTGCATCTTTTACATGCCGAAGGTTTGCGATATGCTCCAAAACACTCCCAAACATCATTTTGTGTGTAATGGAGTAGAATGGGTGTTTTCGTTGCGAAACCATTTTCGCAACATCGGTACCCCGAAATAGTGCATTCAGGCTCGAAACACAAGTTTTGCATCTTTTTACATGCCGAAGGTTTGCGATATGCTCCAAAACACTCCCAAACATCATTTTGGGTCTAATGGACTAGAATGGTTGTTTTTGTTGCGAATCCATTTTCGCAACTTCGGTACCACAAAATAGTGCATTGAGGCCCGAAACACAAGTTTTGCATCTTTTACGTGCCGAAGGTTTGCGATATGCTCCAAAACACTCCCAGACATCATTTTGTGTGTAATGGAGTAGAATGGGTGTTTTCGTTGCGAAACCATTTTCGCAACATCGGTACCCCGAAATAGTGCATTCAGGCCCGAAACACAAGTTTTGCATCTTTTACATGCCGAAGGTTTGCGAAATGCTCCAAAACACTCCCAAACATCATTTTGGGTCTAATGGAGTAGAATGGTTGTTTTTGTTGCGAAACCATTTTCGCAACTTCGGTACCACGAAATAGTGCATTCAGGCCCGAAACACAAGTTTTGCATCGTTTACATGCCAAAGGTTTGCGAAATGCCCCAAAACACTCCCAAACATCATTTTGGGTGTAATGGAGTAGAATGGGTGTTTTCGTTGCGAAACTATTTTCGCAACATCGGTACCCCGAAATAGTGCATTCAGGCCGAAACACAAGTTTTGCATCTTTTTACATGCCGAAGGTTTGCAATATCCTCCAAAACACACCCAAACATCATTTTGGGTCTAATGGAGTAGAATGGTTGTTTTTGTTGCGAAACCATTTTCACAACTTCGGTACCACGAAATAATGCATTCAGCCTCGAAACACAAGTTTTGCATCTTTTTACATGCCGAAGGTTTGCGATATGCTCGAAAACACTCCCAAACATCATTTTGGGTCCAACGGAGTAGAATGGTTGTTTTTGTTGCGAAACCATTTTCGCAACTTCGGTACCACGAAATAGTGCATTCGGGTCCGAAACACAAGTTTTGCATCTTTTTACATGCCGAAGGTTTGCGATATGCTCCAAAACACTCCCAAACATCATTTTGGGTCTAATGGAGTAGAATGGTTGTTTTTGTTGCGAAACCATTTTCGCAACTTCGGTACCACGAAATAGTGCATTCAGGCCCGAAACACAAGTTTTGCATCTTTTACATGCCGAAGGTTTGCGATATGCTCCAAAATACTCCCAAACATCATTTTGGGTGTAATGGAGTAGAATGGGTGTTTTCGTTGCGAAACCATTTTCGCAACAGCGGTACCCCGAAAAAGTGCATTCAGGCTGGAAACACAAGTTTTGCATCTTTTTACATGCTGAAGGTTTGCGATATGCTCCAAAACACTCCCAAACATCATTTTGGGTCTAATGGAGTAGAATGGTTGTTTTCGTTGCGAAACTATTTTCGCAACTTCGGTAGCCCGAAATAGTGCATTCAGGCCCGAAACACAAGTTTTGCATCTTTTACATGCCGAAGGTTTGCGATATGCTCCAAAACACTCCCAAACATCATTTTGTGTGTAATGGAGTAGAATGGGTGTTTTCGTTGCGAAACCATTTTCGCAACATCGGTACCCCGAAATAGTGCATTCAGGCTCGAAACACAAGTTTTGCATCTTTTTACATGCCGAAGGTTTGCAATATGCTCCAAAACACTCCCAAACATCATTTTGGGTCTAATGGACTAGAATGGTTGTTTTTGTTGCGAATCCATTTTCGCAACTTCGGTACCACAAAATAGTGCATTGAGGCCCGAAACACAAGTTTTGCATCTTTTACGTGCCGAAGGTTTGCGATATGCTCCAAAACACTCCCAGACATCATTTTGTGTGTAATGGAGTAGAATGGGTGTTTTCGTTGCGAAACCATTTTCGCAACATCGGTACCCCGAAATAGTGCATTCAGGCCCGAAACACAAGTTTTGCATCTTTTACATGCCGAAGGTTTGCGAAATGCTCCAAAACACTCCCAAACATCATTTTGGGTCTAATGGAGTAGAATGGTTGTTTTTGTTGCGAAACCATTTTCGCAACTTCGGTACCACGAAATAGTGCATTCAGGCCCGAAACACAAGTTTTGCATCGTTTACATGCCAAAGGTTTGCGAAATGCCCCAAAACACTCCCAAACATCATTTTGGGTGTAATGGAGTAGAATGGGTGTTTTCGTTGCGAAACTATTTTCGCAACATCGGTACCCCGAAATAGTGCATTCAGGCCGAAACACAAGTTTTGCATCTTTTTACATGCCGAAGGTTTGCAATATCCTCCAAAACACACCCAAACATCATTTTGGGTCTAATGGAGTAGAATGGTTGTTTTTGTTGCGAAACCATTTTCACAACTTCGGTACCACGAAATAATGCATTCAGGCTCGAAACACAAGTTTTGCATCTTTTTACATGCCGAAGGTTTGCGATATGCTCGAAAACACTCCCAAACATCATTTTGGGTCCAACGGAGTAGAATGGTTGTTTTTGTTGCGAAACCATTTTCGCAACTTCGGTACCACGAAATAGTGCATTCGGGTCCGAAACACAAGTTTTGCATCTTTTACATGCCGAAGGTTTGCGATATGCTCCAAAACACTCCCAAACATCATTTTGTGTGTAATGGAGTAGAATGGTTGTTTTCGTTGCGAAACCATTTTCGCAACATCGGTACCCCGAAATAGTGCATTCAGGCCCGAAACACAAGTTTTGCATCTTTTACATGCCGAAGGTTTGCGAAATGCTCCAAAACACTCCCAAACATCATTTTGGGTCTAATGGAGTAGAATGGTTGTTTTTGTTGCGAAACCATTTTCGCAACTTCGGTACCACGAAATAGTGCATTCAGGCCCGAAACACAAGTTTTGCATCGTTTACATGCCAAAGGTTTGCGAAATGCCCCAAAACACTCCCAAACATCATTTTTGGTGTAATGGAGTAGAATGGGTGTTTTCGTTGCGAAACTATTTTCGCAACATCGGTACCCCGAAATAGTGCATTCAGGCCGAAACACAAGTTTTGCATCTTTTTACGTGCCGAAGGTTTGCAATATCCTCCAAAACACACCCAAACATCATTTTGGATCTAATGGAGTAGAATGGTTGTTTTTGTTGCGAAACCATTTTCACAACTTCGGTACCACGAAATAATGCAGTCAGGCTCGAAACACAAGTTTTGCATCTTTTTACATGCCGAAGGTTTGCGATATGCTCGAAAACACTCCCAAACATCATTTTGGGTCCAATGGAGTAGAATGGTTGTTTTTGTTGCGAAACCATTTTCGCAATATCGGTACCCCGAAATAGTGCATTCAGGCCCGAAACACAAGTTTTGCATCTTTTACATGCCGAAGGTTTGCGATATGCTCCAAAACACTCCCAAACATCATTTTGTGTGTAATGGAGTAGAATGGTTGTTTTCGTTGCGAAACCATTTTCGCAACATCGGTACCCCGAAATAGTGCATTCAGGCTCGAAAAATAAGTTTTGCATCTTTTTACATGCCGAAGGTTTGCGATATGCTCCAAAACACTCCCAAACATCATTTTGGGTCCAATGGAGTAGAATGGTTGTTTTTGTTGCGAAACCATTTTCGCAACTTCTGTACCACGAAATAGTGCATTGAGGCCCGAAACACAAGTTTTGCATCTTTTACATGCCGAATGTTTGCGATATGCTCCAAAACACTCCCAAACATCATTTTGTGTGTAATGGAGTAGAATGGGTGTTTTCGTTGCGAAACCATTTTCGCAACATCGGTACCCCGAAATAGTGCATTCAGGCTCGAAACACAAGTTTTGCATCTTTTTACGTGCCGAAGGTTTGCGATATGCTCCAAAACACTCCCAAACATCATTTTGGGTCTAATGGAGTAGAATGGTTGTTTTCGTTGCGAAACTATTTTCGCAACTTCGGTAGCCCGAAATAGTGCATTCAGGCCCGAAACACAAGTTTTGCGTCTTTTACATGCCGAAGGTTTGCGATATGCTCCAAAACACTCCCAAACATCATTTTGTGTGTAATGGAGTAGAATGGGTGTTTTCGTTGCGAAACCATTTTTGCAACATCGGTACCCCGAAATAGTGCATTCAGGCTCGAAACACAAGTTTTGCATCTTTTTACATGCCGAAGGTTTGCGATATGCTCCAAAACACTTCCAAACATCATTTTGGGTCTAATGGAGTAGAATGGTTGTTTTTGTTGCGAAACCATTTTCGCAACTTCGGTACCACGAAATAGTGCATTCAGGCCCGAAACACAAGTTTTGCATCTTTTACATGCCGAAGGTTTGCGATATACTCCAAAATACTCCCAAACATCATTTTGTGTGTAATGGAGTAGAATGGGTGTTTTCGTTGCGAAACCATATTCGCAACAGCGGTACCCCGAAATAGTGCATTCAGGCTCGAAACACAAGTTTTGCATCTTTTTACATGCCGAAGGTTTGCGATATGCTCCAAAACACTCCCAAACATCATTTTGGGTCTAATGGAGTAGAATGGTTGTTTTCGTTGCGAAACTATTTTCGCAACTTCGGTAGCCCGAAATAGTGCATTCAGGCCCGAAACACAAGTTTTGCGTCTTTTACATGCCGAAGGTTTGCGATATGCTCCAAAACACTCCCAAACATCATTTTGTGTGTAATGGAGTAGAATGGGTGTTTTCGTTGCGAAACCATTTTCGCAACAGCGGTACCCCGAAATAGTGCATTCAGGCTCGAAACACAAGTTTTGCATCTTTTTACATGCCGAAGGTTTGCGATATGCTCCAAAACACTCCCAAACATCATTTTGGGTCCAATGGAGTAGAATGGTTGTTTTCGTTGCGAAACTATTTTCGCAACTTCGGTAGCCCGAAATAGTGCATTCAGGCCCGAAACACAAGTTTTGCGTCTTTTACATGCCGAAGGTTTGCGATATGCTCCAAAACACTCCCAAACATCATTTTGTGTGTAATGGAGTAGAATGGGTGTTTTCGTTGCGAAACCATTTTTGCAACATCGGTACCCCGAAATAGTGCATTCAGGCTCGAAACACAAGTTTTGCATCTTTTTACATGCCGAAGGTTTGCGATATGCTCCAAAACACTTCCAAACATCATTTTGGGTCTAATGGAGTAGAATGGTTGTTTTTGTTGCGAAACCATTTTCGCAACTTCGGTACCACGAAATAGTGCATTCAGGCCCGAAACACAAGTTTTGCATCTTTTACATGCCGAAGGTTTGCGATATGCTCCAAAATACTCCCAAACATCATTTTGTGTGTAATGGAGTAGAATGGGTGTTTTCGTTGCGAAACCATTTTCGCAACAGCGGTACCCCGAATTAGTGCATTCAGGCTCGAAACACAAGTTTTGCATCTTTTTACATGCCGAAGGTTTGCGATATGCTCCAAAACACTCCCAAACATCATTTTGGGTCTAATGGAGTAGAATGGTTGTTTTCGTTGCGAAACTATTTTCGCAACTTCGGTAGCCCGAAATAGTGCATTCAGGCCCGAAACACAAGTTTTGCATCTTTTAGATGCCGAAGGTTTGCGATATGCTCCAAAACAATCCCAAACATCATTTTGTGTGTAATGGAGTAGAATGGGTGTTTTCGTCGCGAAACCATTTTCGCAACATCGGTACCCCGAAATAGTGCATTCAGGCCCGAAACACAAGTTTTGCATCTTTTACATGCCGAAGGTTTGCGAAATGCTCCAAAACACTCCCAAACATCATTTTGGGTCTAATGGAGTAGAATGGTTGTTTTTGTTGCGAAACCATTTTCGCAACTTCGGTACCACGAAATAGTGCATTCAGGCCCGAAACACAAGTTTTGCATCGTTTACATGCCAAAGGTTTGCGAAATGCCCCAAAACACTCCCAAACATCATTTTTGGTGTAATGGAGTAGAATGGGTGTTTTCGTTGCGAAACTATTTTCGCAACATCGGTACCCCGAAATAGTGCATTCAGGCCGAAACACAAGTTTTGCATCTTTTTACGTGCCGAAGGTTTGCAATATCCTCCAAAACACACCCAAACATCATTTTGGATCTAATGGAGTAGAATGGTTGTTTTTGTTGCGAAACCATTTTCACAACTTCGGTACCACGAAATAATGCAGTCAGGCTCGAAACACAAGTTTTGCATCTTTTTACATGCCGAAGGTTTGCGATATGCTCGAAAACACTCCCAAACATCATTTTGGGTCCAATGGAGTAGAATGGTTGTTTTTGTTGCGAAACCATTTTCGCAATATCGGTACCCCGAAATAGTGCATTCAGGCCCGAAACACAAGTTTTGCATCTTTTACATGCCGAAGGTTTGCGATATGCTCCAAAACACTCCCAAACATCATTTTGTGTGTAATGGAGTAGAATGGGTGTTTTCGTTGCGAAACCATTTTTGCAACATCGGTACCCCGAAATAGTGCATTCAGGCTCGAAACACAAGTTTTGCATCTTTTTACATGCCGAAGGTTTGCGATATGCTCCAAAACACTTCCAAACATCATTTTGGGTCTAATGGAGTAGAATGGTTGTTTTTGTTGCGAAACCATTTTCGCAACTTCGGTACCACGAAATAGTGCATTCAGGCCCGAAACACAAGTTTTGCATCTTTTACATGCCGAAGGTTTGCGATATGCTCCAAAATACTCCCAAACATCATTTTGTGTGTAATGGAGTAGAATGGGTGTTTTCGTTGCGAAACCATTTTCGCAACAGCGGTACCCCGAATTAGTGCATTCAGGCTCGAAACACAAGTTTTGCATCTTTTTACATGCCGAAGGTTTGCGATATGCTCCAAAACACTCCCAAACATCATTTTGGGTCTAATGGAGTAGAATGGTTGTTTTCGTTGCGAAACTATTTTCGCAACTTCGGTAGCCCGAAATAGTGCATTCAGGCCCGAAACACAAGTTTTGCATCTTTTAGATGCCGAAGGTTTGCGATATGCTCCAAAACAATCCCAAACATCATTTTGTGTGTAATGGAGTAGAATGGGTGTTTTCGTCGCGAAACCATTTTCGCAACATCGGTACCCCGAAATAGTGCATTCAGGCCCGAAACACAAGTTTTGCATCTTTTACATGCCGAAGGTTTGCGAAATGCTCCAAAACACTCCCAAACATCATTTTGGGTCTAATGGAGTAGAATGGTTGTTTTTGTTGCGAAACCATTTTCGCAACTTCGGTACCACGAAATAGTGCATTCAGGCCCGAAACACAAGTTTTGCATCGTTTACATGCCAAAGGTTTGCGAAATGCCCCAAAACACTCCCAAACATCATTTTTGGTGTAATGGAGTAGAATGGGTGTTTTCGTTGCGAAACTATTTTCGCAACATCGGTACCCCGAAATAGTGCATTCAGGCCGAAACACAAGTTTTGCATCTTTTTACGTGCCGAAGGTTTGCAATATCCTCCAAAACACACCCAAACATCATTTTGGATCTAATGGAGTAGAATGGTTGTTTTTGTTGCGAAACCATTTTCACAACTTCGGTACCACGAAATAATGCAGTCAGGCTCGAAACACAAGTTTTGCATCTTTTTACATGCCGAAGGTTTGCGATATGCTCGAAAACACTCCCAAACATCATTTTGGGTCCAATGGAGTAGAATGGTTGTTTTTGTTGCGAAACCATTTTCGCAATATCGGTACCCCGAAATAGTGCATTCAGGCCCGAAACACAAGTTTTGCATCTTTTACATGCCGAAGGTTTGCGATATGCTCCAAAACACTCCCAAACATCATTTTGTGTGTAATGGAGTAGAATGGTTGTTTTCGTTGCGAAACCATTTTCGCAACATCGGTACCCCGAAATAGTGCATTCAGGCTCGAAAAATAAGTTTTGCATCTTTTTACATGCCGAAGGTTTGCGATATGCTCCAAAACACTCCCAAACATCATTTTGGGTCCAATGGAGTAGAATGGTTGTTTTTGTTGCGAAACCATTTTCGCAACTTCTGTACCACGAAATAGTGCATTGAGGCCCGAAACACAAGTTTTGCATCTTTTACATGCCGAATGTTTGCGATATGCTCCAAAACACTCCCAAACATCATTTTGTGTGTAATGGAGTAGAATGGGTGTTTTCGTTGCGAAACCATTTTCGCAACATCGGTACCCCGAAATAGTGCATTCAGGCTCGAAACACAAGTTTTGCATCTTTTTACGTGCCGAAGGTTTGCGATATGCTCCAAAACACTCCCAAACATCATTTTGGGTCTAATGGAGTAGAATGGTTGTTTTCGTTGCGAAACTATTTTCGCAACTTCGGTAGCCCGAAATAGTGCATTCAGGCCCGAAACACAAGTTTTGCGTCTTTTACATGCCGAAGGTTTGCGATATGCTCCAAAACACTCCCAAACATCATTTTGTGTGTAATGGAGTAGAATGGGTGTTTTCGTTGCGAAACCATTTTTGCAACATCGGTACCCCGAAATAGTGCATTCAGGCTCGAAACACAAGTTTTGCATCTTTTTACATGCCGAAGGTTTGCGATATGCTCCAAAACACTTCCAAACATCATTTTGGGTCTAATGGAGTAGAATGGTTGTTTTTGTTGCGAAACCATTTTCGCAACTTCGGTACCACGAAATAGTGCATTCAGGCCCGAAACACAAGTTTTGCATCTTTTACATGCCGAAGGTTTGCGATATACTCCAAAATACTCCCAAACATCATTTTGTGTGTAATGGAGTAGAATGGGTGTTTTCGTTGCGAAACCATATTCGCAACAGCGGTACCCCGAAATAGTGCATTCAGGCTCGAAACACAAGTTTTGCATCTTTTTACATGCCGAAGGTTTGCGATATGCTCCAAAACACTCCCAAACATCATTTTGGGTCTAATGGAGTAGAATGGTTGTTTTCGTTGCGAAACTATTTTCGCAACTTCGGTAGCCCGAAATAGTGCATTCAGGCCCGAAACACAAGTTTTGCGTCTTTTACATGCCGAAGGTTTGCGATATGCTCCAAAACACTCCCAAACATCATTTTGTGTGTAATGGAGTAGAATGGGTGTTTTCGTTGCGAAACCATTTTCGCAACAGCGGTACCCCGAAATAGTGCATTCAGGCTCGAAACACAAGTTTTGCATCTTTTTACATGCCGAAGGTTTGCGATATGCTCCAAAACACTCCCAAACATCATTTTGGGTCCAATGGAGTAGAATGGTTGTTTTTGTTGCGAAACCATTTTCGCAACTTCGGTACCACGAAATAGTGCATTGAGGCCCGAAACACAAGTTTTGCATCTTTTACATGCCGAATGTTTGCGATATGCTCCAAAACACTCCCAAACATCATTTTGGGTGTTACGGAGTAGAATGGGTGTTTTCGTTGCGAAACTATTTTCGCAACATCAGTACCTCGAAATAGTGCATTCAGGCCGAAACACAAGTTTTGCATCTTTTTACATGCCGAAGATTTGTGATATGCTCCAAAACACTCGCAAACATCATTTTGGGTCTAATGGAGTAGAATGGTTGTTTTCGTTGCGAAATCATTTTCGCAACTTCTGTACTCTGAAAGAATGCACTCAGGCTCGAAACACAAGTTTTGCATCTTTTTACATGTCGAAGGTTTGCGATATGTCCAAAACACTCCCAAACATCATTCTGGGTCTAATGGGGTAGAATGGGTGTTTTCGTTGCGAAACCATTTTCGCAACTTCGGTACCCCGAAAGAATGCACTCAGGCTCGAAACACAAGTTTTGCATCTTTTTACATGCCGAAGGTTCGCGATATGCTCCAAAACACTCCCAAACATCATTTTGTGTGTAATGGAGTAGAATGGGTGTTCTCGTTGCGAAACCATTTTCGCAACATCGGTACCCCGAAATAGTGCATTCTGGCTCGAAACACAAGTTTTGCATCTTTTTACATGCCGAAGGTTTGCGATATGCTCCAAAACACTCCCAAACATCATTTTGGGTCTAATGGACTAGAATGGTTGTTTTTGTTGCGAATCCATTTTCGCAACTTCGGTACCACAAAATAGTGCATTGAGGCCCGAAACACAAGTTTTGCATCTTTTACATGCCGAAGGTTTGCGATATGCTCCAAAACACTCCCAGACATCATTTTGTGTGTAATGGAGTAGAATGGGTGTTTTCGTTGCGAAACCATTTTCGCAACATCGGTACCCCGAAATAGTGCATTCAGGACCGAAACACAAGTTTTGCATCTTTTACATGCCGAAGGTTTGCGAAATGCTCCAAAACACTCCCAAACATCATTTTGGGTCTAATGGAGTAGAATGGTTGTTTTTGTTGCGAAACCATTTTCGCAACTTCGGACCACGAAATAGTGCATTCAGGCCCGAAACACAAGCTTTGCATCTTTTACATGCCGAAGGTTTGCGAAATGCTCCAAAACACTCCCAAACATCATTTTGGGTGTTATGGAGTAGAATGGGTGTTTTCGTTGCGAAACTATTTTCGCAACATCGGTACCTCGAAATAGTGCATTCAGGCCGAAACACAAGTTTTGCATCTTTTTACATGCCGAAGATTTGTGATATGCTCCAAAACACTCCCAAACATCATTTTGGGTCTAATGGAGTAGAATGGTTGTTTTCGTTGCGAAACCATTTTCGCAACTTCTGTACTCCGAAAGAATGCACTCAGGCTCGAAACACAAGTTTTGCATCTTTTTACATGCCGAAGGTTTGCGATATGTCCAAAACACTCCCAAACATCATTCTGGGTCTAATGGGGTAGAATGGGTGTTTTCGTTGTGAAACCATTTTCGCAACTTCGGTACCCCGAAAGAATGCACTCAGGCTCGAAACACAAGTTTTGCATCTTTTTACATGCCGAAGGTTCGCGATATGCTCCAAAACACTCCCAAACATCATTTTGTGTGTAATGGAGTAGAATGTGTGTTTTCGTTGCGAAACCATTTTCGCAATATCGGTACCCTGAAATAGTGCATTCAGGCTCGAAACACAAGTTTTGCATCTTTTTACATGCCGAAGGTTTGCGATATGCTCCAAAACACTCCCAAACATCATTTTGGGTCCAATGGAGTAGAATGGTTGTTTTTGTTGCGAAACCATTTTCGCAACTTCGGTACCACGAAATAGTGCATTGAGGCCCGAAACACAAGTTTTGCATCTTTTACATGCCGAAGGTTTGCGATATGCTCCAAAACACTGCCAAACATCATTTTGTGTGTAATGGAGTAGAATGGCTGTTTTCGTTGCGAAACCATTTTCGCAACATCGGTACCCCGAAATAGTGCATTCAGGCTCGAAACACAAGTTTTGCATCTTTTTACATGCCGAAGGTTTGCGATATGCTCCAAAACACTCCCAAACATCATTTTGGGTCTAATGGAGTAGAATGGTTGTTTTCGTTGCGAAACTATTTTCGCAACTTCGGTAGCCCGAAATAGTGCATTCAGGCCCGAAACACAAGTTTTGCATCTTTTACATGCCGAAGGTTTGCGATATGCTCCAAAACAATCCCAAACATCATTTTGTGTGTAATGGAGTAGAATGGGTGTTTTCGTTGCGAAACCATTTTCGCAACATCGGTACCCCGAAATAGTGCATTCAGGCCCGAAACACAAGTTTTGCATCTTTTACATGCCGAAGGTTTGCGAAATGCTCCAAAACACTCCCAAACATCATTTTGGGTCTAATGGAGTAGAATGGTTGTTTTTGTTGCGAAACCATTTTCGCAACTTCGGTACCACGAAATAGTGCATTCAGGCCCGAAACACAAGTTTTGCATCGTTTACATGCCAAAGGTTTGCGAAATGCCCCAAAACACTCCCAAACATCATTTTGGGTGTAATGGAGTAGAATGGGTGTTTTCATTGCGAAACTATTTTCGCAACATCGGTACCCCGAAATAGTGCATTCAGGCCGAAACACAAGTTTTGCATCTTTTTACGTGCCGAAGGTTTGCAATATCCTCCAAAACACACCCAAACATCATTTTGGATCTAATGGAGTAGAATGGTTGTTTTTGTTGCGAAACCATTTTCACAACTTCGGTACCACGAAATAATGCAGTCAGGCTCGAAACACAAGTTTTGCATCTTTTTACGTGCCGAAGGTTTGCGATATGCTCGAAAACACTCCCAAACATCATTTTGGGTCCAATGGAGTAGAATGGTTGTTTTTGTTGCGAAACCATTTTCGCAATATCGGTACCCCGAAATAGTGCATTCAGGCCCGAAACACAAGTTTTGCATCTTTTACATGCCGAAGGTTTGCGATATGCTCCAAAACACTCCCAAACATCATTTTGGGTCTAATGGAGTAGAATGGTTGTTTTTGTTGCGAAACCATTTTCGCAACTTCGGTACCACGAAATAGTGCATTCAGTCCCGAAACACAAGTTTTGCATCTTTTACATGCCGAAGGTTTGCGATATGCTCCAAAATACTCCCAAACATCATTTTGTGTGTAATGGAGTAGACTGGGTGTTTTCTATGCGAAACCATTTTCGCAACATCGGTACCCCGAAATAGTGCATTCAGGCTCGAAACACAAGTTTTGCATCTTTTTACATGCCGAAGGTTTGCGATATGCTCCAAAACACTCCCAAACATCATTTTGGGTCTAATGGAGTAGAATGGTTGTTTTTGTTGCGAAACCATTTTCGCAACTTCGGTACCACGAAATAGTGCATTCAGTCCCGAAACATAAGTTTTGCATCTTTTACATGCCGAAGGTTTGCGATATGCTCCAAAATACTCCCAAACATCATTTTGTGTGTAATGGAGTAGACTGGGTGTTTTCTATGCGAAACCATTTTCGCAACTTCGGTACCACGAAATAGTGCATTCAGGCCCGAAACACAAGTTTTGCATGGTTTACATGTCAAAGGTTTGCGATATGCTCCAAAACAATCCCAAACATCATTCTGGGTCTAATGGATTAGAATGGGTGTTTTCGTTGCGAAACCATTTTCGCAACTTGGGTACCCCGAAATAGTGCATTCAGGCCGAAACACAAGTTTTGCATCTTTTTACATGCCGAAGATTTGTGATATGCTCCAAAACACTCCCAAACATCATTTTGGGTCTAATGGAGTAGAATGGTTGTTTTCGTTGCGAAACCATTTTCGCAACTTCGGTACCCCGAAAGAATGCACTCAGGCTCGAAACACAAGTTTTGCATCTTTTTACATGCCGAAGGTTTGCGATATGCTCCAAAACACTCCCAAACATCATTCTGGGTCTAATGGGGTAGAATGGGTGTTTTCGTTGCGAAACCATTTTCGCAACTTCGGTACCACGAAATAGTGCATTAAGGACCGAAACACAAGTTTTGCATCTTTTACATGCCGAAGGTTTGCGATATGCTCCAAAACACTCCCAAACATCATTTTGTGTGTAATGGAGTAGAATGGGTGTTTTCGTTGCGAAACCATTTTTGCAACATCGGTGCCCCGAAATAGTGCATTTAGGCTCGAAACACAAGTTTTGCATCTTTTTACATACCGAAGGTTTGCGATATGCTCCAAAATACTCCCAAACATCATTTTGGGTCTAATGGAGTAGAATGGTTGTTTTCGTTGCGGAACTATTTTCGCAACTTCGGTAGCCCGAAATAGTGCATTCAGGCCCGAAACACAAGTTTTGCATCTTTTACATGCCGAAGGTTTGCGATATGCTCCAAAACACTCCCAAACATCATTTTGTGTGTAATGGAGTAGAATGGGTGTTTTCGTTGCGAAACCATTTTCGCAACATCGGTACCCCGAAATAGTGCATTCAGGCTCGAAACACAAGTTTTGCATCTTTTTACATGCCGAAGGTTTGCGATATGCTCCAAAACACTCCCAAACATCATTTTGGGTCTAATGGAGTAGAATGGTTGTTTTTGTTGCGAAACCATTTTCGCAACTTCGGTACCACGAAATAGTGCATTCAGACCCGAAACACAAGTTTTGCATCTTTTACATGCCGAAGGTTTGCGATATGCTACAAAACACTCCCAGACATCATTTTGTGTGTAATGGAGTAGATTGGGTGTTTCGTTGCGAAACCATTTTCGCAACATCGGTACCCCGAAATAGTGCATTTCGGCCCGAAACACAAGTTTTGCATCTTTTACATGCCGAAGGTTTGCGAAATGCTCCAAAATACTCCCAAACATCATTTTGGGTCTAATGGAGTAGAATGGTTGTTTTTGTTGCGAAACCATTTTCGCAACTTCGGTACCACGAAATAGTGCATTCAGGCCCGAAACACAAGTTTTGCATCGTTTACATGCCAAAGGTTTGCGAAATGCCCCAAAACACTCCCAAACATCATTTTGGGTGTAATGGAGTAGAATGGGTGTTTTCATTGCGAAACTATTTTCGCAACATCGGTACCCCGAAATAGTGCATTCAGGCCGAAACACAAGTTTTGCATCTTTTTACGTGCCGAAGGTTTGCAATATCCTCCAAAACACACCCAAACATCATTTTGGATCTAATGGAGTAGAATGGTTGTTTTTGTTGCGAAACCATTTTCACAACTTCGGTACCACGAAATAATGCAGTCAGGCTCGAAACACAAGTTTTGCATCTTTTTACGTGCCGAAGGTTTGCGATATGCTCGAAAACACTCCCAAACATCATTTTGGGTCCAATGGAGTAGAATGGTTGTTTTTGTTGCGAAACCATTTTCGCAATATCGGTACCCCGAAATAGTGCATTCAGGCCCGAAACACAAGTTTTGCATCTTTTACATGCCGAAGGTTTGCGATATGCTCCAAAACACTCCCAAACATCATTTTGGGTCTAATGGAGTAGAATGGTTGTTTTTGTTGCGAAACCATTTTCGCAACTTCGGTACCACGAAATAGTGCATTCAGTCCCGAAACACAAGTTTTGCATCTTTTACATGCCGAAGGTTTGCGATATGCTCCAAAATACTCCCAAACATCATTTTGTGTGTAATGGAGTAGACTGGGTGTTTTCTATGCGAAACCATTTTCGCAACATCGGTACCCCGAAATAGTGCATTCAGGCTCGAAACACAAGTTTTGCATCTTTTTACATGCCGAAGGTTTGCGATATGCTCCAAAACACTCCCAAACATCATTTTGGGTCTAATGGAGTAGAATGGTTGTTTTTGTTGCGAAACCATTTTCGCAACTTCGGTACCACGAAATAGTGCATTCAGTCCCGAAACACAAGTTTTGCATCTTTTACATGCCGAAGGTTTGCGATATGCTCCAAAATACTCCCAAACATCATTTTGTGTGTAATGGAGTAGACTGGGTGTTTTCTATGCGAAACCATTTTCGCAACTTCGGTACCACGAAATAGTGCATTCAGGCCCGAAACACAAGTTTTGCATGGTTTACATGTCAAAGGTTTGCGATATGCTCCAAAACAATCCCAAACATCATTCTGGGTCTAATGGATTAGAATGGGTGTTTTCGTTGCGAAACCATTTTCGCAACTTGGGTACCCCGAAATAGTGCATTCAGGCCGAAACACAAGTTTTGCATCTTTTTACATGCCGAAGATTTGTGATATGCTCCAAAACACTCCCAAACATCATTTTGGGTCTAATGGAGTAGAATGGTTGTTTTCGTTGCGAAACCATTTTCGCAACTTCGGTACCCCGAAAGAATGCACTCAGGCTCGAAACACAAGTTTTGCATCTTTTTACATGCCGAAGGTTTGCGATATGCTCCAAAACACTCCCAAACATCATTCTGGGTCTAATGGGGTAGAATGGGTGTTTTCGTTGCGAAACCATTTTCGCAACTTCGGTACCACGAAATAGTGCATTAAGGACCGAAACACAAGTTTTGCATCTTTTACATGCCGAAGGTTTGCGATATGCTCCAAAACACTCCCAAACATCATTTTGTGTGTAATGGAGTAGAATGGGTGTTTTCGTTGCGAAACCATTTTTGCAACATCGGTGCCCCGAAATAGTGCATTTAGGCTCGAAACACAAGTTTTGCATCTTTTTACATACCGAAGGTTTGCGATATGCTCCAAAATACTCCCAAACATCATTTTGGGTCTAATGGAGTAGAATGGTTGTTTTCGTTGCGGAACTATTTTCGCAACTTCGGTAGCCCGAAATAGTGCATTCAGGCCCGAAACACAAGTTTTGCATCTTTTACATGCCGAAGGTTTGCGATATGCTCCAAAACACTCCCAAACATCATTTTGTGTGTAATGGAGTAGAATGGGTGTTTTCGTTGCGAAACCATTTTCGCAACATCGGTACCCCGAAATAGTGCATTCAGGCTCGAAACACAAGTTTTGCATCTTTTTACATGCCGAAGGTTTGCGATATGCTCCAAAACACTCCCAAACATCATTTTGGGTCTAATGGAGTAGAATGGTTGTTTTTGTTGCGAAACCATTTTCGCAACTTCGGTACCACGAAATAGTGCATTCAGACCCGAAACACAAGTTTTGCATCTTTTACATGCCGAAGGTTTGCGATATGCTACAAAACACTCCCAGACATCATTTTGTGTGTAATGGAGTAGATTGGGTGTTTCGTTGCGAAACCATTTTCGCAACATCGGTACCCCGAAATAGTGCATTTCGGCCCGAAACACAAGTTTTGCATCTTTTACATGCCGAAGGTTTGCGAAATGCTCCAAAATACTCCCAAACATCATTTTGGGTCTAATGGAGTAGAATGGTTGTTTTTGTTGCGAAACCATTTTCGCAACTTCGGTACCACGAAATAGTGCATTCAGGCCTGAAACACAAGCTTTGCATCTTTTACATGCCGAAGGTTTGCGAAATGCTCCAAAACACTCCCAAACATCATTTTAAGTGTTATGGAGTAGAATGGGTGTTTTCGTTGCGAAACTATTTTCGCAACATCGGTACCTCGAAATAGTGCATTCAGGCCGAAACACAAGGTTTGCATCTTTTTACATGCCGAAGATTTGTGATATGCTCCAAAACACTCCCAAACAACATTTTGGGTCTAATGGAGTAGAATGGTTGTTTTCGTTGCGAAACCATTTTCGCAACTTCTGTACCCCGAAAGAATGCACTCAGGCTCGAAACACAAGTTTTGAATCTTTTTACATGCCGACGGTTTGCGATATGTCCTAAACACTCCCAAACATTATTCTGGGTCTAATGGGGTAGAATGGGTGTTTTCGTTGTGAAACCATTTTCGCAACTTCGGTACCCCGAAAGAATGCACTCAGGCTCCAAACACAAGTTTTGCATCTTTTTACATGCCGAAGGTTCGCGATATGCTCCAAAACACTCCCAAACATCATTCTGGGTCTAATGGAGTAGAATCGTTGTTTTTGTTGCGAAACCATTTTCGCAACTTCGGTACCACAAAATAGTGCATTCAGGCCCAAAACACAAGTTTTGCATCTTTTACATGCCGAAGGTTTGCGATATGCTCCAAAACACTCCCAAACATCATTTTGTGTGTAATGGAGTAGAATGGGTGTTTTCGTTGCGAAACCATTTTCGCAACATCGGTACCCCGAAATAGTGCATTCAGGCTCGAAACACAAGTTTTGCATCTTTTTACATGCCGAAGGTTTGCGATATGCTCCAAAACACTCCCAAACATCATTTTGGGTCTAATGGAGTAGAATGGTTGTTTTTGTTGCGAAACCATTTTCGCAACTTCGGTACCACGAAATAGTGCATTCAGGCCCGAAACACAAGTTTTGCATCTTTTACATGCCGAAGGTTTGCGATATGCTCCAAAACACTCCCAGACATCATTTTGTGTGTAATGGAGTAGAATGGGTGTTTTCGTTGCGAAAACATTTTCGCAACATCGGTACCCCGAAATAGTGCATTCAGGCCCGAAACACAAGTTTTGCATCTTTTACATGCCGAAGGTTTGCGAAATGCTCCAAAACACTCCCAAACATCATTTTGGGTCTAATGGAGTAGAATGGATGTTTTTGTTGCGAAACCATTTTCACAACTTCGGTACCACGAAATAGTGCATTCAGGCCCGAAACACAAGCTTTGCATCTTTTACATGCCGAAGGTTTGCGAAATGCTCCAAAACACTCCCAAACATCATTCTGGGTCTAATGGGGTACAATGGGTGTTTTCGTTGCGAAACTATTTTCGCAACATCGGTACCTCAAAATAGTGCATTCAGGCCGAAACACAAGTTTTGCATCTTTTTACATGCCGAAGATTTGTGATATGCTCCAAAACACTCCCAAACACCATTTTGGGTCTAATGGAGTAGAATGGTTGTTTTCGTTGCGAAACCATTTTCGCAACTTCTGTACCCCGAAAGAATGCACTCAGGCTCGAAACACAAGTTTTGCATCTTTTTACATGCCGAAGGTTTGCGATATGTCCAAAACACTCCCAAACATCATTCTGGGTCTAATGGGGTAGAATGGGTGTTTTCGTTGCGAAACCATTTTCGCAACTTCGGTACCCTGAAAGAATGCACTCAGGCTCGGAACACAAGTTTTGCATCTTTTTACATGCCGAAGGTTCGCGATATGCTCCAAAACACTCCCAAACATCATTCTGGGTCTAATGGAGTAGAATGGTTGTTTTTGTTGCGAAACCATTTTCGCAACTTCGGTACCACGAAATAGTGCATTCAGGCCGAAACACAAGTTTTGCATCTTTTTACATGCCGAAGATTTGTGATATGCTCCAAAACACTCCCAAACATCATTTGGGGTCTAATGGAGTAGAATGGTTGTTTTCGTTGCGAAACCATTTTCGCAACTTCGGTACCCCGAAAGAATGCACTCAGGCTCGAAACACAAGTTTTGCATCTTTTTACATGCCGAAGGTTTGCGATATGCTCCAAAACACTCCCAAACATCATTCTGGGTCTAATGGGGTAGAATGGGTGTTTTCGTTGCGAAACCATTTTTGCAACATCGGTTCCCCGAAATAGTGCATTCAGCGCCGAAACACAAGTTTTGCATCTTTTTACATGCCGAAGGTTTTCGATATGCTCCAAAACACTCCCAAACATCATTCTGGGTTTAATGGGGTAGAATGGGTGACCATTTTCGCAACTTCGGTACCCCGAAATAGTGCATTCAAGCCTGAAACACAAGTTTTGCATCTTTTACATGCCGAAGGTTTGCGATATGCTCCAAAACACTCCCAAACATCATTTTGGGTGTAATGGAGTAGAATGGGTGTTTTCGTTGTGAAACCATTTTCGCAACATCGGTACCCCGAAATAGTGCATTCAGGACCGAAACACAAGTTTTGCATCTTTTTACACGCCGAAGATTTGCGATATGCTCCAAAACACTCCCAAACATCATTTTGGTTCTAATGGAGTAGAATGGTTGTTTTTGTTGCGAAACCATTTTCGCAACTTCGGTACCACGAAATAGTGCATTCAGGCCCGAAACACAAGTTTTGCATCTTTTACATGCCGAAGGTTTGCGATATGTCCAAAACACTCCCAAACATCATTCTGGGTCTAATGGGGTAGAATGGGTGTTTTCGTTGCGAAACCATTTTCGCAACTTCGGTACCCCGAAAGAATGCACTCAGGCTCGAAACACAAGTTTTGCATCTTTTTACATGCCGAAGGTTCGCGATATGCTCCAAAACACTCCCAAACATCATTCTGGGTCTAATGGAGTAGAATGGTTGTTTTTGTTGCGAAACCATTTTCGCAACTTCGGTACCACGAAATAGTGCATTCAGGCCGAAACACAAGTTTTGCATCTTTTTACATGCCGAAGATTTGTGATATGCTCCAAAACACTCCCAAACATCATTTGGGGTCTAATGGAGTAGAATGGTTGTTTTCGTTGCGAAACCATTTTCGCAACTTCGGTACCCCGAAAGAATGCACTCAGGCTCGAAACACAAGTTTTGCATCTTTTTACATGCCGAAGGTTTGCGATATGCTCCAAAACACTCCCAAACATCATTCTGGGTCTAATGGGGTAGAATGGGTGTTTTCGTTGCGAAACCATTTTTGCAACTTCGGTTCCCCGAAATAGTGCATTCAGCGCCGAAACACAAGTTTTGCATCTTTTTACATGCCGAAGGTTTTCGATATGCTCCAAAACACTCCCAAACATCATTCTTGGTTTAATGGGGTAGAATGGGTGACCATTTTCGCAACTTCGGTACCCCGAAATAGTGCATTCAAGCCTGAAACACAAGTTTTGCATCTTTTACATGCCGAAGGTTTGCGATATGCTCCAAAACACTCCCAAACATCATTTTGGGTGTAATGGAGTAGAATGGGTGTTTTCGTTGTGAAACCATTTTCGCAACATCGGTACCCCGAAATAGTGCATTCAGGACCGAAACACAAGTTTTGCATCTTTTTACACGCCGAAGATTTGCGATATGCTCCAAAACACTCCCAAACATCATTTTGGTTCTAATGGAGTAGAATGGTTGTTTTTGTTGCGAAACCATTTTCGCAACTTCGGTACCACGAAATAGTGCATTCAGGCCCGAAACACAAGTTTTGCATCTTTTACATGCCGAAGGTTTGCGATATGCTGCAAAACACTCCCAGACATCATTTTGTGTGTAATGGAGTAGAATGGGTGTTTTCGTTGCGAAACCATTTTCGCAACATCGGTACCCCGAAATAGTGCATTCAGGCTCGAAACACAAGTTTTGCATCTTTTTACATGCCGAAGGTTTGCGATATGCTACAAAACACTCCCAAACATCATTTTGGGACCAATGGAGTAGAATGGTTGTTTTTGTTGCGAAACCATTTTCGCAACTTCGGTACCACGAAATAGTGCATTGAGGCCCGAAACACAAGTTTTGCATCTTTTACATGCCGAAGGTTTGCGATATGCTCCAAAACACTCCCAAACATCATTTTGGGTCCAATGGAGTAGAATGGTTGTTTTTGTTGCGAAACCATTTTCGCAAATTCGGTACCACGAAATAGTGCATTGAGGCCCGAAACACAAGTTTTGCATCTTTTACATGCCGAAGGTTTGCGATATGCTCCAAAACACTCCCAAACATCATTTTGTGTGTAATGGAGTAGAATGGGTGTTTTCGTTGCGAAACCATTTTCGCAACATCGGTACCCCGAAATAGTGCATTCAGGCTCGAAACACAAGTTTTGCATGTTTTTACATGCCGAAGGTTTGCGATATGCTCCAAAACACTCCCAAACATCATTTTGGGTCCAATGGAGTAGAATGGTTGTTTTTGTTGCGAAACCATTTTCGCAACTTCGGTACCACGAAATAGTGCATTGAGGCCCAAAACACAAGTTTTGCATCTTTTACATGCCGAAGGTTTGCGATATGCTCCAAAACACTCCCAAACATCATTTTGTGTGTAATGGAGTAGAATGGGTGTTTTCGTTGCGAAACCATTTTCGCAACATCGGTACCCCGAAATAGTGCATTCAGGCTCGAAACACAAGTTTTGCATCTTTTTACATGCCGAAGGTTTGCGTATGCTCCAAAACACTCCCAAACATCATTTTGGGTCTAATGGAGTAGAATGGTTGTTTTCGTTGCGAAACTATTTTCGCAACTTCGGTACCACGAAATAGTGCATTCAGGCTCGAAACACAAGTTTTGCATCTTTTTACATGCCGAAGGTTTGCGATATGCTCCAAAACACTCCCAAACATCATTTTGGGTCTAATGGAGTAGAATGGTTGTTTTTGTTGCGAAACCATTTTCGCAACTTCGGTACCACGAAATAGTGCATTCAGGCCCGAAACACAAGTTTTGCATCTTTTACATGCCGAAGGTTTGCGATATGCTCGAAAACACTCCCAGACATCATTTTGTGTGTAATGGAGTAGAATGGGTGTTTTCGTTGCGAAACCATTTTCGCAACATCGGTACCCCGAAATAGTGCATTCAGGCCCGAAACACAAGTTTTGCATCTTTTACATGCCGAAGGTTTGCGAAATGCTCCAAAACACTCCCAAACATCATTTTGGGTCTAATGGAGTAGAATGGATGTTTTTGTTGCGAAACCATTTTCGCAACTTCGGTACCACGAAATAGTGCATTCAGGCCCGAAACACAAGCTTTGCATCTTTTACATGCCGAAGGTTGGCGAAATGCTCCAAAACACTCCCAAACATCATTTTGGGTGTTATGGAGTAGAATGGGTGTTTTCGTTGCGAAACTATTTTCGCAACATCGGTACCTCGAAATAGTGCATTCAGGCCGAAACACAAGTTTTGCATCTTTTTACATGCCGAAGATTTGTGATATGCTCCAAAACACTCCCAAACATCATTTTGGGTCTAATGGAGTAGAATGGTTGTTTTCGTTGCGAAACCATTTTCGCAACTTCTGTACCCCGAAAAAATGCACTCAGGCTCGAAACACAAGTTTTGCATCTTTTTACATGCCGAAGGTTTGCGATATGTCCAAAACACTCCCAAACATCATTCTGGGTCTAATGGGGTAGAATGGGTGTTTTCGTTGCGAAACCATTTTCGCAACTTCGGTACCCCGAAAGAATGCACTCAGGCTCGAAACACAAGTTTTGCATCTTTTTACATGCCGAAGGTTTGCGATATGCTCCAAAACACTCCCAAACATCATTTTGGTTCTAATGGAGTAGAATGGTTGTTTTTGTTGCGAAACCATTTTCGCAACTTCGGTACCACGAAATAGTGCATTCAGGCCCGAAACACAAGTTTTGCTTCTTTTACATGCCGAAGGTTTGCGATATGCTCGAAAACACTCCCAGACATCATTTTGTGTGTAATGGAGTAGAATGGATGTTTTCGTTGCGAAACCATTTTCGCAACATCGGTACCCCGAAATAGTGCATTCAGGCCCGAAACACAAGTTTTGCATCTTTTACATGCCGAAGGTTTGCGATATGCTCCAAAACACTCCCAAACATCATTTTGTGTGTAATGGAGTAGAATGGGTGTTTTCGTTGCGAAACCATTTTCGCAACATCGGTACCCCGAAATAGTGCATTCAGGCTCGAAACACAAGTTTTGCATCTTTTTACATGCCGAAGGTTTGCGATATGCTCCAAAACACTCCCAAACATCATTTTGGGTCCAATGGAGTAGAATGGTTGTTTTTGTTGCGAAACCATTTTCGCAACTTCGGTACCACGAAATAGTGCATTGAGGCCCAAAACACAAGTTTTGCATCTTTTACATGCCGAAGGTTTGTGATATGCTCCAAAACACTCCCAAACATCATTTTGTGTGTAATGGAGTAGAATGGGTGTTTTCGTTGCGAAACCATTTTCGCAACATCGGTACCCCGAAATAGTGCATTCAGGCTCGAAACACAAGTTTTGCATCTTTTTACATGCCGAAGGTTTGCGTATGCTCCAAAACACTCCCAAACATCATTTTGGGTCTAATGGAGTAGAATGGTTGTTTTCGTTGCGAAACTATTTTCGCAACTTCGGTACCACGAAATAGTGCATTCAGGCTCGAAACACAAGTTTTGCATCTTTTTACATGCCGAAGGTTTGCGATATGCTCCAAAACACTCCCAAACATCATTTTGGGTCTAATGGAGTAGAATGGTTGTTTTTGTTGCGAAACCATTTTCGCAACTTCGGTACCACGAAATAGTGCATTCAGGCCCGAAACACAAGTTTTGCATCTTTTACATGCCGAAGGTTTGCGATATGCTCGAAAACACTCCCAGACATCATTTTGTGTGTAATGGAGTAGAATGGGTGTTTTCGTTGCGAAACCATTTTCGCAACATCGGTACCCCGAAATAGTGCATTCAGGCCCGAAACACAAGTTTTGCATCTTTTACATGCCGAAGGTTTGCGAAATGCTCCAAAACACTCCCAAACATCATTTTGGGTCTAATGGAGTAGAATGGATGTTTTTGTTGCGAAACCATTTTCGCAACTTCGGTACCACGAAATAGTGCATTCAGGCCCGAAACACAAGCTTTGCATCTTTTACATGCCGAAGGTTGGCGAAATGCTCCAAAACACTCCCAAACATCATTTTGGGTGTTATGGAGTAGAATGGGTGTTTTCGTTGCGAAACTATTTTCGCAACATCGGTACCTCGAAATAGTGCATTCAGGCCGAAACACAAGTTTTGCATCTTTTTACATGCCGAAGATTTGTGATATGCTCCAAAACACTCCCAAACATCATTTTGGGTCTAATGGAGTAGAATGGTTGTTTTCGTTGCGAAACCATTTTCGCAACTTCTGTACCCCGAAAAAATGCACTCAGGCTCGAAACACAAGTTTTGCATCTTTTTACATGCCGAAGGTTTGCGATATGTCCAAAACACTCCCAAACATCATTCTGGGTCTAATGGGGTAGAATGGGTGTTTTCGTTGCGAAACCATTTTCGCAACTTCGGTACCCCGAAAGAATGCACTCAGGCTCGAAACAAAAGTTTTGCATCTTTTTACATGCCGAAGGTTTGCGATATGCTCCAAAACACTCCCAAACATCATTCTGGGTCTAATGGGGTAGAATGGGTGTTTTCGTTGCGAAACCATTTTCGCAACTTCGGTTCCCCGAAATAGTGCACTCAGCGCCGAAACACAAGTTTTGCATCTTTCTACATGCCGAAGGTTTTTGATATGCTCCAAAACACTCCCAAACATCATTCTGGGTTTAATGGGGTAGAATGGGTGACCATTTTCGCAACTTCGGTACCCCGAAATAGTGCATTCAGGCCCGAAACACAAGTTTTGCATCTTTTACATGGTGAAGGTTTGCGATATGCTCGAAAACACTCCCATACATAATTTTGTGTGTAATGGAGTAGAATGGGTGTTTTCGTTGCGAAACCATTTTCGCAACATCGGTACCCCGAAATAGTGCATTCAGGCCCGAAACACAAGTTTTGCATCTTTTACATGCCGAAGGTTTGCGAAATGCTCCAAAACACTCCCAAACATCATTTTGGGTCTAATGGAGTAGAATGGATGTTTTTGTTGCGAAACCATTTTCGCAACTTCGGTACCACGAAATAGTGCATTCAGGCCCGAAACACAAGCTTTGCATCGTTTACATGCCGAAGGTGTGTGAAATGCTCCAAAACACTCCCAAACATCATTTTGGGTGTTATGGAGTAGAATGGGTGTTTTCGTTGCGAAACTATTTTCGCAACATCGGTACCTCGAAATAGTGCATTCAGGCCGAAACACAAGTTTTGCATCTTTTTGCATGCCGAAGATTTGTGATATGCTCCAAAACACTCCCAAACATCATTTTGGGTCTAATGGAGTAGAATGGTTGTTTTCGTTGCGAAACCATTTTCGCAACTTCTGTACCCCGAAAGAATGCACTCAGGCTCGAAACACAAGTTTTGCATCTTTTTACATGCCGAAGGTTTGCGATATGTCCAAAACACTCCCAAACATCATTTTGGGTCTAAAGGAGTAGAATGGTTGTTTTCGTTGCGAAACCATTTTCGCAACTTCTGTACCCCGAAAGAATGCACTCAGGCTCGAAACACAAGTTTTGCATCTTTTTACATGCCGAAGGTTTGCGATATGTCCAAAACACTCCCAAACATCATTCTGGGTCTAATGGGGTAGAATGGGTGTTTTCGTTGCGAAACCATTTTCGCAACTTCGGTACCCCGAAAGAATGCACTCAGGCTCGAAACACAAGTTTTGCATCTTTTTATATGCCGAAGGTTCGCGATATGCTCCAAAACACTCCTAAACATCATTCTGGGTCTAATGGAGTAGAATGGTTGTTTTTGTTGCGAAACCATTTTCGCAACTTCGGTACCATGAAATAGTGCATTCAGGCCCAAAACACAAGTTTTGCATCTTTTACATGCCGAAGGTTTGCGATATGGTCCAAAACACTCCCAAACATCATTTTGTGTGTAATGGCGTAGAATGGGTGTTTTCGTTGCAAAACCATTTTCGCAACATCGGTACCCCGAAATAGTGCATTCAGGCTCGAAACACAAGTTTTGCATCTTTTTACATGCCGAAGGTTTGCGATATGCTCCAAAACACTCCCAAACATCATTTTGGGTCTAATGGAGTAGAATGGTTGTTTTCGTTGCGAAACTATTTTCGCAACTTCGGTAGCCCGAAATAGTGCATTCAGGCCCGAAACACATGTTTTGCATCTTTTACATGCCGAAAGTTTGTGATATGCTCCAAAACACTCCCAAACATCATTTTGTGTGTAATGGAGTAGAATGGGTGTTTTAGTTGCGAAACCATTTTCGCAACATCGGTACCCCAAAATAGTGCATTCAGGCTCGAAACACAAGTTTTGCATCTTTTTACATGCCGAAGGTTTGCGATATGCTACAAAACACTCCCAAACATCATTTTGGGACCAATGGAGTAGAATGGTTGTTTTTGTTGCGAAACCATTTTCGCAACTTCGGTACCACGAAATAGTGCATTGAGGCCCGAAACACAAGTTTTGCATCTTTTACATGCCGAAGGTTTGCGATATGCTCCAAAACACTCCCAAACATCATTTTGGGTCTAATGGAGTAGAATGGTTGTTTTTGTTGCGAATCCATTTTCGCAACTTCGGTACCACGAAATAGTGCATTCAGGCCCGAAACACAAGTTTTGCATCTTTTACATGCCGAAGGTTTGCGATATGCTCGAAAACACTCCCAGACATCATTTTGTGTGTAATGGAGTAGAATGGGTGTTTTCGTTGCGAAACCATTTTCGCAACATCGGTACCCCGAAATAGTGCATTCAGGCCCGAAACACAAGTTTTGCATCTTTTACATGCCGAAGGTTTGCGAAATGCTCCAAAACACTCCCAAACATCATTTTGGGTCTAATGGAGTAGAATGGATGTTTTTGTTGCGAAACCATTTTCGCAACTTCGGTACCACGAAATAGTGCATTCAGGCCCGAAACACAAGCTTTGCATCTTTTACATGCCGAAGGTTGGCGAAATGCTCCAAAACACTCCCAAACATCATTTTGGGTGTTATGGAGTAGAATGGGTGTTTTCGTTGCGAAACTATTTTTGCAACATCGGTACCTCGAAATAGTGCATTCAGGCCGAAACACAAGTTTTGCATCTTTTTACATGCCGAAGATTTGTGATATGCTCCAAAACACTCCCAAACATCATTTTGGGTCTAATGGAGTAGAATGGTTGTTTTCGTTGCGAAACCATTTTCGCAACTTCTGTACCCCGAAAAAATGCACTCAGGCTCGAAACACAAGTTTTGCATCTTTTTACATGCCGAAGGTTTGCGATATGTCCAAAACACTCCCAAACATCATTCTGGGTCTAATGGGGTAGAATGGGTGTTTTCGTTGCGAAACCATTTTCGCAACTTCGGTACCCCGAAAGAATGCACTCAGGCTCGAAACACAAGTTTTGCATCTTTTTACATGCCGAAGGTTTGCGATATGCTCCAAAACACTCCCAAACATCATTCTGGGTCTAATGGGGTAGAATGGGTGTTTTCGTTGCGAAACCATTTTCGCAACTTCGGTTCCCCGAAATAGTGCACTCAGCGCCGAAACACAAGTTTTGCATCTTTTTACATGCCGAAGGTTTTTGATATGCTCCAAAACACTCCCAAACATCATTCTGGGTTTAATGGGGTAGAATGGGTGACCATTTTCGCAACTTCGGTACCCCGAAATAGTGCATTCAGGCCCGAAACACAAGTTTTGCATCTTTTACATGGTGAAGGTTTGCGATATGCTCGAAAACACTCCCAGACATCATTTTGTGTGTAATGGAGTAGAATGGGTGTTTTCGTTGCGAAACCATTTTCGCAACATCGGTACCCCGAAATAGTGCATTCAGGCCCGAAACACAAGTTTTGCATCTTTTACATGCCGAAGGTTTGCGAAATGCTCCAAAACACTCCCAAACATCATTTTGGGTCTAATGGAGTAGAATGGATGTTTTTGTTGCGAAACCATTTTCGCAACTTCGGTACCACGAAATAGTGCATTCAGGCCCGAAACATAAGCTTTGCATCGTTTACATGCCGAAGGTGTGTGAAATGCTCCAAAACACTCCCAAACATCATTTTGGGTGTTATGGAGTAGAATGGGTGTTTTCGTTGCGAAACTATTTTCGCAACATCGGTACCTCGAAATAGTGCATTCAGGCCGAAACACAAGTTTTGCATCTTTTTGCATGCCGAAGATTTGTGATATGCTCCAAAACACTCCCAAACATCATTTTGGGTCTAATGGAGTAGAATGGTTGTTTTCGTTGCGAAACCATTTTCGCAACTTCTGTACCCCGAAAGAATGCACTCAGGCTCGAAACACAAGTTTTGCATCTTTTTACATGCCGAAGGTTTGCGATATGTCCAAAACACTCCCAAACATCATTCTGGGTCTAATGGGGTAGAATGGTTGTTTTCGTTGCGAAACCATTTTCGCAACTTCGGTACCCCGAAAGAATGCACTCAGGCTCGAAACACAAGTTTTGCATCTTTTTACATGCCGAAGGTTCGCGATATGCTCCAAAACACTCCCAAACATCATTCTGGGTCTAATGGAGTAGAATGGTTGTTTTTGTTGCGAAACCATTTTCGCAACTTCGGTACCATGAAATAGTGCATTCAGGCCCAAAACACAAGTTTTGCATCTTTTACATGCCGAAGGTTTGCGATATGGTCCAAAACACTCCCAAACATCATTTTGTGTGTAATGGCGTAGAATGGGTGTTTTCGTTGCGAAACCATTTTCGCAACATCGGTACCCCGAAATAGTGCATTCAGGCTCGAAACACAAGTTTTGCATCTTTTTACATGCCGAAGGTTTGCGATATGCTCCAAAACACTCCCAAACATCATTTTGGGTCTAATGGAGTAGAATGGTTGTTTTCGTTGCGAAACTATTTTCGCAACTTCGGTAGCCCGAAATAGTGCATTCAGGCCCGAAACACATGTTTTGCATCTTTTACATGCCGAAAGTTTGTGATATGCTCCAAAACACTCCCAAACATCATTTTGTGTGTAATGGAGTAGAATGGGTGTTTTAGTTGCGAAACCATTTTCGCAACATCGGTACCCCAAAATAGTGCATTCAGGCTCGAAACACAAGTTTTGCATCTTTTTACATGCCGAAGGTTTGCGATATGCTACAAAACACTCCCAAACATCATTTTGGGACCAATGGAGTAGAATGGTTGTTTTTGTTGCGAAACCATTTTCGCAACTTCGGTACCACGAAATAGTGCATTGAGGCCCGAAACACAAGTTTTGCATCTTTTACATGCCGAAGGTTTGCGATATGCTCCAAAACACTCCCAAACATCATTTTGTGTGTAATGGAGTTGAATGGGTGTTTTCGTTGCGAAACCATTTTTGCAACATCGGTACCCCGAAATAGTGCATTCAGGCTCGAAACACAAGTTTTGCATCTTTTTACATGCCGAAGGTTTGCGATATGCTCCAAAACACTCCCAAACATCATTTTGGGTCCAATGGAGTAGAATGGTTGTTTTTGTTGCGAAACCATTTTCGCAACTTCGGTACCACGAAATAGTGCATTGAGGCCCAAAACACAAGTTTTGCATCTTTTACATGCCGAAGGTTTGCAATATGCTCCAAAACACTCCCAAACATCATTTTGTGTGTAATGGAGTAGAATGGGTGTTTTCGTTGCGAAACCATTTTCGCTACATCGGTACCCCGAAATAGTGCATTCAGGCTCGAAACACAAGTTTTGCATCTTTTTACATGCCGAAGGTTTGCGTATGCTCCAAAACACTCCCAAACATCATTTTGGGTCTAATGGAGTAGAATGGTTGTTTTCGTTCCGAAACTATTTTCGCAACTTCGGTAGAACGAAATAGTGCATTCAGGCCCGAAACACAAGTTTTGCATCTTTTACATGCCGAAGGTTTGCGATATGCTCCAAAACACTCCCAAACATCATTTTGTGTGTAATGGAGTAGAATGGGTGTTTTCGTTGCGAAACCATTTTCGCAACATCGGTACCCCGAAATAGTGCATTTAGGCTCGAAACACAAGTTTTGCATCTTTTTACATGCCGAAGGTTTGCGATATGGTCCAAAACACTCCCAAACATCATTTTGGGTCTAATGGAGTAGAATGGTTGTTTTTGTTGCGAAACCATTTTCGCAACTTCGGTACCACGAAATAGTGCATTCAGGCCCAAAACACAAGTTTTGCATCTTTTACATGCCGAAGGTTTGCGATATGCTCCAAAACACTCCCAAACATCATTTTGGGTCTAATGGAGTAGAATGGTTGTTTTTGTTGCGAAACCATTTTCGCAACTTCGGTACCACGAAATAGTGCATTCAGGCCCGAAACACAAGCTTTGCATCTTTTACATGCCGAAGGTTTGCGATATGCTCCAAAACACTCCCAAACATCATTTTGTGTGTAATGGAGTAGAATGGGTGTTTTCGTTGCGAAACCATTTTCGCAACATCGGTACCCCGAAATAGTGCATTCAGGCTCGAAACACAAGTTTTGCATCTTTTTACATGCCGAAGGTTTGCGATATGCTCCAAAACACTCCCAAACATCATTTTGGGTCTAATGGAGTAGAATGGTTGTTTTTGTTGCGAAACCATTTTCGCAACTTCGGTACCACGAAATAGTGCATTCAGGCCCGAAACACAAGTTTTGCATCTTTTACATGCCGAAGGTTTGCGATATGCTCCAAAACACTCCCAGACATCATTTTGTGTGTAATGGAGTAGAATGGGTGTTTTCGTTGCGAAACCATTTTCGCAACATCGGTACCCCGAAATAGTGCATTCAGGCCCGAAACACAAGTTTTGCATCTTTTACATGCCGAAGGTTTGCGAAATGCTCCAAAACAATCCCAAACATCATTTTGGGTCTAATGGAGTAGAATGGATGTTTTTGTTGCGAAACCATTTTCGCAACTTCGGTACCTCGAAATAGTGCATTCAGGCCCGAAACACAAGCTTTGCATCGTTTACATGCCGAAGGTTTGTGAAATGCTCCAAAACACTCCCAAACATCATTTTGGGTGTTATGGAGTAGTATGGGTGTTTTCGTTGCGAAACTATTTTCGCAACATCGGTACCTCGAAATAGTGCATTCAGGCCGAAACACAAGTTTTGCATCTTTTTACATGCCGAAGATTTGTGATATGATCCAAAACACTCCCAAACATCATTTTGGGTCTAATGGAGTAGAATGGTTGTTTTCGTTGCGAAACCATTTTCGCAACTTCTGTACCCCGAAAGAATGCACTCAGGCTCGAAACACAAGTTTTGCATCTTTTTACATGCCGAAGGTTTGCGATATGTCCAAAACACTCCAAAACATCATTCTGGGTCTAATGGGGTAGAATGGTTGTTTTTGTTGCGAAACCATTTTCGCAACTTCGGTACCATGAAATAGTGCATTCAGGCCCAAAACACAAGTTTTGCATCTTTTACATGCCGAAGGTTTGCGATATGCTCCAAAACACTCCCACACATCATTTTGTGTGTAATGGAGTAGAATGGGTGTTTTCGTTGCGAAACCATTTTCGCAACATCGGTACCCCGAAATAGTGCATTCAGGCTCGAAACACAAGTTTTGCATCTTTTTACATGCCGAAGGTTTGCGATATGCTCCAAAACACTCCCAAACATCATTTTGGGTCTAATGGAGTAGAATGGTTGTTTTCGTTGCGAAGCTATTTTCGCAACTTCGGTAGCCCGAAATAGTGCATTCAGGCCCGAAACACATGTTTTGCATCTTTTACATGCCGAAAGTTTGCGATATGCTCCAAAACACTCCCAAACATCATTTTGTGTGTAATGGAGTAGAATGGGTGTTTTCGTTGCGAAACCATTTTCGCAACATCGGTACCCCGAAATAGTGCATTCAGGCTCGAAACACAAGTTTTACATCTTTTTACATGCCGAAGGTTTGCGATATGCTCCAAAACACTCCCAAACATCATTTTGGGTCTAATGGAGTAGAATGGTTGTTTTCGTTGCGAAACTATTTTCGCATCTTCGGTAGCCCGAAATAGTGCATTCAGGCCCGAAACACCTGTTTTGCATCTTTTACATGCCGAAGGTTTGCGATATGCTCCAAAACACTCCCAAACATCATTTTGGGTCTAATGGAGTAGAATGGTTGTTTTCGTTGCGAAACTATTTTCGCATCTTCGGTAGCCCGAAATAGTGCATTCAGGCCCGAAACACAAGTTTTGCATCTTTTTACATGCCGAAGGTTTGCGATATGCTCCAAAACACTCCCAAACATCATTTTGGGTCTAATGGAGTAGAATGGTTGTTTTTGTTGCGAAACCATTTTCGCAACTTCGGTACCACGAAATAGTGCATTCAGGCCCAAAACACAAGTTTTGCATCTTTTACATGCCGAAGGTTTGCGATATGCTCCAAAACACTCCCAGACATCATTTTGTGCGTAATGGAGTAGAATGGGTGTTTTCGTTGCGAAACCATTTTCGCAACATCGGTACCCCGAAATAGTGCATTCAGACCCGAAACTCAAGTTTTGCATCTTTTACATGCCGAAGGTTTGCGAAATGCTCCAAAACACTCCCAAACAACATTTTGGGTCTAATGGAGTAGAATGGTTGTTTTTGTTGCGAAACCATTTTCGCAACTTCGGTGCCACGAAATAGTGCATTCAGGCCCGAAACACAAGCTTTGCATCTTTTACATGCCGAAGGTTTGCGAAATGCTCCAAAACACTCCCAAACATCATTTTGGGTGTTATGGAGTAGAATGGGTGTTTTCGTTGCGAAACTATTTTCGCAACATCGGTACCTCGAAATAGTGCATTCAGGTCGAAACACAAGGTTTGCATCTTTTTACATACCGAAGATTTGTGATATGCTCCAAAACACTCCCAAACATCATTTTGGGTCTAATGGAGTAGAATGGTTGTTTTCGTTGCGAAACCATTTTCTTAACTTCTGTACCCCGAAAGAATGCACTCAGGCTCGAAACACAAGTTTTGCATCTTTTTACATGCCGAAGGTTTGCGATATGTCCAAAACACTCCCAAACATCATTCTGGGTCTAATGGGGTAGAATGGGTGTTTTCGTTGCGAAACCATTTTCGCAACTTCGGTACCCCGAAAGAATGCACTCAGCCTCGAAACACAAGTTTTGCATCTTTTTACATGCCGAAGGTTCGCGATATGCTCCAAAACACTCCCAAACATCATTCTGGGTCTAATGGAGTAGAATGGTTGTTTTTGTTGCGAAACCATTTTCGCAACTTCGGTACCACGAAATAGTGCATTCAGGCCCAAAACACAAGTTTTGCATCTTTTACATGCCGAAGGTTTGCGATATGGTCCAAAACACTCCCAAACATCATTTTGTGTGTAATGGAGTAGAATGGGTGTTTTCGTTGCGAAACCATTTTCGCAACATCGGTACCCCGAAATAGTGCTTTCAGGCTCGAAACACAAGTTTTGCATCTTTTTACATGCCGAAGGTTTGCGATATGCTCCAAAACACTCCCAAACATCATTTTGGGTCTAATGGAGTAGAATGGTTGTTTTTGTTGCGAAACCATTTTCGCTACTTCGGTACCACAAAATAGTGCATTCAGGCCCGAAACACAAGTTTTGCATCTTTTACATGCCGAAGGTTTGCGATATGCTCCAAAACACTCCCAAACATCATTTTGGGTGTTATGGAGTAGAATGGGTGTTTTCGTTGCGAAACTATTTTCGCAACATCGGTACCTCGAAATAGTGCATTCAGGCCGAAACACAAGTTTTGCATCTTTTTACATGCCGAAGGTTTGCGATATGCTCCAAAACACTCCCAAACATCATTTTGGGTCTAATGGAGTAGAATGGTTGTTTTCGTTGCGAAACCATTTTCGCAACTTCGGTACCCCGAAATAGTGCATTCAGGCTTGAAACACAAGTTTTGCATCTTTTTACATGCCGAAGGTTCGCGATATGTCCAAAACACTCCCAAACATCATTCTGGGTCTAATGGGGTAGACTGGGTGTTTTCGTTGCGAAACCATTTTCGCAACTTCGGTACCCCGAAAGAATGCACTCAGGCTCGAAACACAAGTTTTGCTTGTTTTTACATGCCGAAGGTTCGCGATATGCTCCAAAACACTCCCAAACATCATTCTGGGTCTAATGGGGAAGAATGGGTGTTTTCTTTGCGAAACCATTTTCGCAACTTCGGTACCCCGAAATAGTGCATTCAGCGCCGAAACACAAGTTTTGCATCTTTTTACATGCCGAAGGTTTGCGATATGCTCCAAAACACTCCCAAACATCATTCTGGGTTTAATGGGGTCGAATGGGTGTTTTCGTTGCAAAACCGTTTTCGCAACATCGGTACCACGAATTAGTGCATTCAGGACCGAAACACAAGTTTTGCATCTTTTTACATGCCGAAGATTTGTGATATGTTCCAAAACACTCCCAAACATCATTTTGGGTCTAATGGAGTAGAATGGGTGACCATTTTCGCAACTTCGGTACCCCGAAATAGTGCATTCAAGCTCGAAACACAAGTTTTGCATCTTTTACATGCCGAAGGTTTGCGATATGCTCCAAAACACTCCCAAACATCATTTTGGGTCTTATGGAGTAGAATGGGTGTTTTCAGTGCGAAACCATTTTCGCAACATCGGTACCATGAAATTGTGCATTCAAGCCCGAAACACAAGTTTTGCATTTTTACATCCCGAAGGTTTGCGATATGCTCTAAAACACTCCCAAACATCATTTTGTGTGTAATGGAGTAGAATAGGTGTTTTCGTTGCGAAACCATTTTCGCAACATCTGTACCCCGAAATAGTGCATTCAGGCTCGAAACACAAGTTTTGCATCTTTTTACATGGCGAAGGTTTGCGATATGCTCCAAAACACTCCTAAACATCATTTTGGGTCTAATGGAGTAGAATGGTTGTTTTTGTTGCGAAACCATTTTCGCAACTTCGGTACCACGAAATAGTGCATTCAGGCCCGAAACACAAGTTTTGCATCTTTTACATGCCGAAGGTTTGCGATATGCTCCAAACCACTCCCAAACATCATTTTGTGTGTAATGGGGTAGAATGGGTGTTTTCGTTGCGAAACCATTTTCGCAACATCGGTACCCCGAAACAGTGCATTCAGGCTCGAAACACAAGTTTTGCATCTTTTTACATGGCGAAGGTTTGCGATATGCTCCAAAACACTCCCAAACATCATTTTGGGTCTAATGGAGTAGAATGGTTGTTTTTGTTCCGAAACCGTTTTCGCAACTTCGGTACCACGAAATAGTGCATTCAGGCCCGAAACACAAGTTTTGCATCGTTTACATGCCGAAGGTTTGCGAAATGCTCCAAAACACTCCCAAACATCATTTTGGGTGTAATGGAGTAGAATGGGTGTTTTCGTTGCGAAACTATTTTCGCAACATCGGTACCCCAAAATAGTGCATTCAGGCCGAAACACAAGTTTTGCATCTTTTGACATGCCGAAGGTTTGCGATTTGCTCCAAAACACTCCCAAACATCATTTTGGGTCTAATGGAGTGGAATTGTTGTTTTTCTTGCAAAACCATTTTCGCAACTTCAGTACCACGAAATAGTGCATTCGGTCCTGAAACACAAGTTTTGCATATTTTACATGCCGAAGGTTTGCGAAATGCTCCAAAACACTCCCAAACATCATTTTGGGTGTAATGGAGTAGAATGGGTGTTTTCGTTGCGAAACCATTTCCGCAACATCGGTACCCCGAAATAGTGCATTCAGGCCGAAACACAAGTTTTGCATCTTTTTACATGCCAAAGATTTGTGATATGCTCCAAAATACTCCCAAACATCATTTTGGGTCTAATGGAGTAGAATGGTTGTTTTTGTTGCGAAACCATTTTCGCAACTTCGGTACCCCGAAAGAATGCACTCAGGCTCGAAACACAAGTTTTGCATCTTTTTACATGCCAAAGGTTTGCGATATGCTCCTAAACACTCCCTAACATCATTCTGGGTTTAATGGGGTAGAATGGGTGTTTTCGTTGCGAAACCATTATCGCAACTTCGGTACTCCGAAATAGTTCATTCAGCGCCGAAACACAAGTTTTGCATTTTTTACATGCCGAAGGTTTGCGATATGCTCCAAAACACTCCCAAACATCATTCTGGGTTTCATGGGGTCGAATGGGTGACCATTTTCGCAACTTCGGTACCCCGAAATAGTGCATTCAAGCCCGAAACACAAGTTTTGCATCTTTTACATGCCGAAGGTTTGCGATATGCTCCAAAACACTCCCAAACATCATTTTGGGTGTAATGGAGTAGAATGGGTGTTTTCAGGGCGAAACCATTTTCGCAACTTCGGTACCCTGAAATAGTGCATTCAGGACCGAAACACAAGTTTTGCATCTTTTTACATGCCGAAGATTTGTGATATGTTCCAAAACACCCCCAAACATCATTTTGGGTCTAATGGAGTAGAATGGGTGACCATTTTCGCAACTTCGGTACCCCGAAATAGTGCATTCAAGCTCGAAACACAAGTTTTGCATCTTTTACATGCCGAAGGTTTGCGATATGCTCCAAAACACTCCCAAACATCATTTTGGGTCTTATGGAGTAGAATGGGTGTTTTCAGTGCGAAACCATTTTCGCAACATCGGTACCCCGAAATTGTGCATTCAAGCCCGAAACACAAGTTTTGCATTTTTACATGCCGAAGGTTTGCGATATGCTCTAAAACACTCCCAAACATCATTTTGTGTGTAATGGAGTAGAATGGGTGTTTTCATTGCGAAACCATTTTCGCAACATCGGTACCCCGAAATAGTGCATTCAGGCCGAAACACAAGTTTTGCATCTTTTTACATGCCAAAGATTTGTGATATGCTCCAAAACACTCCCAAACATCATTTTGGGTCTAATGGAGTAGAATGATTGTTTTTGTTGCGAAACCATTTTCGCAACTTCGGTACCCCGAAACAATGCACTCAGGCTCGAAACACAAGTTTTGCATCTTTTTACATGCCAAAGGTTTGCGATATGCTCCTAAACACTACCTAAAATCATTCTGGGTTTAATGGGGTAGAATGGGTGTTTTCGTTGCGAAACCATTTTCGCAACTTCGGTACCCCGAAATAGTGCATTCAGGGACGACACACAAGTTTTGCATCTTTTATAGGCCGAAGGTTTGCGATATGCTCCAAAACACTACCAAACATCATTCTGGGTTTAATGGGGGTAGAATGGGTGTTTTCGTTGCGAAACCATTTTCGCAACTTCGGTTCCTCGAAATAGTGCATTCAAGCCCGAAACACAAGTTCTGCATCTTTTACATGCCGAAGGTTTGCGATATGCTCCAAAACACTCCCAAACATCATTTTGGGTCTAATGGAGTGGAATGGTTGTTTTTGTTGCGAAACCATTTTCGCAACTTCGGTACCACGAAATAGTGCATTCAGGCCCGAAACACAAGTTTTGCATCTTTTTACAAGCCGAAGGTTTGCGAAATGCTCCAAAACACTCCCAAACATCATTCTTGGTTTAATGGGGTAGAATGGGTGTTTTCGTTGCGAAACCATTATCGCAACTTCGGTACTCTGAAATAGTTCATTCAGCGCCGAAACACAAGTTTTGCATTTTTTACATGCCGAAGGTTTGCGATATGCTCCAAAACACTCCCAAACATCATTCTGGGTTTAATGGGGTCGAATGGGTGACCATTTTCGCAACTTCGGTACCCCGAAATAGTGCATTCAAGCCCGAAACACAAGTTTTGCATCTTTTACATGCCGAAGGTTTGCGATATGCTCCAAAACACTCCCAAACATCATTTTGGGTGTAATGGAGTAGAATGGGTGTTTTCAGTGCGAAACCATTTTCGCAACTTCGGTACCCTGAAATAGTGCATTCAGGACCGAAACACAAGTTTTGCATCTTTTTACATGCCGAAGATTTGTGATATGTTCCAAAACACTCCCAAACATCATTTTGGGTCTAATGGAGTAGAATGGGTGACCATTTTCGCAACTTCGGTACCCCGAAATAGTGCATTCAAGCTTGAAACACAAGTTTTGCATCTTTTACATGCTGAAGGTTTGCGATATGCTCCAAAACACTCCCAAACATCATTTTGGGTCTTATGGAGTAGAATGGGTGTTTTCAGTGCGAAACCATTTTCGCAACATCGGTACCCCGAAATTGTGCATTCAAGCCCGAAACACAAGTTTTGCATTTTTACATGCCGAAGGTTTGCGATATGGTCCAAAACACTCCCAAACATCATTTTGTGTGTAATGGAGTAGAATGGGTGTTTTCGTTGCGAAACCATTTTCGCAACATCGGTACCCCGAAATAGTGCTTTCAGGCTCGAAACACAAGTTTTGCATCTTTTTACATGCCGAAGGTTTGCGATATGCTCCAAAACACTCCCAAACATCATTTTGGGTCTAATGGAGTAGAATGGTTGTTTTTGTTGCGAAACCATTTTCGCTACTTCGGTACCACGAAATAGTGCATTCAGGCCCGAAACACAAGTTTTGCATCTTTTACATGCCGAAGGTTTGCGATATGATGCAAAACACTCCCAGACATCATTTTGTGTGTAATGGAGTAGAATGGGTGTTTTCATTGCGAAACCATTTTCGCAACATCGGTACCCCGAAATAGTGCATTCAGGCTCGAAACACAAGTTTTGCATCTTTTTACATGCCGAAGGTTTGCGATATGCTCCAAAACACTCCCAAACATCATTTTGGGTCCAATGGAGTAGAATGGTTGTTTTTGTTGCGAAACCATTTTCGCAACTTCGGTACCACGAAATAGTGCATTGAGGCCCGAAACACAAGTTTTGCATCTTTTACATGCCGAAGGTTTGCGATATGCTCCAAAACACTCCCAAACATCATTTTGGGTGTTATGGAGTAGAATGGGTGTTTTCGTTGCGAAACTATTTTCGCAACATCGGTACCTCGAAATAGTGCATTCAGGCCGAAACACAAGTTTTGCATCTTTTTACATGCCGAAGGTTTGCGATATGCTCCAAAACACTCCCAAACATCATTTTGGGTCTAATGGAGTAGAATGGTTGTTTTAGTTGCGAAACCATTTTCGCAACTTCGGTACCCCGAAATAGTGCATTCAGGCTTGAAACACAAGTTTTGCATCTTTTTACATGCCGAAGGTTCGCGATATGTCCAAAACACTCCCAAACATCATTCTGGGTCTAATGGGGTAGAATGGGTGTTTTCGTTGCGAAACCATTTTCGCAACTTCGGTACCCCGAAAGAATGCACTCAGGCTCGAAACACAAGTTTTGCTTGTTTTTACATGCCGAAGGTTCGCGATATGCTCCAAAACACTCCCAAACATCATTTTGGGTCTAATGGGGAAGAATGGGTGTTTTCTTTGCGAAACCATTTTCGCAACTTCGGTACCCCGAAATAGTGCATTCAGCGCCGAAACACAAGTTTTGCATCTTTTTACATGCCGAAGGTTTGCGATATGCTCCAAAACACTCCCAAACATCATTCTGGGTTTAATGGGGTCGAATGGGTGTTTTCGTTGCAAAACCGTTTTCGCAACATCGGTACCACGAAATAGTGCATTCAGGACCGAAACACAAGTTTTGCATCTTTTTACATGCCGAAGATTTGTGATATGTTCCAAAACACTCCCAAACATCATTTTGGGTCTAATGGAGTAGAATGGGTGACCATTTTCGCAACTTCGGTACCCCGAAATAGTGCATTCAAGCTCGAAACACAAGTTTTGCATCTTTTACATGCCGAAGGTTTGCGATATGCTCCAAAACACTCCCAAACATCATTTTGGGTCTTATGGAGTAGAATGGGTGTTTTCAGTGCGAAACCATTTTCGCAACATCGGTACCATGAAATTGTGCATTCAAGCCCGAAACACAAGTTTTGCATTTTTACATCCCGAAGGTTTGCGATATGCTCTAAAACACTCCCAAACATCATTTTGTGTGTAATGGAGTAGAATAGGTGTTTTCGTTGCGAAACCATTTTCGCAACATCTGTACCCCGAAATAGTGCATTCAGGCTCGAAACACAAGTTTTGCATCTTTTTACATGGCGAAGGTTTGCGATATGCTCCAAAACACTCCTAAACATCATTTTGGGTCTAATGGAGTAGAATGGTTGTTTTTGTTGCGAAACCATTTTCGCAACTTCGGTACCACGAAATAGTGCATTCAGGCCCGAAACACAAGTTTTGCATCTTTTACATGCCGAAGGTTTGCGATATGCTCCAAACCACTCCCAAACATCATTTTGTGTGTAATGGGGTAGAATGGGTGTTTTCGTTGCGAAACCATTTTCGCAACATCGGTACCCCGAAACAGTGCATTCAGGCTCGAAACACAAGTTTTGCATCTTTTTACATGGCGAAGGTTTGCGATATGCTCCAAAACACTCCCAAACATCATTTTGGGTCTAATGGAGTAGAATGGTTGTTTTTGTTCCGAAACCGTTTTCGCAACTTCGGTACCACGAAATAGTGCATTCAGGCCCGAAACACAAGTTTTGCATCGTTTACATGCCGAAGGTTTGCGAAATGCTCCAAAACACTCCCAAACATCATTTTGGGTGTAATGGAGTAGAATGGGTGTTTTCGTTGCGAAACTATTTTCGCAACATCGGTACCCCAAAATAGTGCATTCAGGCCGAAACACAAGTTTTGCATCTTTTGACATGCCGAAGGTTTGCGATTTGCTCCAAAACACTCCCAAACATCATTTTGGGTCTAATGGAGTGGAATTGTTGTTTTTCTTGCAAAACCATTTTCGCAACTTCAGTACCACGAAATAGTGCATTCGGTCCTGAAACACAAGTTTTGCATATTTTACATGCCGAAGGTTTGCGAAATGCTCCAAAACACTCCCAAACATCATTTTGGGTGTAATGGAGTAGAATGGGTGTTTTCGTTGCGAAACCATTTCCGCAACATCGGTACCCCGAAATAGTGCATTCAGGCCGAAACACAAGTTTTGCATCTTTTTACATGCCAAAGATTTGTGATATGCTCCAAAATACTCCCAAACATCATTTTGGGTCTAATGGAGTAGAATGGTTGTTTTTGTTGCGAAACCATTTTCGCAACTTCGGTACCCCGAAAGAATGCACTCAGGCTCGAAACACAAGTTTTGCATCTTTTTACATGCCAAAGGTTTGCGATATGCTCCTAAACACTCCCTAACATCATTCTGGGTTTAATGGGGTAGAATGGGTGTTTTCGTTGCGAAACCATTATCGCAACTTCGGTACTCCGAAATAGTTCATTCAGCGCCGAAACACAAGTTTTGCATTTTTTACATGCCGAAGGTTTGCGATATGCTCCAAAACACTCCCAAACATCATTCTGGGTTTAATGGGGTCGAATGGGTGACCATTTTCGCAACTTCGGTACCCCGAAATAGTGCATTCAAGCCCGAAACACAAGTTTTGCATCTTTTACATGCCGAAGGTTTGCGATATGCTCCAAAACACTCCCAAACATCATTTTGGGTGTAATGGAGTAGAATGGGTGTTTTCAGGGCGAAACCATTTTCGCAACTTCGGTACCCTGAAATAGTGCATTCAGGACCGAAACACAAGTTTTGCATCTTTTTACATGCCGAAGATTTGTGATATGTTCCAAAACACCCCCAAACATCATTTTGGGTCTAATGGAGTAGAATGGGTGACCATTTTCGCAACTTCGCTACCCCGAAATAGTGCATTCAAGCTCGAAACACAAGTTTTGCATCTTTTACATGCCGAAGGTTTGCGATATGCTCCAAAACACTCCCAAACATCATTTTGGGTCTTATGGAGTAGAATGGGTGTTTTCAGTGCGAAACCATTTTCGCAACATCGGTACCCCGAAATTGTGCATTCAAGCCCGAAACACAAGTTTTGCATTTTTACATGCCGAAGGTTTGCGATATGCTCTAAAACACTCCCAAACATCATTTTGTGTGTAATGGAGTAGAATGGGTGTTTTCGTTGCGAAACCATTTTCGCAACATCGGTACCCCGAAATAGTGCATTCAGGCCGAAACACAAGTTTTGCATCTTTTTACATGCCAAAGATTTGTGATATGCTCCAAAACACTCCCAAACATCATTTTGGGTCTAATGGAGTAGAATGATTGTTTTTGTTGCGAAACCATTTTCGCAACTTCGGTACCCCGAAACAATGCACTCAGGCTCGAAACACAAGTTTTGCATCTTTTTACATGCCAAAGGTTTGCGATATGCTCCAAAACACTACCAAACATCATTCTGGGTTTAATGGGGGTAGAATGGGTGTTTTCGTTGCGAAACCATTTTCGCAACTTCGGTTCCTCGAAATAGTGCATTCAAGCCCGAAACACAAGTTCTGCATCTTTTACATGCCGAAGGTTTGCGATATGCTCCAAAACACTCCCAAACATCATTTTGGGTCTAATGGAGTGGAATGGTTGTTTTTGTTGCGAAACCATTTTCGCAACTTCGGTACCACGAAATAGTGCATTCAGGCCCGAAACACAAGTTTTGCATCTTTTTACATGCCGAAGGTTTGCGAAATGCTCCAAAACACTCCCAAACATCATTTTGGGTGTTATGGAGTAGAATGGGTGTTTTCGTTGCGAAACTATTTTCGCAACATCGGTACCTCGAAATAGTGCATTCAGGCCGAAACACAAGTTTTGCATCTTTTTACATGCCGAAGATTTGTGATATGCTCCAAAACACTCCCAAACATCATTTTGGGTCTAATGGAGTAGAATGGTTGTTTTCGTTGCGAAACCATTTTCGCAACTTCTGTACCCCAAAATAATGCACTCAGGCTCGAAACACAAGTTTTGTATCTTTTTACATGCCGAAGGTTTGCGATATGTCCAAAACACTCCCAAACATCATTCTGGGTCTAATGGGGTAGAATGGGTGTTTTCGTTGCGAAACCATTTTCGCAACTTCGGTACCCCGAAAGAATGCACTCAGGCTCGAAACACAAGTTTTGCATCTTTTTACATGCCGAAGGTTCGCGATATGCTCCAAAACACTCCCAAACATCATTCTGGGTCTAATGGGGTAGAATGGGTGTTTTCTTTGCGAAACCATTTTCGCAACTTCGGTACCCCGAAATAGTGCATTCAGCGCCGAAACACAAGTTTTGCATCTTTTTACATGCCGAAGGTTTGCGATATGCTCCAAAACACTCCCAAACATCATTCTGGGTTTAATGGGGTCGAATGGGTGTTTTCGTTGCAAAACCGTTTTCGCAACATCGGTACCACGAAATAGTGCATTCAGGACCGAAACACAAGTTTTGCATCTTTTACATGCCGAAGGTTTGCGATATGCTCCAAAACACTCCCAAACATCATTTAGGGAGTTATGGAGTAGAATGGGTGTTTTCAGTGCGAAACCATTTTCGCAACATCGGTACCCCGAAATTGTGCATTCAAGCCCGAAACACAAGTTTTGCATTTTTACATGCCGAAGGTTTGCGATATGCTCTAAAACACTCCCAAACATCATTTTGTGTGTAATGGAGTAGAATGGGTGTTTTCGTTGCGAAACCATTTTCGCAACATCGGTACCCCGAAATAGTGCATTCAGGCCGAAACACAAGTTTTGCATCTTTTTACATGCCAAAGATTTGTGATATGCTCCAAAACACTCCCAAACATCATTTTGGGTCTAATGGAGTAGAATGGTTGTTTTTGTTGCGAAACCATTTTCGCAACTTCGGTACCCCGAAACAATGCACTCAGGCTCGAAACACAAGTTTTGCATCTTTTTACATGCCAAAGGTTTGCGATATGCTCCTAAACACTCCCTAAAATCATTCTGGGTTTAATGGGGTAGAATGGGTGTTTTCGTTGCGAAACCATTTTCGCAACTTCGGTACCCCGAAATAGTGCATTCAGGGCCGAAACACAAGTTTTGCATCTTTTATAGGCCGAAGGTTTGCGATATGCTCCAAAACACTACCAAACATCATTCTGGGTTTAATGGGGGTAGAATGGGTGTTTTCGTTGCGAAACCATTTTCGCAACTTCGGTTCCTCGAAATAGTGCATTCAAGCCCGAAACACAAGTTCTGCATCTTTTACATGCCGAAGGTTTGCGATATGCTCCAAAACACTCCCAAACATCATTTTGGGTCTAATGGAGTGGAATGGTTGTTTTTGTTGCGAAACCATTTTCGCAACTTCGGTACCACGAAATAGTGCATTCAGGCCCGAAACACAAGTTTTGCATCTTTTTACATGCCGAAGGTTTGCGAAATGCTCCAAAACACTCCCAAACATCATTTTGGGTGTTATGGAGTAGAATGGGTGTTTTCGTTGCGAAACTATTTTCGCAACATCGGTACCTCGAAATAGTGCATTCAGGCCGAAACACAAGTTTTGCATCTTTTTACATGCCGAAGATTTGTGATATGCTCCAAAACACTCCCAAACATCATTTTGGGTCTAATGGAGTAGAATGGTTGTTTTCGTTGCGAAACCATTTTCGCAACTTCTGTACCCCAAAATAATGCACTCAGGCTCGAAACACAAGTTTTGTATCTTTTTACATGCCGAAGGTTTGCGATATGTCCAAAACACTCCCAAACATCATTCTGGGTCTAATGGGGTAGAATGGGTGTTTTCGTTGCGAAACCATTTTCGCAACTTCGGTACCCCGAAAGAATGCACTCAGGCTCGAAACACAAGTTTTGCATCTTTTTACATGCCGAAGGTTCGCGATATGCTCCAAAACACTCCCAAACATCATTCTGGGTCTAATGGGGTAGAATGGGTGTTTTCTTTGCGAAACCATTTTCGCAACTTCGGTACCCCGAAATAGTGCATTCAGCGCCGAAACACAAGTTTTGCATCTTTTTACATGCCGAAGGTTTGCGATATGCTCCAAAACACTCCCAAACATCATTCTGGGTTTAATGGGGTCGAATGGGTGTTTTCGTTGCAAAACCGTTTTCGCAACATCGGTACCACGAAATAGTGCATTCAGGACCGAAACACAAGTTTTGCATCTTTTTACATGCCGAAGATTTGTGATATGTTCCAAAACACTCCCAAACATCATTTTGGGTCTAATGGAGTAGAATGGGTGACCATTTTCGCAACTTCGGTACCCCGAAATAGTGCATTCAAGCTCGAAACACAAGTTTTGCACCTTTTACATGCCGGAGGTTTGCGATATGCTCCAAAACACTCCCAAACATCATTTTGGGTCTTATGGAGTAGAATGGGTGTTTTCAGTGCGAAACCATTTTCGCAACATCGGTACCCCGAAATTGTGCATTCAAGCCCGAAACACAAGTTTTGCATTTTTACATGCCGAAGGTTTGCGATATGCTCTAAAACACTCCCAAACATCATTTTGTGTGTAATGGAGTAGAATAGGTGTTTTCGTTGCGAAACCATTTTCGCAACTTCGGTACCCCGAAAGAATGCACTCAGGCTCGAAACACAAGTTTTGCATCTTTTTACATGCCGAAGGTTCGCGATATGCTCCAAAACACTCCCAAACATCATTCTGGGTCTAATGGGGTAGAACGGGTGTTTTCTTTGCGAAACCATTTTTGCAACTTCGGTACCCCAAAATAGTGCATTCAGCGCCGAAACACAAGTTTTGCATCTTTTTACATGCCGAAGGTTTGCGATATGCTCCAAAACACTCCCAAACATCATTCTGGGTTTAATGGGGTCGAATGGGTGTTTTCGTTGCAAAACCGTTTTCGCAACATTGGTACCACGAAATAGTGCATTCAGGACCGAAACACAAGTTTTGCATCTTTTTACATGCCGAAGATTTGTGATATGTTCCAAAACACTCCCAAACATCATTTTGGGTCTAATGGAGTAGAATGGGTGACCATTTTCGCAACTTCGGTACCCCGAAATAGTGCATTCAAGCTCGAAACACAAGTTTTGCATCTTTTACATGCCGAAGGTTTGCGATATGCTCCAAAACACTCCCAAACATCATTTTGGGTCTTATGGAGTAGAATGGGTGTTTTCAGTGCGAAACCATTTTCGCAACATCGGTACCCCGAAATAGTGCATTCAGGCTCGAAACACAAGTTTTGCATCTTTTTACATGGCGAAGGTTTGCGATATGCTCCAAAACACTCCCAAACATCATTTTGGGTCTAATGGAGTAGAATGGTTGTTTTTGTTGCGAAACCATTTTCGCAACTTCGGTACCACGAAATAGTGCATTCAGGCCCGAAACACAAGTTTTGCATCTTTTACATGCCGAAGGTTTGCGATATGCTCCAAACCACTCCCAAACATCATTTTGTGTGTAATGGAGTAGAATGGGTGTTTTCGTTGCGAAACCATTTTCGCAACATCGGTACCCCGAAACAGTGCATTCAGGCTCGAAACACAAGTTTTGCATCTTTTTACATGGCGAAGGTTTGCGATATGCTCCAAAACACTCCCAAACATCATTTTGGGTCTAATGGAGTAGAATGGTTGTTTTTGTTCTGAAACCGTTTTCGCAACTTCGGTACCACGAAATAGTGCATTCAGGCCCGAAACACAAGTTTTGCATCGTTTACATGCCGAAGGTTTGCGAAATGCTCCAAAACACTCCCAAACATCATTTTGGGTGTAATGGAGTAGAATGGGTGTTTTCGTTGCGAAACTATTTTCGCAACATCGGTACCCCAAAATAGTGCATTCAGGCCGAAACACAAGTTTTGCATCTTTTGACATGCCGAAGGTTTGCGATTTGCTCCAAAACACTCCCAAACATCATTTTGGGTCTAATGGAGTGGAATTGTTGTTTTTCTTGCAAAACCATTTTCGCAACTTCAGTACCACGAAATAGTGCATTCGGTCCTGAAACACAAGTTTTGCATATTTTACATGCCGAAGGTTTGCGAAATGCTCCAAAACACTCCCAAACATCATTTTGGGTGTAATGGAGTAGAATGGGTGTTTTCGTTGCGAAACCATTTCCGCAACATCGGTACCCCGAAATAGTGCATTCAGGCCGAAACACAAGTTTTGCATCTTTTTACATGCCAAAGATTTGTGATATGCTCTAAAATACTCCCAAACATCATTTTGGGTCTAATGGAGTAGAATGGTTGTTTTTGTTGCGAAACCATTTTCGCAACTTCGGTACCCCGAAAGAATGCACTCAGGCTCGAAACACAAGTTTTGCATCTTTTTACATGCCAAAGGTTTGCGATATGCTCCAAAACACTCCCTAACATCATTCTGGGTTTAATGGGGTAGAATGGGTGTTTTCGTTGCGAAACCATTATCGCAACTTCGGTACTCCGAAATAGTTCATTCAGCGCCGAAACACAAGTTTTGCATTTTTTACATGCCGAAGGTTTGCGATATGCTCCAAAACACTCCCAAACATCATTCTGGGTTTAATGGGGTCGAATGGGTGACCATTTTCGCAACTTCGGTACCCCGAAATAGTGCATTCAAGCCCGAAACACAAGTTTTGCATCTTTTACATGCCGAAGGTTTGCGATATGCTCCAAAACACTCCCAAACATCATTTTGGGTGTAATGGAGTAGAATGGGTGTTTTCAGTGCGAAACCATTTTCGCAACTTCGGTACCCTGAAATAGTGCATTCAGGACCGAAACACAAGTTTTGCATCTTTTTACATGCCGAAGATTTGTGATATGTTCCAAAACACTCCCAAACATCATTTTGGGTCTAATGGAGTAGAATGGGTGACCATTTTCGCAACTTCGGTACCCCGAAATAGTGCATTCAAGCTCGAAACACAAGTTTTGCATCTTTTACATGCCGAAGGTTTGCGATATGCTCCAAAACACTCCCAAACATCATTTTGGGTCTTATGGAGTAGAATGGGTGTTTTCAGTGCGAAACCATTTTCGCAACATCGGTACCCCGAAATTGTGCATTCAAGCCCGAAACACAAGTTTTGCATTTTTACATGCCGAAGGTTTGCGATATGCTCTAAAACACTCCCAAACATCATTTTGTGTGTAATGGAGTAGAATGGGTGTTTTCGTTGCGAAACCATTTTCGCAACATCGGTACCCCGAAATAGTGCATTCAGGCCGAAACACAAGTTTTGCATCTTTTTACATGCCAAAGATTTGTGATATGCTCCAAAACACTCCCAAACATCATTTTGGGTCTAATGGAGTAGAATGGTTGTTTTTGTTGCGAAACCATTTTCGCAACTTCGGTACCCCGAAACAATGCACTCAGGCTCGAAACACAAGTTTTGCATCTTTTTACATGCCAAAGGTTTGCGATATGCTCCTAAACACTCCCTAAAATCATTCTGGGTTTAATGGGGTAGAATGGGTGTTTTCGTTGCGAAACCATTTTCGCAACTTCGGTACCCCGAAATAGTGCATTCAGGGCCGAAACACAAGTTTTGCATCTTTTATAGGCCAAAGGTTTGCGATATGCTCCAAAACACTACCAAACATCATTCTGGGTTTAATGGGGGTAGAATGGGTGTTTTCGTTGCGAAACCATTTTCGCAACTTCGGTTCCTCGAAATAGTGCATTCAAGCCCGAAACACAAGTTCTGCATCTTTTACATGCCGAAGGTTTGCGATATGCTCCAAAACACTCCCAAACATCATTTTGGGTCTAATGGAGTGGAATGGTTGTTTTTGTTGCGAAACCATTTTCGCAACTTCGGTACCACGAAATAGTGCATTCAGGCCCGAAACACAAGTTTTGCATCTTTTTACATGCCGAAGGTTTGCGAAATGCTCCAAAACACTCCCAAACATCATTTTGGGTGTTATGGAGTAGAATGGGTGTTTTCGTTGCGAAACTATTTTCGCAACATCGGTACCTCGAAATAGTGCATTCAGGCCGAAACACAAGTTTTGCATCTTTTTACATGCCGAAGATTTGTGATATGCTCCAAAACACTCCCAAACATCATTTTGGGTCTAATGGAGTAGAATGGTTGTTTTCGTTGCGAAACCATTTTCGCAACTTCTGTACCCCAAAATAATGCACTCAGGCTCGAAACACAAGTTTTGTATCTTTTTACATGCCGAAGGTTTGCGATATGTCCAAAACACTCCCAAACATCATTCTGGGTCTAATGGGGTAGAATGGGTGTTTTCGTTGCGAAACCATTTTCGCAACTTCGGTACCCCGAAAGAATGCACTCAGGCTCGAAACACAAGTTTTGCATCTTTTTACATGCCGAAGGTTCGCGATATGCTCCAAAACACTCCCAAACATCATTCTGGGTCTAATGGGGTAGAATGGGTGTTTTCTTTGCGAAACCATTTTCGCAACTTCGGTACCCCGAAATAGTGCATTCAGCGCCGAAACACAAGTTTTGCATCTTTTTACATGCCGAAGGTTTGCGATATGCTCCAAAACACTCCCAAACATCATTCTGGGTTTAATGGGGTCGAATGGGTGTTTTCGTTGCAAAACCGTTTTCGCAACATCGGTACCACGAAATAGTGCATTCAGGACCGAAACACAAGTTTTGCATCTTTTTACATGCCGAAGATTTGTGATATGTTCCAAAACACTCCCAAACATCATTTTGGGTCTAATGGAGTAGAATGGGTGACCATTTTCGCAACTTCGGTACCCCGAAATAGTGCATTCAAGCTCGAAACACAAGTTTTGCACCTTTTACATGCCGGAGGTTTGCGATATGCTCCAAAACACTCCCAAACATCATTTTGGGTCTTATGGAGTAGAATGGGTGTTTTCAGTGCGAAACCATTTTCGCAACATCGGTACCCCGAAATTGTGCATTCAAGCCCGAAACACAAGTATTGCATTTTTACATGCCGAAGGTTTGCGATATGCTCTAAAACACTCCCAAACATCATTTTGTGTGTAATGGAGTAGAATAGGTGTTTTCGTTGCGAAACCATTTTCGCAACTTCGGTACCCCGAAAGAATGCACTCAGGCTCGAAACACAAGTTTTGCATCTTTTTACATGCCGAAGGTTCGCGATATGCTCCAAAACACTCCCAAACATCATTCTGGGTCTAATGGGGTAGAACGGGTGTTTTCTTTGCGAAACCATTTTCGCAACTTCGGTACCCCAAAATAGTGCATTCAGCGCCGAAACACAAGTTTTGCATCTTTTTACATGCCGAAGGTTTGCGATATGCTCCAAAACACTCCCAAACATCATTCTGGGTTTAATGGGGTCGAATGGGTGTTTTCGTTGCAAAACCGTTTTCGCAACATTGGTACCACGAAATAGTGCATTCAGGACCGAAACACAAGTTTTGCATCTTTTTACATGCCGAAGATTTGTGATATGTTCCAAAACACTCCCAAACATCATTTTGGGTCTAATGGAGTAGAATGGGTGACCATTTTCGCAACTTCGGTACCCCGAAATAGTGCATTCAAGCTCGAAACACAAGTTTTGCATCTTTTACATGCCGAAGGTTTGCGATATGCTCCAAAACACTCCCAAACATCATTTTGGGTCTTATGGAGTAGAATGGGTGTTTTCAGTGCGAAACCATTTTCGCAACATCGGTACCCCGAAATAGTGCATTCAGGCTCGAAACACAAGTTTTGCATCTTTTTACATGGCGAAGGTTTGCGATATGCTCCAAAACACTCCCAAACATCATTTTGGGTCTAATGGAGTAGAATGGTTGTTTTTGTTCCGAAACCATTTTCGCAACTTCGGTACCACGAAATAGTGCATTCAGGCCCGAAACACAAGTTTTGCATCTTTTTACATGCCAAAGATTTGTGATATGCTCCAAAACACTCCCAAACATCATTTTGGGTCTAATGGAGTAGAATGGTTGTTTTTGTTGCGAAACCATTTTCGCAACTTCGGTACCCCGAAACAATGCACTCAGGCTCGAAACACAAGTTTTGCATCTTTTTACATGCCAAAGGTTTGCGATATGCTCCTAAACACTCCCTAAAATCATTCTGGGTTTAATGGGGTAGAATGGGTGTTTTCGTTGCGAAACCATTTTCGCAACTTCGGTACCCCGAAATAGTGCATTCAGGGCCGAAACACAAGTTTTGCATCTTTTATAGGCCGAAGGTTTGCGATATGCTCCAAAACACTACCAAACATCATTCTGGGTTTAATGGGGGTAGAATGGGTGTTTTCGTTGCGAAACCATTTTCGCAACTTCGGTTCCTCGAAATAGTGCATTCAAGCCCGAAACACAAGTTCTGCATCTTTTACAAGCCGAAGGTTTGCGATATGCTCCAAAACACTCCCAAACATCATTTTGGGTCTAATGGAGTGGAATGGTTGTTTTTGTTGCGAAACCATTTTCGCAACTTCGGTACCACGAAATAGTGCATTCAGGCCCGAAACACAAGTTTTGCATCTTTTTACATGCCGAAGGTTTGCGAAATGCTCCAAAACACTCCCAAACATCATTTTGGGTGTTATGGAGTAGAATGGGTGTTTTCGTTGCGAAACTATTTTCGCAACATCGGTACCTCGAAATAGTGCATTCAGGCCGAAACACAAGTTTTGCATCTTTTTACATGCCGAAGATTTGTGATATGCTCCAAAACACTCCCAAACATCATTTTGGGTCTAATGGAGTAGAATGGTTGTTTTCGTTGCGAAACCATTTTCGCAACTTCTGTACCCCAAAATAATGCACTCAGGCTCGAAACACAAGTTTTGTATCTTTTTACATGCCGAAGGTTTGCGATATGTCCAAAACACTCCCAAACATCATTCTGGGTCTAATGGGGTAGAATGGGTGTTTTCGTTGCGAAACCATTTTCGCAACTTCGGTACCCCGAAAGAATGCACTCAGGCTCGAAACACAAGTTTTGCATCTTTTTACATGCCGAAGGTTCGCGATATGCTCCAAAACACTCCCAAACATCATTCTGGGTCTAATGGGGTAGAATGGGTGTTTTCTTTGCGAAACCATTTTCGCAACTTCGGTACCCCGAAATAGTGCATTCAGCGCCGAAACACAAGTTTTGCATCTTTTTACATGCCGAAGGTTTGCGATATGCTCCAAAACACTCCCAAACATCATTCTGGGTTTAATGGGGTCGAATGGGTGTTTTCGTTGCAAAACCGTTTTCGCAACATCGGTACCACGAAATAGTGCATTCAGGACCGAAACACAAGTTTTGCATCTTTTTACATGCCGAAGATTTGTGATATGTTCCAAAACACTCCCAAACATCATTTTGGGTCTAATGGAGTAGAATGGGTGACCATTTTCGCAACTTCGGTACCCCGAAATAGTGCATTCAAGCTCGAAACACAAGTTTTGCACCTTTTACATGCCGGAGGTTTGCGATATGCTCCAAAACACTCCCAAACATCATTTTGGGTCTTATGGAGTAGAATGGGTGTTTTCAGTGCGAAACCATTTTCGCAACATCGGTACCCCGAAATTGTGCATTCAAGCCCGAAACACAAGTTTTGCATTTTTACATGCCGAAGGTTTGCGATATGCTCTAAAACACTCCCAAACATCATTTTGTGTGTAATGGAGTAGAATAGGTGTTTTCGTTGCGAAACCATTTTCGCAACTTCGGTACCCCGAAAGAATGCACTCAGGCTCGAAACACAAGTTTTGCATCTTTTTACATGCCGAAGGTTCGCGATATGCTCCAAAACACTCCCAAACATCATTCTGGGTCTAATGGGGTAGAACGGGTGTTTTCTTTGCGAAACCATTTTCGCAACTTCGGTACCCCAAAATAGTGCATTCAGCGCCGAAACACAAGTTTTGCATCTTTTTACATGCCGAAGGTTTGCGATATGCTCCAAAACACTCCCAAACATCATTCTGGGTTTAATGGGGTCGAATGGGTGTTTTCGTTGCAAAACCGTTTTCGCAACATTGGTACCACGAAATAGTGCATTCAGGACCGAAACACAAGTTTTGCATCTTTTTACATGCCGAAGATTTGTGATATGTTCCAAAACACTCCCAAACATCATTTTGGGTCTAATGGAGTAGAATGGGTGACCATTTTCGCAACTTCGGTACCCCGAAATAGTGCATTCAAGCTCGAAACACAAGTTTTGCATCTTTTACATGCCGAAGGTTTGCGATATGCTCCAAAACACTCCCAAACATCATTTTGGGTCTTATGGAGTAGAATGGGTGTTTTCAGTGCGAAACCATTTTCGCAACATCGGTACCCCGAAATAGTGCATTCAGGCTCGAAACACAAGTTTTGCATCTTTTTACATGGCGAAGGTTTGCGATATGCTCCAAAACACTCCCAAACATCATTTTGGGTCTAATGGAGTAGAATGGTTGTTTTTGTTCCGAAACCATTTTCGCAACTTCGGTACCACGAAATAGTGCATTCAGGCCCGAAACACAAGTTTTGTATCTTTTTACATGGCGAAGGTTTGCGAAATGCTCCAAAACAGTCCCAAACATCATTTTGGGTGTAATGGAGTAGAATGGGTGTTTTCGTTGCGAAATTATTTTCGCAACATCGGTACCCCGAAATAGTGCATTCAGGCCGAAACACAAGTTTTGCATCTTTTGACATGCCGAAGGTTTGCGATATGCTCCAAAACACTCCCAAACATCATTTTGGGTCTAATGGAGTGGAATTGTTGTTTTTCTTGCGAAACCATTTTCGCAACTTCAGTACCACGAAATAGTGCATTCGGTCCCGAAACACAAGTTTTGCATATTTTACATGCCGAAGGTTTGCGAAATGCTCCAAACCACTCCCAAACATCATTTTGGGTGTTATGGAGTAGAATGGGTGTTTTCGTTGCTAAACTATTTTCGCAACATCGGTACCTCGAAATAGTGCATTCAGGCCGAAACACAAGTTTTGCATCTTTTTACATGCTGAAGATTTGTGATATGCTCCAAAACACTCCCAAACATCATTTTGGGTCTAATGGAGTAGAATGGTTGTTTTCGTTGCGAAACCATTTTCGCAACTTCTGTACCCCGAAATAATGCACTCAGGCTCGAAACACAAGTTTTGCATCTTTTTACATTCCGAAGGTTTGCGATATGTCCAAAACACTCCCAAACATCATTCTGGGTCTAATGGGGTAGAATGGGTGTTTTCGTTGCGAAACCATTTTCGCAACTTCGGTACCCCGAAAGAATGCACTCAGGCTCGAAACACAAGTTTTGCATCTTTTTACATGCCGAAGGTTCGCGATATGCTCCAAAACACTCCCAAACATCATTCTGGGTCTAATGGGGTAGAATGGGTGTTTTCTTTGCGAAACCATTTTCGCAACTTCGGTACCCCAAAATAGTACATTCAGCGCCGAAACACAAGTTTTGCATCTTTTTACATGCCGAAGGTTTGCGATATGCTCCAAAACACTCCCAAACATCATTCTGGGTTTAATGGGGTCGAATGGGTGTGTTCGTTGCAAAACCGTTTTCGCAACATCGGTACCACGAAATAGTGCATTCAGGACCGAAACACAAGTTTTGCATCTTTTTACATGCCGAAGATTTGTGATATGTTCCAAAACACTCCCAAACATCATTTTGGGTCTAATGGAGTAGAATGGGTGACCATTTTCGCAACTTCGGTACCCCGAAATAGTACATTCAAGCTCGAAACACAAGTTTTGCATCTTTTACATGCCGAAGGTTTGCGATATGCTCCAAAACACTCCCAAACATCATTCTGGGTTTAATGGGGTCGAATGGGTGTTTTCGTTGCAAAACCGTTTTCGCAACATCGGTACCACGAAATAGTGCATTCAGGACCGAAACACAAGTTTTGCATCTTTTTACATGCCGAAGATTTGTGATATGTTCCAAAACACTCCCAAACATCATTTTGGGTCTAATGGAGTAGAATGGGTGACCATTTTCGCAACTTCGGTACCCCGAAATAGTGCATTCAAGCTCGAAACACAAGTTTTGCACCTTTTACATGCCGGAGGTTTGCGATATGCTCCAAAACACTCCCAAACATCATTTTGGGTCTAATGGAGTAGAATGGTTGTTTTTGTTCCGAAACCATTTTCGCAACTTCGGTACCACGAAATAGTGCATTCAGGCCCGAAACACAAGTTTTGTATCTTTTTACATGGCGAAGGTTTGCGAAATGCTCCAAAACAGTCCCAAACATCATTTTGGGTGTAATGGAGTAGAATGGGTGTTTTCGTTGCGAAATTATTTTCGCAACATCGGTACCCCGAAATAGTGCATTCAGGCCGAAACACAAGTTTTGCATCTTTTGACATGCCGAAGGTTTGCGATATGCTCCAAAACACTCCCAAACATCATTTTGGGTCTAATGGAGTGGAATTGTTGTTTTTCTTGCGAAACCATTTTCGCAACTTCAGTACCACGAAATAGTGCATTCGGTCCCGAAACACAAGTTTTGCATATTTTACATGCCGAAGGTTTGCGAAATGCTCCAAAACACTCCCAAACATCATTTTGGGTGTTATGGAGTAGAATGGGTGTTTTCGTTGCTAAACTATTTTCGCAACATCGGTACCTCGAAATAGTGCATTCAGGCCGAAACACAAGTTTTGCATCTTTTTACATGCTGAAGATTTGTGATATGCTCCAAAACACTCCCAAACATCATTTTGGGTCTAATGGAGTAGAATGGTTGTTTTCGTTGCGAAACCATTTTCGCAACTTCTGTACCCCGAAATAATGCACTCAGGCTCGAAACACAAGTTTTGCATCTTTTTACATTCCGAAGGTTTGCGATATGTCCAAAACACTCCCAAACATCATTCTGGGTCTAATGGGGTAGAATGGGTGTTTTCGTTGCGAAACCATTTTCGCAACTTCGGTACCCCGAAAGAATGCACTCAGGCTCGAAACACAAGTTTTGCATCTTTTTACATGCCGAAGGTTCGCGATATGCTCCAAAACACTCCCAAACATCATTCTGGGTCTAATGGGGTAGAATGGGTGTTTTCTTTGCGAAACCATTTTCGCAACTTCGGTACCCCAAAATAGTGCATTCAGCGCCGAAACACAAGTTTTGCATCTTTTTACATGCCGAAGGTTTGCGATATGCTCCAAAACACTCCCAAACATCATTCTGGGTTTAATGGGGTCGAATGGGTGTGTTCGTTGCAAAACCGTTTTCGCAACATCGGTACCACGAAATAGTGCATTCCGGACCGAAACACAAGTTTTGCATCTTTTTACATGCCGAAGATTTGTGATATGTTCCAAAACACTCCCAAACATCATTTTGGGTCTAATGGAGTAGAATGGGTGACCATTTTCGCAACTTCGGTACCCCGAAATAGTACATTCAAGCTCGAAACACAAGTTTTGCATCTTTTACATGCCGAAGGTTTGCGATATGCTCCAAAACACTCCCAAACATCATTCTGGGTTTAATGGGGTCGAATGGGTGTTTTCGTTGCAAAACCGTTTTCGCAACATCGGTACCACGAAATAGTGCATTCAGGACCGAAACACAAGTTTTGCATCTTTTTACATGCCGAAGATTTGTGATATGTTCCAAAACACTCCCAAACATCATTTTGGGTCTAATGGAGTAGAATGGGTGACCATTTTCGCAACTTCGGTACCCCGAAATAGTGCATTCAAGCTCGAAACACAAGTTTTGCACCTTTTACATGCCGGAGGTTTGCGATATGCTCCAAAACACTCCCAAACATCATTTTGGGTCTTATGGAGTAGAATGGGTGTTTTCAGTGCGAAACCATTTTCGCAACATCGGTACCCCGAAATTGTGCATTCAAGCCCGAAACACAAGTTTTGCATTTTTACATGCCGAAGGTTTGCGATATGCTCTAAAACACTCCCAAACATCATTTTGTGTGTAATGGAGTAGAATAGGTGTTTTCGTTGCGAAACCATTTTCGCAACTTCGGTACCCCGAAAGAATGCACTCAGGCTCGAAACACAAGTTTTGCATCTTTTTACATGCCGAAGGTTCGCGATATGCTCCAAAACACTCCCAAACATCATTCTGGGTCTAATGGGGTAGAACGGGTGTTTTCTTTGCGAAACCATTTTCGCAACTTCGGTACCCCAAAATAGTGCATTCAGCGCCGAAACACAAGTTTTGCATCTTTTTACATGCCGAAGGTTTGCGATATGCTCCAAAACACTCCCAAACATCATTCTGGGTTTAATGGGGTCGAATGGGTGTTTTCGTTGCAAAACCGTTTTCGCAACATTGGTACCACGAAATAGTGCATTCAGGACCGAAACACAAGTTTTGCATCTTTTTACATGCCGAAGATTTGTGATATGTTCCAAAACACTCCCAAACATCATTTTGGGTCTAATGGAGTAGAATGGGTGACCATTTTCGCAACTTCGGTACCCCGAAATAGTGCATTCAAGCTCGAAACACAAGTTTTGCATCTTTTACATGCCGAAGGTTTGCGATATGCTCCAAAACACTCCCAAACATCATTTTGGGTCTTATGGAGTAGAATGGGTGTTTTCAGTGCGAAACCATTTTCGCAACATCGGTACCCCGAAATAGTGCATTCAGGCTCGAAACACAAGTTTTGCATCTTTTTACATGGCGAAGGTTTGCGATATGCTCCAAAACACTCCCAAACATCATTTTGGGTCTAATGGAGTAGAATGGTTGTTTTTGTTCCGAAACCATTTTCGCAACTTCGGTACCACGAAATAGTGCATTCAGGCCCGAAACACAAGTTTTGTATCTTTTTACATGGCGAAGGTTTGCGAAATGCTCCAAAACAGTCCCAAACATCATTTTGGGTGTAATGGAGTAGAATGGGTGTTTTCGTTGCGAAATTATTTTCGCAACATCGGTACCCCGAAATAGTGCATTCAGGCCGAAACACAAGTTTTGCATCTTTTGACATGCCGAAGGTTCGCGATATGCTCCAAAACACTCCCAAACATCATTCTGGGTCTAATGGGGTAGAACGGGTGTTTTCTTTGCGAAACCATTTTCGCAACTTCGGTACCCCAAAATAGTGCATTCAGCGCCGAAACACAAGTTTTGCATCTTTTTACATGCCGAAGGTTTGCGATATGCTCCAAAACACTCCCAAACATCATTCTGGGTTTAATGGGGTCGAATGGGTGTTTTCGTTGCAAAACCGTTTTCGCAACATTGGTACCACGAAATAGTGCATTCAGGACCGAAACACAAGTTTTGCATCTTTTTACATGCCGAAGATTTGTGATATGTTCCAAAACACTCCCAAACATCATTTTGGGTCTAATGGAGTAGAATGGGTGACCATTTTCGCAACTTCGGTACCCCGAAATAGTGCATTCAAGCCCGAAACACAAGTTTTGCATCTTTTACATGCCGAAGGTTTGCGATATGCTCCAAAACACTCCCAAACATCATTCTGGGTTTAATGGGGTAGAATGGGTGTTTTCGTTGCGAAACCATTTTCGCAACATCGGTACCCCGAAATAGTGCATTCAGGCTCGAAACACAAGTTTTGCATCTTTTTACATGGCGAAGGTTTGCGATATGCTCCAAAACACTCCCAAACATCATTTTGGGTATAATGGAGTAGAATGGTTGTTTTTGTTCCGAAACCATTTTCGCAACTTCGGTACCACGAAATAGTGCATTCAGGCCCGAAACACAAGTTTTGTATCTTTTTACATGGCGAAGGTTTGCGAAATGCTCCAAAACAGTCCCAAACATCATTTTGGGTGTAATGGAGTAGAATGGGTGTTTTCGTTGCGAAATTATTTTCGCAACATCGGTACCCCGAAATAGTGCATTCAGGCCGAAACACAAGTTTTGCATCTTTTGACATGCCGAAGGTTTGCGATATGCTCCAAAACACTCCCAAACATCATTTTGGGTCTAATGGAGTGGAATTGTTGTTTTTCTTGCGAAACCATTTTCGCAACTTCAGTACCACGAAATAGTGCATTCGGTCCCGAAACACAAGTTTTGCATATTTTACATGCCGAAGGTTTGCAAAATGCTCCAAAACACTCCCAAACATCATTTTGGGTGTTATGGAGTTGAATGGGTGTTTTCGTTGCTAAACTATTTTCGCAACATCGGTACCTCGAAATAGTGCATTCAGGCCGAAACACAAGTTTTGCATCTTTTTACATGCCGAAGATTTGTGATATGCTCCAAAACACTCCCAAACATCATTTTGGGTCTAATGGAGTAGAATGGTTGTTTTCGTTGCGAAACCATTTTCGCAACTTCTGTACCCCGAAATAATGCACTCAGGCTCGAAACACAAGTTTTGCATCTTTTTACATTCCGAAGGTTTGCGATATGTCCAAAACACTCCCAAACATCATTCTGGGTCTAATGGGGTAGAATGGGTGTTTTCGTTGCGAAACCATTTTCGCAACTTCGGTACCCCGAAAGAATGCACTCAGGCTCGAAACACAAGTTTTGCATCTTTTTACATGCCGAAGGTTCGCGATATGCTCCAAAACACTCCCAAACATCATTCTGGGTCTAATGGGGTAGAATGGGTGTTTTCTTTGCGAAACCATTTTCGCAACTTCGGTACCCCAAAATAGTGCATTCAGCGCCGAAACACAAGTTTTGCATCTTTTACATGCCGAAGGTTTGCGATATGCTCCAAAACACTCCCAAACATCATTCTGGGTTTAATGGGGTCGAATGGGTGTTTTCGTTGCAAAACCGTTTTCGCAACATCGGTACCACGAAATAGTGCATTCAGGACCGAAACACAAGTTTTGCATCTTTTTACATGCCGAAGATTTGTGATATGTTCCAAAACACTCCCAAACATCATTTTGGGTCTAATGGAGTAGAATGGGTGACCATTTTCGCAACTTCGGTACCCCGAAATAGTGCATTCAAGCTCGAAACACAAGTTTTGCATCTTTTACATGCCGGAGGTTTGCGATATGCTCCAAAACACTCCCAAACATCATTTTGGGTCTTATGGAGTAGAATGGGTGTTTTCAGTGCGAAACCATTTTCGCAACATCGGTACCCCGAAATTGTGCATTCAAGCCCGAAACACAAGTTTTGCATTTTTACATGCCGAAGGTTTGCGATATGCTCTAAAACACTCCCAAACATCATTTTGTGTGTAATGGAGTAGAATAGGTGTTTTCGTTGCGAAACCATTTTCGCAACTTCGGTACCCCGAAAGAATGCACTCAGGCTCGAAACACAAGTTTTGCATCTTTTTACATGCCGAAGGTTCGCGATATGCTCCAAAACACTCCCAAACATCATTCTGGGTCTAATGGGGTAGAACGGGTGTTTTCTTTGCGAAACCATTTTCGCAACTTCGGTACCCCAAAATAGTGCATTCAGCGCCGAAACACAAGTTTTGCATCTTTTTACATGCCGAAGGTTTGCGATATGCTCCAAAACACTCCCAAACATCATTCTGGGTTTAATGGGGTCGAATGGGTGTTTTCGTTGCAAAACCGTTTTCGCAACATTGGTACCACGAAATAGTGCATTCAGGACCGAAACACAAGTTTTGCATCTTTTTACATGCCGAAGATTTGTGATATGTTCCAAAACACTCCCAAACATCATTTTGGGTCTAATGGAGTAGAATGGGTGACCATTTTCGCAACTTCGGTACCCCGAAATAGTGCATTCAAGCTCGAAACACAAGTTTTGCATCTTTTACATGCCGAAGGTTTGCGATATGCTCCAAAACACTCCCAAACATCATTTTGGGTCTTATGGAGTAGAATGGGTGTTTTCAGTGCGAAACCATTTTCGCAACATCGGTACCCCGAAATAGTGCATTCAGGCTCGAAACACAAGTTTTGCATCTTTTTACATGGCGAAGGTTTGCGATATGCTCCAAAACACTCCCAAACATCATTTTGGGTCTAATGGAGTAGAATGGTTGTTTTTGTTCCGAAACCATTTTCGCAACTTCGGTACCACGAAATAGTGCATTCAGGCCCGAAACACAAGTTTTGTATCTTTTTACATGGCGAAGGTTTGCGAAATGCTCCAAAACAGTCCCAAACATCATTTTGGGTGTAATGGAGTAGAATGGGTGTTTTCGTTGCGAAATTATTTTCGCAACATCGGTACCCCGAAATAGTGCATTCAGGCCGAAACACAAGTTTTGCATCTTTTGACATGCCGAAGGTTCGCGATATGCTCCAAAACACTCCCAAACATCATTCTGGGTCTAATGGGGTAGAACGGGTGTTTTCTTTGCGAAACCATTTTCGCAACTTCGGTACCCCAAAATAGTGCATTCAGCGCCGAAACACAAGTTTTGCATCTTTTTACATGCCGAAGGTTTGCGATATGCTCCAAAACACTCCCAAACATCATTCTGGGTTTAATGGGGTCGAATGGGTGTTTTCGTTGCAAAACCGTTTTCGCAACATTGGTACCACGAAATAGTGCATTCAGGACCGAAACACAAGTTTTGCATTTTTTTACATGCCGAAGATTTGTGATATGTTCCAAAACACTCCCAAACATCATTTTGGGTCTAATGGAGTAGAATGGGTGACCATTTTCGCAACTTCGGTACCCCGAAATAGTGCATTCAAGCCCGAAACACAAGTTTTGCATCTTTTACATGCCGAAGGTTTGCGATATGCTCCAAAACACTCCCAAACATCATTCTGGGTTTAATGGGGTAGAATGGGTGTTTTCGTTGCGAAACCATTTTCGCAACATCGGTACCCCGAAATAGTGCATTCAGGCTCGAAACACAAGTTTTGCATCTTTTTACATGGCGAAGGTTTGCGATATGCTCCAAAACACTCCCAAACATCATTTTGGGTATAATGGAGTAGAATGGTTGTTTTTGTTCCGAAACCATTTTCGCAACTTCGGTACCACGAAATAGTGCATTCAGGCCCGAAACACAAGTTTTGTATCTTTTTACATGGCGAAGGTTTGCGAAATGCTCCAAAACAGTCCCAAACATCATTTTGGGTGTAATGGAGTAGAATGGGTGTTTTCGTTGCGAAATTATTTTCGCAACATCGGTACCCCGAAATAGTGCATTCAGGCCGAAACACAAGTTTTGCATCTTTTGACATGCCGAAGGTTTGCGATATGCTCCAAAACACTCCCAAACATCATTTTGGGTCTAATGGAGTGGAATTGTTGTTTTTCTTGCGAAACCATTTTCGCAACTTCAGTACCACGAAATAGTGCATTCGGTCCCGAAACACAAGTTTTGCATATTTTACATGCCGAAGGTTTGCAAAATGCTCCAAAACACTCCCAAACATCATTTTGGGTGTTATGGAGTTGAATGGGTGTTTTCGTTGCTAAACTATTTTCGCAACATCGGTACCTCGAAATAGTGCATTCAGGCCGAAACACAAGTTTTGCATCTTTTTACATGCCGAAGATTTGTGATATGCTCCAAAACACTCCCAAACATCATTTTGGGTCTAATGGAGTAGAATGGTTGTTTTCGTTGCGAAACCATTTTCGCAACTTCTGTACCCCGAAATAATGCACTCAGGCTCGAAACACAAGTTTTGCATCTTTTTACATTCCGAAGGTTTGCGATATGTCCAAAACACTCCCAAACATCATTCTGGGTCTAATGGGGTAGAATGGGTGTTTTCGTTGCGAAACCATTTTCGCAACTTCGGTACCCCGAAAGAATGCACTCAGGCTCGAAACACAAGTTTTGCATCTTTTTACATGCCGAAGGTTCGCGATATGCTCCAAAACACTCCTAAACATCATTCTGGGTCTAATGGGGTAGAATGGGTGTTTTCTTTGCGAAACCATTTTCGCAACTTCGGTACCCCAAAATAGTGCATTCAGCGCCGAAACACAAGTTTTGCATCTTTTTACATGCCGAAGGTTTGCGATATGCTCCAAAACACTCCCAAACATCATTCTGGGTTTAATGGGGTCGAATGGGTGTTTTCGTTGCAAAACCGTTTTCGCAACATCGGTACCACGAAATAGTGCATTCAGGACCGAAACACAAGTTTTGCATCTTTTTACATGCCGAAGATTTGTGATATGTTCCAAAACACTCCCAAACATCATTTTGGGTCTAATGGAGTAGAATGGGTGACCATTTTCGCAACTTCGGTACCCCGAAATAGTGCATTCAAGCTCGAAACACAAGTTTTGCATCTTTTACATGCCGAAGGTTTGCGATATGCTCCAAAACACTCCCAAACATCATTTTGGGTCTTATGGAGTAGAATGGGTGTTTTCAGTGCGAAACCATTTTCGCAACATCGGTACCCCGAAATAGTGCATTCAGGCTCGAAACACAAGTTTTGCATCTTTTTACATGGCGAAGGTTTGCGATATGCTCCAAAACACTCCCAAACATCATTTTGGGTATAATGGAGTAGAATGGTTGTTTTTGTTCCGAAACCATTTTCGCAACTTCGGTACCACGAAATAGTGCATTCAGGCCCGAAACACAAGTTTTGTATCTTTTTACATGGCGAAGGTTTGCGAAATGCTCCAAAACAGTCCCAAACATCATTTTGGGTGTAATGGAGTAGAATGGGTGTTTCCGTTGCGAAATTATTTTCGCAACATCGGTACCCAGAAATAGTGAATTTAGGCCGAAACACAAGTTTTGCATCTTTTGACATGCCGAAGGTTTGCGATATGCTCCAAAACACTCCCAAACATCATTTTGGGTCTAATGGAGTGGAATTGTTGTTTTTCTTGCGAAACCATTTTCGCAACTTCAGTACCACGAAATAGTGCATTCGGTCCCGAAACACAAGTTTTGCATATTTTACATGCCGAAGGTTTGCGAAATGCTCCAAAACACTCCCAAACATCATTTTGGGTGTTATGGAGTAGAATGGGTGTTTTCGTTGCTAAACTATTTTCGCAACATCGGTACCTCGAAATAGTGCATTCAGGCCGAAACACAAGTTTTGCATCTTTTTACATGCCGAAGATTTGTGATATGCTCCAAAACACTCCCAAACATCATTTTGGGTCTAATGGAGTAGAATGGTTGTTTTCGTTGCGAAACCATTTTCGCAACTTCTGTACCCCGAAATAATGCACTCAGGCTCGAAACACAAGTTTTGCATCTTTTTACATTCCGAAGGTTTGCGATATGTCCAAAACACTCCCAAACATCATTCTGGGTCTAATGGGGTAGAATGGGTGTTTTCGTTGCGAAACCATTTTCGCAACTTCGGTACCCCGAAAGAATGCACTCAGGCTCGAAACACAAGTTTTGCATCTTTTTACATGCCGAAGGTTCGCGATATGCTCCAAAACACTCCCAAACATCATTCTGGGTCTAATGGGGTAGAATGGGTGTTTTCTTTGCGAAACCATTTTCGCAACTTCGGTACCCCGAAATAGTGCATTCAGCGCCGAAACACAAGTTTTGCATCTTTTTACATGCCGAAGGTTTGCGATATGCTCCAAAACACTCCCAAACATCATTCTGGGTTTAATGGGGTCGAATGGGTGTTTTCGTTGCAAAACCGTTTTCGCAACATCGGTACCACGAAATAGTGCATTCAGGACCGAAACACAAGTTTTGCATCTTTTTACATGCCGAAGATTTGTGATATGTTCCAAAACACTCCCAAACATCATTTTGGGTCTAATGGAGTAGAATGGGTGACCATTTTCGCAACTTCGGTACCCCGAAATAGTGCATTCAAGCTCGAAACACAAGTTTTGCATCTTTTACATGCCGAAGGTTTGCGATATGCTCCAAAACACTCCCAAACATCATTTTGTGTCTTATGGAGTAGAATGGGTGTTTTCAGTGCGAAACCATTTTCGCAACATCGGTACCCCGAAATTGTGCATTCAAGCCCGAAACACAAGTTTTGCATTTTTACATGCCGAAGGTTTGCGATATGCTCTAAAACACTCCCAAACATCATTTTGTGTGTAATGGAGTAGAATAGGTGTTTTTGTTGCGAAACCATTTTCGCAACATCGGTACCCCGAAATAGTGCATTCAGGCTCGAAACACAAGTTTTGCATCTTTTTACATGGCGAAGGTTTGCGATATGCTCCAAAACACTCCCAAACATCATTTTGGGTCTAATGGAGTAGAATGGTTGTTTTTGTTGCGAAACCATTTTCGCAACTTCGGTACCACGAAATAGTACATTCAGGCCCGAAACACAAGTTTTGCATCTTTTACATGCCGAAGGTTTGCGATATGCTCCAAACCACTGCCAAACATCATTTTGTGTGTAATGGAGTAGAATGGGTGTTTTCGTTGCGAAACCATTTTCGCAACAGCGGTACCCCGAAATAGTGCATTCAGGCTCGAAACACAAGTTTTGCATCTTTTTACATGCCGAAGGTTTGCGATATGCTCCAAAACACTCCCAAACATCATTTTGGGTCTAATGGAGTAGAATGGTTGTTTTTGTTCCGAAACCATTTTCGCAACTTCGGTACCACGAAATAGTGCATTCAGGCCCGAAACACAAGTTTTGCATCGTTTACATGCCGAAGGTTTGCGAAATGCTCCAAAACACTCCCAAACATCATTTTGGGTGTAATGGAGTAGAATGGGTGTTTTCGTTGCGAAACTATTTTCGCAACATCGGTACCCCGAAATAGTGCATTCAGGCCGAAACACAAGTTTTGCATCTTTTGACATGCCGAAGGTTTGCGATATGCTCCAAAACACTCCCAAACATCATTTTGGGTCTAATGGAGTGGAATTGTTGTTTTTCTTGCGAAACCATTTTCGCAACTTCAGTACCACGAAATAGTGCATTCGGTCCCGAAACACAAGTTTTGCATATTTTACATGCCGAAGGTTTGCGAAATGCTCCAAAACACTCCCAAACATCATTTTGGGTGTAATGGAGTAGAATGGGTGTTTTCGTTGCGAAACCATTTCCGCAACATCGGTACCCCGAAATAGTGCATTCAGGCCGAAACACAAGTTTTGCATCTTTTTACATGCCAAAGATTTGTGATATGCTCCAAAACACTCCCAAACATCATTTTGGGTCTAATGGAGTAGAATGGTTGTTTTTGTTGCGAAACCATTTTCGCAACTTCGGTACCCCGAAAGAATGCACTCAGGCTCGAAACACAAGTTTTGCATCTTTTTACATGCCAAAGGTTTGCGATATGCTCCTAAACACTCCCTAACATCATTCTGGGTTTAATGGGGTAGAATGGGTGTTTTCGTTGCGAAACCATTATCGCAACTTCGGTACTCCGAAATAGTGCATTCAGCGCCGAAACACAAGTTTTGCATTTTTTACATGCCGAAGGTTTGCGATATGCTCCAAAACACTCCCAAACATCATTCTGGGTTTAATGGGGTCGAATGGGTGACCATTTTCGCAACTTCGGTACCCCGAAATAGTGCATTCAAGCCCGAAACACAAGTTTTGCATCTTTTACATGCCGAAGGTTTGCGATATGCTCCAAAACACTCCCAAACATCATTTTGGGTGTAATGGAGTAGAATGGGTCTTTTCAGTGCGAAACCATTTTCGCAACTTCGGTACCCTGAAATAGTGCATTCAGGACCGAAACACAAGTTTTGCATCTTTTTACATGCCGAAGATTTGTGATATGTTCCAAAACACTCCCAAACATCATTTTGGGTCTAATGGAGTAGAATGGGTGACCATTTTCGCAACTTCGGTACCCCGAAATAGTGCATTCAAGCTCGAAACACAAGTTTTGCATCTTTTACATGCCGAAGGTTTGCGATATGCTCCAAAACACTCCCAAACATCATTTTGGGTCTTATGGAGTAGAATGGGTGTTTTCAGTGCGAAACCATTTTCGCAACATCGGTACCCCGAAATTGTGCATCCAAGCCCGAAACACAAGTTTTGCATTTTTACATGCCGAAGGTTTGCAATATGCTCTAAAACACTCCCAAACATCATTTTGTGTGTAATGGAGTAGAATGGGTGTTTTCGTTGCGAAACCATTTTCGCAACATCGGTACCCCGAAATAGTGCATTCAGGCCGAAACACAAGTTTTGCATCTTTTTACATGCCAAAGATTTGTGATATGCTCCAAAACACTCCCAAACATCATTTTGGGTCTAATGGAGTAGAATGGTTGTTTTTGTTGCGAAACCATTTTCGCAACTTCGGTACCCCGAAACAATGCACTCAGGCTCGAAACACAAGTTTTGCATCTTTTTACATGCCAAAGGTTTGCGATATGCTCCTAAACACTCCCTAAAATCATTCTGGGTTTAATGGGGTAGAATGGGTGTTTTCGTTGCGAAACCATTTTCGCAACTTCGGTACCCTGAAATAGTGCATTCAGGGCCGAAACACAAGTTTTGCATCTTTTTACAGGCCGAAGGTTTGCGATATGCTCCAAAACACTACCAAACATCATTCTGGGTTTAATGGGGGTAGAATGGGTGTTTTCGTTGCAAAACCATTTTCGCAACTTCGGTTCCTCGAAATAGTGCATTCAAGCCCGCAACACAAGTTCTGCATCTTTTACATGCCGAAGGTTTGCGATATGCTCCAAAACACTCCCAAACATCATTTTGGGTCTAATGGAGTGGAATGGTTGTTTTTGTTGCGAAACCATTTTCGCAACTTTGGTACCACGAAATAGTGCATTCAGGCCCGAAACACAACTTTTGCATCTTTTACATGCCGAAGGTTTGCGAAATGCTCCAAAACACTCCCAAACATCATTTTGGGTGTAATGGAGTAGAATGGGTGTTTTCGTTGCGAAACCATTTTCGCAACATCGGTACCCCGAAATAGTGCATTCAGGCCGAAACACAAATTTTGCATCTTTTTACATGCCAAAGATTTGTGATATGCTCCAAAACACTCCCAAACATCATTTTGGGTCTAATGGAGTAGAATGGTTGTTTTCGTTGCGAAACCATTTTCGCAACTTCGGTACCCCGAAAGAATGCACTCAGGCTTAAAACACAAGTTTTGCATCTTTTTACATGCCCAAGGTTTGCGATATGCTCCAAAACACTCCCTAACATCATTCTGGGTCTAATGGGGTAGAATGGGTGTTTTCGTTGCGAAACCATTTTCGCAACTTCGGTACCCCGAAATAGTGCATTCAGGGCCGAAACACAAGTTTTGCATCTTTTTACAAGCCGAAGGTTTGCAATATGCTCCAAAACACTCCCAAACATCATTTTGGGTCTAATGGAGTAGAATGGTTGTTATTGTTGCGAAACCATTTTCGCAACTTCGGTACCACGAAATAGTGCATTCAGGCCCGAAACACAACTTTTGCATCTTTTACATGCCGAAGTTTTGCGATATGCTCCAAAACACTCCCAAACATCATTTTGTGTGTAATGGAGTAGAATGGTTGTTTTCGTTGCAAAACCATTTTCGCAACATCGGTTCCCCGAAATACTGCATTCAGGCTCGAAACACAAGTTTTGCATCTTTTTACATGCAGAAGGTTTGCGATATGCTCCAAAACACTCCCAAACATCATTTTGGGTCTAATGGAGTAGAATGGTTGTTATTGTTGCGAAACCATTTTCGCAACTTCGGTACCACGAAATAGTGCATTCAGGCCCGAAACACAACTTTTGCATCTTTTACATGCCGAAGTTTTGCGATATGCTCCAAAACACTCCCAAACATCATTTTGTGTGTAATGGAGTAGAATGGGTGTTTTCGTTGCGAAACCATTTTCGCAACATCGGTTCCCCGAAATACTGCATTCAGGCTCGAAACACATGTTTTGCATCTTTTTAAATGCCGAAGGTTTGCGATATGCTCCAAAACACTCCCAAACATCATTTTGGGTCTAATGGAGTAGAATGGTTGTTTTTGTTGCGAAACCATTTTCGCAACTTCGGTACCACGAAATAGTGCATTCGGGCCCGAAACACAAGTTTTGCATCTTTTACATGCCGAAGGTTTGCGAAATGCTCCAAAACACTCCCAAACATCATTTTGGGTATAATGGAGTAGAATGGGTGTTTTCGTTGCGAAACCATTTTCGCAACATCGGTACCCCGAAATAGTGCATTCAGGCCGAAACACAAGTTTTGCATCTTTTTACATGCCAAAGATTTTTGATATGCTCCAAAACACTACCAAACATCAATCTGGGTCTAATGGAGTAGAATGGTTGTTTTCGTTGCGAAACCATTTTCGCAACTTTGGTACCCCGAAAGAATGCACTCAGGCTCGAAACACATGTTTTGCATCTTTTTACATGCCGAAGGTTTGCGATATGCTCCAAAACACTCCCTAACTTCATTCTTGGTCTAATGGGGTAGAATGGGTGTTTTTGTTGCGAAACCATTTTCGCAACTTCGGTACCCCGAAAGAATGCACTCAGGCTGGAAACACAAGTTTTGCATCTTTTACATGCCGAAGGTTTGCGATATGCTCCAAAACACTCCCAAACATCATTCTTGGTTTAATGGGGTAGAATGGGTGTTTTTGTTGAGAAACCTTTTTCGCAACATCGGTACCCTGAAATAGTGCGTTCAGGCTCGAAACACAAGTTTTGCATCTTTTTACATGCAGAAGGTTTGCGATATGCTCCAAAACACTCCCAAACATCATTTTGGGTCTAATGGAGTAGAATGGTTGTTTTTGTTGCGAAACCATTTTCGCAACTTCGGTACCATGAAATAGTGCATTCAGGCCCGAAACACAAGTTTTGCATCTTTTACTTGCCGAAGGTTTGCGATATGCTCCAAAACACTCCCAAACATCATTTTGTGTGTAATGGAGTAGAATGGGTGTTATCATTGCGAAACCATTTTCGCAACATCGGTACCCCGAAATAGTGCATTCGGGCCCGAAACACAAGTTTTGTATCTTTTACATGCCGAAGGTTTGCAAAATGCTCCAAAACACTCCCTAACATCATTTTGGGTGTAATGGAGTAGAATGGGTGTTTTCGTTGCGAAACCATTTTCGCAACATCGGTACCCCGAAATAGAGCATTAAGGCCGAAACACAAGTTTTGCATCTTTTTACATGCCAAAGATTTGTGATATGCTCCAAAACACTCCCAAACATCATTTTGGGACTAATGGAGTAGAATGGTTGTTTTCGTTGCGAAACCATTTTCGCAACTTCGGTACCCCGAAAGAATGCACTCAGGCTCGAAACACAAGTTTTGCATCTTTTTACACGCCGAAGGTTTGCGATATGCTCCAAAACACTCCCTAACATCATTCTGGGTCTAATGGGGTAGAATGGGTGTTTTCGTTGCGAAACCATTGTCTTAACTTCGGTGCCCCGAAATAGTGCATTCAAGGTCGAAACACATGTTTTGCATCTTTTTACATGCCGAAGGTTTGCGATATGCTCCAAAACACTCCCAAACATCATTCTGGGTTTAATGGGGTAGAATGGGTGTTTTCATTGCAAAACCATTTTCGCAACTTTGGTACCTTGAAATATTGCATGCAAGCCCGAAACACAAGTTTTGCATCTTTTACATGCCGAAGGTTTGCGATATGCTCCAAAACACTCCCAAACATCATTCTGGGTTTAATGGGGTAGAATGGGTGTTTTCGTTGCAAAACCATTTTCGCAACTTTGGTACCTTGAAATAGTGCATGCAAGCCCGAAACACAAGTTTTGCATCTTTTACATGCCGAAGGTTTGCGATATGCTCCAAAACACTCCCAAACATCATTCTAGGTTTAATGGGGTAGAATGGGTGTTTTCGATGCGAAACCATTTTCGCAACATCGGTACCCCGAAATAGTGCATTCAGGCTCGAAACACAAGTTTTGCATCTTTTTACATGCAGAAGGTTTGCGATATGCTCCAAAACACTCCCAAACATCATTTTGGGTCTAATGGAGTAGAATGGTTGTTTTTGTTGCGAAACCATTTTCGCAACTTCGGTACCACGAAATAGTGCATTCAGTCCCGAAACACAAGTTTTGCATCTTTTACATGCCGAAGGTTTGCGATATGCTCCAAAACACTCCCAAACATCATTTTGTGTGTAATGGAGAAGAATGGGTGTTTTCATTGCGAAACCATTTTCGCAACATCGGTACCCCGAAATAGTGCATTTAGGCTCGAAACACAAGTTTTGCATCTGTTTACATGCCGAAGGTTTGCGATATGCTCCAAAACACTCCCAAACATCATTTTGGGTCTAATGGAGTAGAATGGTTGTTTTTGTTGCGAAACCATTTTCGCAACTTCGGTACCACGAAATAGTGCATTCAGGCCCAAAACACAAGTTTTGCATCTTTTACATGCCGAAGGTTTGCGAAATGCTCCAAAACACTCCCAAACATCATTTTGGGTGTAATGGAGTAGAATGGGTGTTTTCATTGCGAAACCATTTTCGCAACATCGGTACCCCGAAATAGTGCATTCAGGCTCGAAACACAAGTTTTGCATCTTTTTACATGCAGAAGGTTTGCGATATGCTCCAAAACACTCCCAAACATCATTTTGGGTCTAATGGAGTAGAATGGTTGTTTTTGTTGCGAAACCATTTTCGCAACTTCGGTACCACGAAATAGTGCATTCAGGCCCAAAACACAAGTTTTGCATCTTTTTACATGCAGAAGGTTTGCGATATGCTCCAAAACACTCCCAAATATCATTTTGGGTCTAATGGAGTAGAATGGTTGTTTTCGTTGCGAAACCATTTTCGCAACATCGGTACCCGGAAATAGTGCATGCAGGCCGAAACACAAGGTTTGCATCTTTTTACATGCCAAAGATTTGTGATATGCTCCAAAACACTCCCAAACATCATTTTGGGTCTAATGGAGTAGAATGGTTGTTTTTGTTGCGAAACCATTTTCGCAACTTCGGTACCACGAAATAGGGCATTCAAGCCCGAAACACAAGTTTTGGATCTTTTACATGCTGAGGGTTTGCGAAATGCTCCAAAACACTCCCAAACATCATTTTGGGTGTAATGGAGTAGAATGGGTGTTTTCGTTGCGAAACCATTTTCGCAACATCGGTACCCGGAAATAGTGCATTCAGGCCGAAACACAAGTTTTGCATCTTTTTACATGCCAAAGATTTGTGATATGCTGCAAAACACTCCCAAACATCATTTTGGGTCTAATGGAGTAGAATGGTTGTTTTCGTTGCGAAACCATTTTCGCAACTTCGGTACCCCGAAAGAATGCACTCAGGCTCGAAACACAAGTTTTGCATCTTTTACATGCCGAAGATTTGCGATATGCTCCAAAACACTCTCAAACATCATTCTGGGTCTAATGGGGTAGAATGGGTGTTTTCGTTGCGAAACCATTTTCGCAACTTTGGTACCCCAAAATAGTGCATTCAGGGCCGAAATACAAGTTTTGCAACTTTTTACATGCTGAAGGTTTGCGATATGCTCCAAAACAATCCCAAACATCATTCTGGGTTTAATGGGGTAGAATGGTTGTTTTCGTTGCGAAACCATTCTTGCAACATCGGTACCCCGAAATAGTGCATTCAGGCCCGAAACACAAGCTTTGCATCTTTTTACATGCCGAAGATTTGTGACATGTTCCAAAACACTCCCAAACATCATTTTGGGTCTAATGGAGTAGAATGGTTGTTTTCGTAGCGAAACCATTTTCGCAACTTCGGTACCCCGAAATAGTGCATTCAGGCCCGAAACACAAGTTTTGCATCTTTTATATGCCGAAGGTTTGCGATATGCTCCAAAACACTCCCAAACATCATTTTGGGTCTAATGGAGTAGAATGGTTGTTTTCGTTGCGAAACCATTTTCGCAACATCGGTACCCCGAAATAGTGCATTCAGGCCCGAAACACAAGTTTTGCATCTTTTACATGCCGAAGGTTTGTGAAATGCTCCAAAACACTCCCAAACATCATTTTGGGTCTAATGGAGTAGAATGGTTGTTTTCGTTGCGAAACCATTTTCGCAACTTCGGTACCCCGAAATAATGCATTCAGGCTCGAAACACAAGTTTTGCATCTTTTTACATGCCGAAGGTTTGCGATATGCTCCAAAACACTCCCAAACATCATTTTGGGTCCAATGGAGTAGAATGGTTGTTTTTGTTGCGAAACCATTTTCACAACATCGGTACCATGAAATAGTGCATTCAGGCCCGAAACACAAGTTTTGCATCTTTTACTTGCCGAAGGTTTGCGATATGCTCCAAAACACTCCCAAACATCATTTTGTGTGTAATGGAGTAGAATGGGTGTTATCATTGCGAAACCATTTTCGCAACATCGGTACCCCGAAATAGTGCATTCGGGCCCGAAACACAAGTTTTGTATCTTTTACATGCCGAAGGTTTGCAAAATGCTCCAAAACACTCCCTAACATCATTTTGGGTGTAATGGAGTAGAATGGGTGTTTTCGTTGCGAAACCATTTTCGCAACATCGGTACCCCGAAATAGAGCATTAAGGCCGAAACACAAGTTTTGCATCTTTTTACATGCCAAAGATTTGTGATATGCTCCAAAACACTCCCAAACATCATTTTGGGACTAATGGAGTAGAATGGTTGTTTTCGTTGCGAAACCATTTTCGCAACTTCGGTACCCCGAAAGAATGCACTCAGGCTCGAAACACAAGTTTTGCATCTTTTTACACGCCGAAGGTTTGCGATATGCTCCAAAACACTCCCTAACATCATTCTGGGTCTAATGGGGTAGAATGGGTGTTTTCGTTGCGAAACCATTGTCTTAACTTCGGTGCCCCGAAATAGTGCATTCAAGGTCGAAACACATGTTTTGCATCTTTTTACATGCCGAAGGTTTGCGATATGCTCCAAAACACTCCCAAACATCATTCTGGGTTTAATGGGGTAGAATGGGTGTTTTCATTGCAAAACCATTTTCGCAACTTTGGTACCTTGAAATAGTGCATGCAAGCCCGAAACACAAGTTTTGCATCTTTTACATGCCGAAGGTTTGCGATATGCTCCAAAACACTCCCAAACATCATTCTGGGTTTAATGGGGTAGAATGGGTGTTTTCGTTGCAAAACCATTTTCGCAACTTTGGTACCTTGAAATAGTGCATGCAAGCCCGAAACACAAGTTTTGCATCTTTTACATGCCGAAGGTTTGCGATATGCTCCAAAACACTCCCAAACATCATTCTAGGTTTAATGGGGTAGAATGGGTGTTTTCGATGCGAAACCATTTTCGCAACATCGGTACCCCGAAATAGTGCATTCAGGCTCGAAACACAAGTTTTGCATCTTTTTACATGCAGAAGGTTTGCGATATGCTCCAAAACACTCCCAAACATCATTTTGGGTCTAATGGAGTAGAATGGTTGTTTTTGTTGCGAAACCATTTTCGCAACTTCGGTACCACGAAATAGTGCATTCAGTCCCGAAACACAAGTTTTGCATCTTTTACATGCCGAAGGTTTGCGATATGCTCCAAAACACTCCCAAACATCATTTTGTGTGTAATGGAGAAGAATGGGTGTTTTCATTGCGAAACCATTTTCGCAACATCGGTACCCCGAAATAGTGCATTTAGGCTCGAAACACAAGTTTTGCATCTGTTTACATGCCGAAGGTTTGCGATATGCTCCAAAACACTCCCAAACATCATTTTGGGTCTAATGGAGTAGAATGGTTGTTTTTGTTGCGAAACCATTTTCGCAACTTCGGTACCACGAAATAGTGCATTCAGGCCCAAAACACAAGTTTTGCATCTTTTACATGCCGAAGGTTTGCGAAATGCTCCAAAACACTCCCAAACATCATTTTGGGTGTAATGGAGTAGAATGGGTGTTTTCATTGCGAAACCATTTTCGCAACATCGGTACCCCGAAATAGTGCATTCAGGCTCGAAACACAAGTTTTGCATCTTTTTACATGCAGAAGGTTTGCGATATGCTCCAAAACACTCCCAAACATCATTTTGGGTCTAATGGAGTAGAATGGTTGTTTTTGTTGCGAAACCATTTTCGCAACTTCGGTACCACGAAATAGTGCATTCAGGCCCAAAACACAAGTTTTGCATCTTTTTACATGCAGAAGGTTTGCGATATGCTCCAAAACACTCCCAAATATCATTTTGGGTCTAATGGAGTAGAATGGTTGTTTTCGTTGCGAAACCATTTTCGCAACATCGGTACCCGGAAATAGTGCATGCAGGCCGAAACACAAGGTTTGCATCTTTTTACATGCCAAAGATTTGTGATATGCTCCAAAACACTCCCAAACATCATTTTGGGTCTAATGGAGTAGAATGGTTGTTTTTGTTGCGAAACCATTTTCGCAACTTCGGTACCACGAAATAGGGCATTCAAGCCCGAAACACAAGTTTTGGATCTTTTACATGCTGAGGGTTTGCGAAATGCTCCAAAACACTCCCAAACATCATTTTGGGTGTAATGGAGTAGAATGGGTGTTTTCGTTGCGAAACCATTTTCGCAACATCGGTACCCGGAAATAGTGCATTCAGGCCGAAACACAAGTTTTGCATCTTTTTACATGCCAAAGATTTGTGATATGCTGCAAAACACTCCCAAACATCATTTTGGGTCTAATGGAGTAGAATGGTTGTTTTCGTTGCGAAACCATTTTCGCAACTTCGGTACCCCGAAAGAATGCACTCAGGCTCGAAACACAAGTTTTGCATCTTTTACATGCCGAAGATTTGCGATATGCTCCAAAACACTCTCAAACATCATTCTGGGTCTAATGGGGTAGAATGGGTGTTTTCGTTGCGAAACCATTTTCGCAACTTTGGTACCCCAAAATAGTGCATTCAGGGCCGAAATACAAGTTTTGCAACTTTTTACATGCTGAAGGTTTGCGATATGCTCCAAAACAATCCCAAACATCATTCTGGGTTTAATGGGGTAGAATGGTTGTTTTCGTTGCGAAACCATTCTTGCAACATCGGTACCCCGAAATAGTGCATTCAGGCCCGAAACACAAGCTTTGCATCTTTTTACATGCCGAAGATTTGTGACATGTTCCAAAACACTCCCAAACATCATTTTGGGTCTAATGGAGTAGAATGGTTGTTTTCGTAGCGAAACCATTTTCGCAACTTCGGTACCCCGAAATAGTGCATTCAGGCCCGAAACACAAGTTTTGCATCTTTTATATGCCGAAGGTTTGCGATATGCTCCAAAACACTCCCAAACATCATTTTGGGTCTAATGGAGTAGAATGGTTGTTTTCGTTGCGAAACCATTTTCGCAACATCGGTACCCCGAAATAGTGCATTCAGGCCCGAAACACAAGTTTTGCATCTTTTACATGCCGAAGGTTTGTGAAATGCTCCAAAACACTCCCAAACATCATTTTGGGTCTAATGGAGTAGAATGGTTGTTTTCGTTGCGAAACCATTTTCGCAACTTCGGTACCCCGAAATAATGCATTCAGGCTCGAAACACAAGTTTTGCATCTTTTTACATGCCGAAGGTTTGCGATATGCTCCAAAACACTCCCAAACATCATTTTGGGTCTAATGGAGTAGAATGGTTGCTTTCGTAGCGAAACCATTTTCGCAACTTCGGTACCCCGAAATAGTGCATTCAGGCCCGAAACACAAGTTTTGCATCTTTTACATGCCGAATGTTTGCGAAATGCTCCAAAACACTCCCAAATATCATTTTGGGTCTAATGGAGTAGAATGGTTGTTTTCGTTGCGAAACCATTTTCGCAACATCGGTACCCTGAAATAGTGCATTCAGGCCCGAAACACAAGTTTTGCATCTTTTTACATGTCGAAGATTTGTGATATGTTCCAAAACTCTCCCAAACATCATTTTGGGTCTAATGGAGTAGAATGGTTGTTTTCGTTGCGAAACCATTTTCGCAACTTCGGTACCCCGAAATAGTGCATTCAGGCCCGACGCACAAGTTTTGCATCTTTTACATGCTGAAGGTTTGCGAAACGCTCCAAAACACTCCCAAACATCATTTTGGGTCTAATGGAGTAGAATGGTTGTTTTCGTTGCGAAACCATTTTCGCAACATCAGTACCGCGAAATAGTGCATTCAGGCTCGAAACACAAGTTTTGCATCTTTTTACATGCAGAAGGTTTGCGATATGCTCCAAAACACTCCCAAACATCATTTTGGGTCTAATGGAGTAGAAAGGTTGTTTTTGTTGCGAAACCATTTTCGGAACTGCGGTACCACAAAATAGTGCATTCAGGCCCGAAACACAAGTTTTGCAACTTTTACATGCCGAAGGTTTGCGATATGCTCCAAAACACTCCCAAACATCGTTTTGTGTGTAATGGAGTAGAATGGGTGTTTTCGTTGCGAAACCATTTTCGCAACATCGGTACCCCGAAATAGTGCATTCAGGCTCGAAACACAAGTTTTGCATCTTTTTACATGCCGAAGCTTTGCGATATGCTCCAAAACACTCCCAAACATTATTCTGGGTCTAATGGGGTAGAATGGGTGTTTTCGTTGCGAAACCATTTTCGCAATTTCGGTACCCCGAAATAGTGCATTCAGGGCCGAAACACAAGTTTTGCATCTTTTTACAAGCCGAAGGTTTGCGATATGCTCCAAAACACACCAAAACATCATTCTAGGTTTAAAGGGGTAGAATGGGTGTTTTCTTTGCAAAACCATTTTCGCAACTTCGGTACCCTGAAATAGTGCATTCAAGCCCGAAACACAGGTTTTGCATCTTTTTACATGCCGAAGGTTTGCGATATGCTCCAAAACACTCCCAAACATCATTCTGGGTTTAATGGGGTCGAATGGGTGTTTTCGTTGCAAAACCGTTTTCGCAACATCGGTACCACAAAAATAGTGCATTCAGGCCGAAACACAAGTTTTGCATCTTTTTACATGCTGAAGGTTTGCGATATGCTCCAAAACACTCCCAAATAACATTCTGGGTTTAATGGGGTAGAATGGGTGTTTTCGTTGCGAAACTATTTTCGCAACATCGATACCACGAAATAGTGCATTCAGGCCCGAAACATAAGTTTTGCATCTTTTTACATGCCGAAGGTTTGCGATATGCTCCAAAACACTCCCAAACATCATTTTGTGTGTAATGGAGTAGAATGGGTGTTTTCGTTGCGAAACCATTTTCGCAACATCGGTACCCCGAAATAGTGCATTCAGGCTCGAACACAAGTTTTGCATCTTTTTACATGCCGAAGATTTGTGATATGCTCCAAAGCACTCCCAAACATCATTTTGGGTCTAATGGAGTAGAATGGTTGTTTTCGTTGCGAAACCATTTTCGCAACTTCGGTACCCCGAAAGAAGGCACTCAGGCTCGAAACACAAGTTTTGCATCTTTTTACATACCGAAGGTTTGCGATATGCTCCAAAACACTCCCAAACATCATTCTGGGTCTAATGGGGTAGAATGGGTGTTTTCGTTGCGAAACCATTTTCGCAACTTCGGTAGCCCGAAGTAGTGCATTCCGGGCCGAAACACAAGTTTTGCATCTTTTTACATGCCAAAGATTTGCGATATGCTCCAAAACACTCCCAAACAACATTCTGGGTTTAATGGGGTAGAATGGGTGTTTTCGTTGCGAAACCATTTTCGCAACTTCGGTACCCCGAAATAATGCATTAAAGCCCGAAACACAAGTTTTGCATCTTTTACGTGCCTAAGGTTTGCGATATGCTCCAAAACACTCCCAAACATCATTTTGGGTGTAATGGAGTAGAATGGGTGTTTTCCTTTCGAAACCATTTTCGCAACATCGGTACCCCGGAATAGTGCATTCAGGCCCGAAACACAAGTTTTGCATCTTTTTACATGCCGAAGATTTGTGATATGCTCCAAAACACATCCAAACATCATTTTGGGTCTAATGGAGTAGAATGGTTGTTTTCGTTGAGAAACAATTTTTGCAACTTCGGTACCCCGAAATAGTGCATTCAGGCCCGAAACACAAGTTTTGCATCTTTTTACATGCCGAAGGTTTGCGATATGCTCCAAAACACTCCCAAACATCATTCTGGGTCTAATGGAGTAGAATGGTTGTTTTCGTTGCGAAACCATTTTCGCAACTTCGGTACCCCGAAATAATGCATTCAGGCTCGAAACACAAGTTTTGCATCTTTTTACATGCCGAAGATTTGTGATATGCTCCAAAACACTCCCAAACATCATTTTGGGTCTAATGGAGTAGAATGGTTGTTTTCGTTGCGAAACCATTTTCGCAACTTCGGTACCCCGAAAGAATGCACTCAGGCTCGAAACACAAGTTTTGCATCTTTTTACATACCGAAGGTTTGCGATATGCTCCAAAACACTCCCAAACATCATTCTGGGTCTAATGGGGTAGAATGGGTGTTTTCGTTGCGAAACCATTTTCGCAACATCGGTAGCCCGAAATAGTGCATTCAGGGCCGAAACACAAGTTTCGCATCTTTTTACATGCCAAAGGTTTGCGATATGCTCCAAAACACTCCCAAACAACATTCTGGGTTTAATGGGGTAGAATGGGTGTTTTCGTTGCGAAACCATTTTCACAACTTCGGTACCCCGAAATAGTGCATTCAAGCCCGAAACACAAGTTTTTCATCTTTTACGTGCCTAAGGTTTGCGATAAGCTCCAAAACACTCCCAAACATCATTTTGGGTGTAATGGAGTAGAATGGGTGTTTTCGTTGCGAAACCATTTCCGCAACATCGGTACCCCGAAATAGTGCATTCAGGCCGAAACACAAGTTTTGCATCTTTTTACATGCCAAAGATTTGTGATATGCTCCAAAACACTCCCAAACATCATTTTGGGTCTAATGGAGTAGAATGGTTGTTTTTGTTGCGAAACCATTTTCGCAACTTCGGTACACCGAAAGAATGCACTCAGGCTCGAAACACAAGTTTTGCATCTTTTTACATGCCAAAGGTTTGCGATATGCTCCTAAACACTCCCTAACATCATTCTGGGTTTAATGGGGTAGAATGGGTGTTTTCGTGGCGAAACCAGTTTCACAACTTCGGTACCCTGAAATAGTGCATTCAGCGCCGAAACATAAGTTTTGCATCTTTTTACATGCCGAAGGTTTGCGATATGCTCCAAAACACTCCCAAACATCATTCTGGGTTTAATGGGGTCGAATGGGTGACCATTTTCGCAACTTCGGTACCCCGAAATAGTGCATTCAGGCTCGAAACACAAGTTTTGCATCTTTTTACGTGGCGACGGTTTGCGATATGCTCCAAAACACTCCCAAACATCATTTGGGTCTAATGGAGTAGAATGGTTGTTTTTGTTGCGAAACCATTTTCGCAACTTCGGTACCACGAAATAGTGCATTCAGGCCCGAAACACAAGTTTTGCATCTTTTACATGCCGAAGGTTTGCGATATGCTCCAAAACACTCCCAAACATCATTCTGGGTCTAATGGGGTAGAATGGGTGTTTTCGTTGCGAAACCATTTTCGCAACATCGGTAGCCCGAAATAGTGCATTCAGGGCCGAAACACAAGTTTCGCATCTTTTTACATGCCAAAGGTTTGCGATATGCTCCAAAACACTCCCAAACAACATTCTGGGTTTAATGGGGTAGAATGGGTGTTTTCGTTGCGAAACCATTTTCACAACTTCGGTACCCCGAAATAGTGCATTCAAGCCCGAAACACAAGTTTTTCATCTTTTACGTGCCTAAGGTTTGCGATAAGCTCCAAAACACTCCCAAACATCATTTTGGGTGTAATGGAGTAGAATGGGTGTTTTCCTTGCGAAACCATTTTCGCAACATCGGTACCCCAGAATAGTGCATTCGGGCCCGAAACACAAGTTTTGCATCTTTTTACATGCCGAAGATTTGTGATATGCTCCAAAACACATCCAAACATCATTTTGGGTCTATAGGAGTAGAAAGGTTGTTTTCGTTGCGAAACCATTTTTGCAACTTCGGTACCCCGAAATATTGCATTCAGGCCCGAAACACAAGTTTTGCATCTTTTTACATGCCGAAGGTTTGCGATATGCTCCAAAACACTCCCAAACATCATTCTGGGTCTAATGGAGTAGAATGGTTGTTTTCGTTGCGAAACCATTTTCGCCACTTCGGTACCCCGAAATAATGCATTCAGGCTCGAAACACAAGTTTTGCATCTTTTTACATGCCGAAGGTTTGCGATATGCTCCAAAACACTCCCAAACATCATTCTGGGTCTAATGGGGTATAATGGGTGTTTTAGTTGCGAAACCATTTTCGCAACTTTGGTAGCCCGAAATAGTACATTCAGGGCCGAAACACAAGTTTTGCATCTTTTTGCATGCCGAAGGTTTGCGATATGCTCCAAAACACTCCCAAACATCATTCTGGGTTTAATGGGGTAGAATGGGTGTTTTCGTTGCGAAACAAGTTTCGCAACTTCGGTACCCCGAAATAGTGCATTCAAGCCCGAAACACAAGTTTTGCATCTTTTACATGCCGAACGTTTGCGATATGCTCCAAAACACTCCCAAACATCATTTTGGGTCTAATGGAGTAGAATGGTTGTTTTCGTTGCGAAACCATTTTCGCAACTTCGGTACCCCGAAATAGTGCATTCAGGCCCGAAACACAAGTTTTGCATCTTTTTACATGCCGAAGGTTTGCGATATGCTCCAAAACACTCCCAAACATCATTCTGGGTCTAATGGAGTAGAATGGTTGTTTTCGTTGCGAAACCATTTTTGCAACTTCGGTACCCCGAAATAGTGCATTCAGGCCGAAACACAAGTTTTGCATCTTTTGACATGCCGAAGGTTTGCGATATACTCCAAAACACTCCCAAACATCATTTTGGGTCTAATGGAGTGGAATTGTTGTTTTTCTTGCGAAACGATTTTCGCAACTTCAGTACCACAAAATAGTGCATTCGGTCCCGAAACACAAGTTCTGCATATTTTACACGCCGAAGGTTTGCGAAATGCTCCAAAACACTCCCAAACATCATTTTGGGTGTAATGGAGTAGAATGGGTGTTTTCGTTGCGAAACCATTTCCGCAACATCGGTACCCCGAAATAGTGCATTCAGGCCGAAACACAAGTTTTGCATCTTTTTACATGCCAAAGATTTGTGATATGCTCCAAAACACTCCAAAACATCATTTTGGGTCTAATGGAGTAGAATGGTTGTTTTTGTTGCGAAACCATTTTCGCAACTTCGGTACACCGAAAGAATGCACTCAGGCTCGAAACACAAGTTTTGCATCTTTTTACATGCCAAAGGTTTGCGATATGCTCCTAAACACTCCCTAACATCATTCTGGGTTTAATGGGGTAGAATGGGTGTTTTCGTGGCGAAACCAGTTTCGCAACTTCGGTACCCTGAAATAGTGCATTCAGCGCCGAAACATAAGTTTTGCATCTTTTTACATGTCGAAGGTTTGCGATATGCTCCAAAACACTCCCAAACATCATTCTGGGTTTAATGGGGTCGAATGGGTGACCATTTTCGCAACTTCGGTACCCCGAAATAGTGCATTCAGGCTCGAAACACAAGTTTTGCATCTTTTTACGTGGCGACGGTTTGCGATATGCTCCAAAACACTCCCAAACATCATTTGGGTCTAATGGAGTAGAATGGTTGTTTTTGTTGCGAAACCATTTTCGCAACTTCGGTACCACGAAATAGTGCATTCAGGCCCGAAACACAAGTTTTGCATCTTTTACATGCCGAAGGTTTGCGATATGCTCCAAAACACTCCCAAACATCATTCTGGGTCTAATGGGGTAGAATGGGTGTTTTCGTTGCGAAACCATTTTCGCAACATCGGTAGCCCGAAATAGTGCATTCAGGGCCGAAACACAAGTTTCGCATCTTTTTACATGCCAAAGGTTTGCGATATGCTCCAAAACACTCCCAAACAACATTCTGGGTTTAATGGGGTAGAATGGGTGTTTTCGTTGCGAAACCATTTTCACAACTTCGGTACCCCGAAATAGTGCATTCAAGCCCGAAACACAAGTTTTTCATCTTTTACGTGCCTAAGGTTTGCGATAAGCTCCAAAACACTCCCAAACATCATTTTGGGTGTAATGGAGTAGAATGGGTGTTTTCCTTGCGAAACCATTTTCGCAACATCGGTACCCCAGAATAGTGCATTCGGGCCCGAAACACAAGTTTTGCATCTTTTTACATGCCGAAGATTTGTGATATGCTCCAAAACACATCCAAACATCATTTTGGGTCTATAGGAGTAGAAAGGTTGTTTTCGTTGCGAAACCATTTTTGCAACTTCGGTACCCCGAAATATTGCATTCAGGCCCGAAACACAAGTTTTGCATCTTTTTACATGCCGAAGGTTTGCGATATGCTCCAAAACACTCCCAAACATCATTCTGGGTCTAATGGAGTAGAATGGTTGTTTTCGTTGCGAAACCATTTTCGCCACTTCGGTACCCCGAAATAATGCATTCAGGCTCGAAACACAAGTTTTGCATCTTTTTACATGCCGAAGGTTTGCGATATGCTCCAAAACACTCCCAAACATCATTCTGGGTCTAATGGGGTATAATGGGTGTTTTAGTTGCGAAACCATTTTCGCAACTTTGGTAGCCCGAAATAGTACATTCAGGGCCGAAACACAAGTTTTGCATCTTTTTGCATGCCGAAGGTTTGCGATATGCTCCAAAACACTCCCAAACATCATTCTGGGTTTAATGGGGTAGAATGGGTGTTTTCGTTGCGAAACAAGTTTCGCAACTTCGGTACCCCGAAATAGTGCATTCAAGCCCGAAACACAAGTTTTGCATCTTTTACATGCCGAAGGTTTGCGATATGCTCCAAAACACTCCCAAACATCATTTTGGGTCTAATGGTGTAGAATGGTTGTTTTCGTTGCGAAACCATTTTCGCAACTTCGGTACCCCGAAATAGTGCATTCAGGCCCGAAACACAAGTTTTGCATCTTTTTACATGCCGAAGGTTTGCGATATGCTCCGAAACACTCCCAAACATCATTCTGGGTCTAATGGAGTAGAATGGTTGTTTTCGTTGCGAAACCATTTTTGCAACTTCGGTACCCCGAAATAGTGCATTCAGGCCGAAACACAAGTTTTGCATCTTTTGACATGCCGAAGGTTTGCGATATACTCCAAAACACTCCCAAACATCATTTTGGGTCTAATGGAGTGGAATTGTTGTTTTTCTTGCGAAACCATTTTCGCAACTTCAGTACCACAAAATAGTGCATTCGGTCCCGAAACACAAGTTCTGCATATTTTACACGCCGAAGGTTTGCGAAATGCTCCAAAACACTCCCAAACATCATTTTGGGTGTAATGGAGTAGAATGGGTGTTTTCGTTGCGAAACCATTTCCGCAACATCGGTACCCCGAAATAGTGCATTCAGGCCGAAACACAAGTTTTGCATCTTTTTACATGCCAAAGATTTGTGATATGCTCCAAAACACTCCAAAACATCATTTTGGGTCTAATGGAGTAGAATGGTTGTTTTTGTTGCGAAACCATTTTCGCAACTTCGGTACACCGAAAGAATGCACTCAGGCTCGAAACACAAGTTTTGCATCTTTTTACATGCCAAAGGTTTGCGATATGCTCCTAAACACTCCCTAACATCATTCTGGGTTTAATGGGGTAGAATGGGTGTTTTCGTGGCGAAACCAGTTTCGCAACTTCGGTACCCTGAAATAGTGCATTCAGCGCCGAAACATAAGTTTTGCATCTTTTTACATGTCGAAGGTTTGCGATATGCTCCAAAACACTCCCAAACATCATTCTGGGTTTAATGGGGTCGAATGGGTGACCATTTTCGCAACTTCGGTACCCCGAAATAGTGCTTTCAGGCTCGAAACACAAGTTTTGCATCTTTTTACGTGGCGACGGTTTGCGATATGCTCCAAAACACTCCCAAACATCATTTGGGTCTAATGGAGTAGAATGGTTGTTTTTGTTGCGAAACCATTTTCGTAACTTCGGTACCACGAAATAGTGCATTCAGGCCCGAAACACAAGTTTTGCATCTTTTACATGCTGAAGGTTTGCGATATGCTCCAAAACACTCCCAAACATCATTTTGTGTGTAATGGAGTAGAATGGGTGTTTTCGTTGCGAAACCATTTTCGCAACATCGGTACCCCGAAATAGTGCATTCAGGCTCGAAACACAAGTTTTGCATCTTTTTACATGGCGAAGGTTTGCGATATGCTCCAAAACACTCCCAAACATCATTTTGGGTCTAATGGAGTAGAATGGTTGTTTTTGTTGCGAAACCATTTTCGCATCTTCGGTACCACGAAATAGTGCATTCAGGCCCGAAACACAAGTTTTGCATCATTTACATGCCGAAGGTTTGCGAAATGCTCCAAAACACTCCCAAACAACATTTTGGGTGTAATGGAGTAGAATGGGTGTTTTCGTTGCGAAACTATTTTCGCAACATCGGTACCCCGAAATAGTACATTCAGGCCGAAACACAAGTTTTGCATCTTTTGACATGCCGAAGGTTTGCGAAATGCTCCAAAACACTCCCAAACATCATTTTGGGTCTAATGGAGTGGAATTGTTGTTTTTGTTGCGAAACCATTTTCGCAACTTCAGTACCACGAAATAGTGCATTCGGTCCCGAAACACAAGTTTTGCATATTTTACATGCCGAAGGTTTGCGAAATGCTCCAAAACACTCCCAAACATCATTTTGGGTCTAATGGAGTAGAATGGTTGTTTTCGTTGCGAAACCATTTTCGCAACTTCGGTACCCTGAAATAATGCATTCAGGCTCGAAACACAAGTTTTGCATCTTTTTACATGCCAAAGGTTTGCGATATGCTCCTAAACACTCCCTAACATCATTCTGGGTTTAATGGGGTAGAATGGGTGTTTTCGTTGCGAAACCATTTTCGCAACTTCGGTACCCCGAAATAGTGTATTCAGGGCCGAAACACAAGTTTTGCATCTTTTTACATGCCGAAGGTTTGCGATATGCTCCAAAACACTCCCAAACATCATTCTGGGTTTAATGGGGTCGAATGGGTGACCATTTTCGCAACTTCGGTACCCCGAAATAGTGTATTCAGGCTCGAAACACAAGTTTTGCATCTTTTTACGTGGCGACGGTTTGCGATATGCTCCAAAACACTCCCAAACATCATTTGGGTCGAATGGAGTAGAATGGTTGTTTTTGTTGCGAAACCATTTTCGCAACTGCGGTACCACGAAATAGTGCATTCAGGCCCGAAACACAAGTTTTGCATCTTTTACATGCCGAAGGTTTGCGATATGCTCCAAAACACTCCCAAACATCATTCTGGGTCTAATGGGGTAGAATGGGTGTTTTCGTTGCGAAACCATTTTCGCAACATCGGTAGCCCGAAATAGTGCATTCAGGGCCGAAACACAAGTTTTGCATCTTTTTACATGCCAAAGGTTTGCGATATGCTCCAAAACACTCCCAAACAACATTCTGGGTTTAATGGGGTAGAATGGGTGTTTTCGTTGCGAAACCATTTTCACAACTTCGGTACCCCGAAATAGTGCATTCAAGCCCGAAACACAAGTTTTTCATCTTTTACGTGCCTAAGGTTTGCGATAAGCTCCAAAACACTCCCAAACAACATTTTGGGTGTAATGGAGTAGAATGGGTGTTTTCCTTGCGAAACCATTTTCGCAACATCGGTACACCGGAATAGTGCATTCGGGCCCGAAACACAAGTTTTGCATCTTTTTACATGCCGAAGATTTGTGATATGCTCCAAAACACATCCAAACATCATTTTGGGTCTATTGGAGTAGAATGGTTGTTTTCGTTGCGAAACCATTTTTGCAACTTCGGTACCCCGAAATATTGCATTCAGGCCCGAAACACAAGTTTTGCATCTTTTTACATGCCGAAGGTTTGCGATATGCTCCAAAACACTACCAAACATCATTCTGGGTCTAATGGAGTAGAATGGTTGTTTTCGTTGCGAAACCATTTTCGCCACTTCGGTATCCCGAAATAATGCATTCAGGCTCGAAACACAAGTTTTGCATCTTTTTACATGCCGAAGGTTTGCGATATGCTCCAAAACACTCCCAAACATCATTCTGGGTCTAATGGGGTATAATGGGTGTTTTAGTTGCGAAACCATTTTCGCAACTTTGGTAGCCCGAAATAGTACATTCAGGGCTGAAACACAAGTTTTGCATCTTTTTGCATGCCGAAGGTTTGCGATATGCTCCAAAACACTCCCAAACATCATTCTGGGTTTAATGGGGTAGAATGGGTGTTTTCGTTGCGAAACAAGTTTCGCAACTTCGGTACCCCGAAATAGTGCATTCAAGCCCGAAAAACAAGTTTTGCATCTTTTACATGCCGAAGGTTTGCTATATGCTCCAAAACACTCCCAAACATCATTTTGGGTCTAATGGAGTAGAATGGTTGTTTTCGTTGCGAAACCATTTTCGCAACTTCGGTACCCCGAAATAGTGCATTCAGGCCCGAAACACAAGTTTTGCATCTTTTTACATGCCGAAGGTTTGCGATATGCTCCAAAACACTCCCAAACATCATTCTGGGTCTAATGGAGTAGAATGGTTGTTTTCGTTGCGAAACCATTTTTGCAACTTCGGTACCCCGAAATAGTGCATTCAGGCCGAAACACAAGTTTTGCATCTTTTGACATGCCGAAGGTTTGCGATATACTCCAAAACACTCCCAAACATCATTTTGGGTCTAATGGAGTGGAATTGTTGTTTTTCTTGCGAAACCATTTTCGCAACTTCAGTACCACAAAATAGTGCATTCGGTCCCGAAACACAAGTTTTGCATATTTTACATGCCGAAGGTTTGCGAAATGCTCCAAAACACTCCCAAACATCATTTTGGGTGTAATGGAGTAGAATGGGTGTTTTCGTTGCGAAACCATTTCCGCAACATCGGTACCCCGAAATAGTGCATTCAGTCCGAAACACAAGTTTTGCATCTTTTTACATGCCAAAGATTTGTGATATGCTCCAAAACACTCCAAAACATCATTTTGGGTCTAATGGAGTAGAATGGTTGTTTTTGTTGCGAAACCATTTTCGCAACTTCGGTACACCGAAAGAATGCACTCAGGCTCGAAACACAAGTTTTGCATCTTTTTACATGCCAAAGGTTTGCGATATGCTCCTAAACACTCCCTAACATCATTCTGGGTTTAATGGGGTAGAATGGGTGTTTTCGTGGCGAAACCAGTTTCGCAACTTCGGTACCCTGAAATAGTGCATTCAGCGCCGAAACATAAGTTTTGCATCTTTTTACATGTCGAAGGTTTGCGATATGCTCCAAAACACTCCCAAACATCATTCTGGGTTTAATGGGGTCGAATGGGTGACCATTTTCGCAACTTCGGTACCCCGAAATAGTGCATTCAGGCTCGAAACACAAGTTTTGCATCTTTTTACGTGGCGACGGTTTGCGATATGCTCCAAAACACTCCCAAACATCATTTGGGTCTAATGGAGTAGAATGGTTGTTTTTGTTGCGAAACCATTTTCGTAACTTCGGTACCACGAAATAGTGCATTCAGGCCCGAAACACAAGTTTTGCATCTTTTACATGCTGAAGGTTTGCGATATGCTCCAAAACACTCCCAAACATCATTTTGTGTGTAATGGAGTAGAATGGGTGTTTTCGTTGCGAAACCATTTTCGCAACATCGGTACCCCGAAATAGTGCATTCAGGCTCGAAACACAAGTTTTGCATCTTTTTACATGGCGAAGGTTTGCGATATGCTCCAAAACACTCCCAAACATCATTTTGGGTCTAATGGAGTAGAATGGTTGTTTTTGTTGCGAAACCATTTTCGCATCTTCGGTACCACGAAATAGTGCATTCAGGCCCGAAACACAAGTTTTGCATCATTTACATGCCGAAGGTTTGCGAAATGCTCCAAAACACTCCCAAACAACATTTTGGGTGTAATGGAGTAGAATGGGTGTTTTCGTTGCGAAACTATTTTCGCAACATCGGTACCCCGAAATAGTACATTCAGGCCGAAACACAAGTTTTGCATCTTTTGACATGCCGAAGGTTTGCGATATGCTCCAAAACACTCCCAAACATCATTTTGGGTCTAATGGAGTGGAATTGTTGTTTTTGTTGCGAAACCATTTTCGCAACTTCAGTACCACGAAATAGTGCATTCGGTCCCGAAACACAAGTTTTGCATATTTTACATGCCGAAGGTTTGCGAAATGCTCCAAAACACTCCCAAACATCATTTTGGGTCTAATGGAGTAGAATGGTTGTTTTCGTTGCGAAACCATTTTCGCAACTTCGGTACCCTGAAATAATGCATTCAGGCTCGAAACACAAGTTTTGCATCTTTTTACATGCCAAAGGTTTGCGATATGCTCCTAAACACTCCCTAACATCATTCTGGGTTTAATGGGGTAGAATGGGTGTTTTCGTTGCGAAACCATTTTCGCAACTTCGGTACCCCGAAATAGTGCATTCAGGGCCGAAACACAAGTTTTGCATCTTTTTACATGCCGAAGGTTTGCGATATGCTCCAAAACACTCCCAAACATCATTCTGGGTTTAATGGGGGTAGAATGGGTGTTTTCGTTGCGAAACCATTTTCGCAACTTCGGTTCCTCCAAATAGTGCATTCAAGCCCGAAACACAAGTTTTGCATCTTTTACATGCCGAAGGTTTGCGATATGCTCCAAAACACTCCCAAACATCATTTTGGGTCTAATGGAGTGGAATGGTTGTTTTTGTTGCGAAACCATTTTCGCAACTTTGGTACCACGAAATAGTGCATTCAGGCCCGAAACACAACTTTTGCATCTTTTACATGCCGAAGGTTTGCGAAATGCTCCAAAACACTCCCAAACATCATTTTGGGTGTAATGGAGTAGAATGGGTGTTTTCGTTGTGAAACCATTTCCGTAACATCGGTACCCCGAAATAGTGCATTCAAGCCCGAAAAACTAGTTTTGCATCTTTTACATGCCGAAGGTTTGCTATATGCTCCAAAACACTCCCAAACATCATTTTGGGTCTAATGGAGTAGAATGGTTGTTTTCGTTGCGAAACCATTTTCGCAACTTCGGTACCCCGAAATAGTGCATTCAGGCCCGAAACACAAGTTTTGCATCTTTTTACATGCCGAAGGTTTGCGATATGCTCCAAAACACTCCCAAACATCATTCTGGGTTTAATGGGGGTAGAATGGGTGTTTTCGTTGCGAAACCATTTTCGCAACTTCGGTTCCTCCAAATAGTGCATTCAAGCCCGAAACACAAGTTTTGCATCTTTTGACATGCCGAAGGTTTGCGATATACTCCAAAACACTCCCAAACATCATTTTGGGTCTAATGGAGTGGAATTGTTGTTTTTCTTGCGAAACCATTTTCGCAACTTCAGTACCACAAAATAGTGCATTCGGTCCCGAAACACAAGTTTTGCATATTTTACATGCCGAAGGTTTGCGAAATGCTCCAAAACACTCCCAAACATCATTTTGGGTGTAATGGAGTAGAATGGGTGTTTTCGTTGCGAAACCATTTCCGCAACATCGGTACCCCGAAATAGTGCATTCAGTCCGAAACACAAGTTTTGCATCTTTTTACATGCCAAAGATTTGTGATATGCTCCAATACACTCCAAAACATCATTTTGGGTCTAATGGAGTAGAATGGTTGTTTTTGTTGCGAAACCATTTTCGCAACTTCGGTACACCGAAAGAATGCACTCAGGCTCGAAACACAAGTTTTGCATCTTTTTACATGCCAAAGGTTTGCGATATGCTCCTAAACACTCCCTAACATCATTCTGGGTTTAATGGGGTAGAATGGGTGTTTTCGTGGCGAAACCAGTTTCGCAACTTCGGTACCCTGAAATAGTGCATTCAGCGCCGAAACATAAGTTTTGCATCTTTTTACATGTCGAAGGTTTGCGATATGCTCCAAAACACTCCCAAACATCATTCTGGGTTTAATGGGGTCGAATGGGTGACCATTTTCGCAACTTCGGTACCCCGAAATAGTGCATTCAGGCTCGAAACACAAGTTTTGCATCTTTTTACGTGGCGACGGTTTGCGATATGCTCCAAAACACTCCCAAACATCATTTGGGTCTAATGGAGTAGAATGGTTGTTTTTGTTGCGAAACCATTTTCGTAACTTCGGTACCACGAAATAGTGCATTCAGGCCCGAAACACAAGTTTTGCATCTTTTACATGCTGAAGGTTTGCGATATGCTCCAAAACACTCCCAAACATCATTTTGTGTGTAATGGAGTAGAATGGGTGTTTTCGTTGCGAAACCATTTTCGCAACATCGGTACCCCGAAATAGTGCATTCAGGCTCGAAACACAAGTTTTGCATCTTTTTACATGGCGAAGGTTTGCGATATGCTCCAAAACACTCCCAAACATCATTTTGGGTCTAATGGAGTAGAATGGTTGTTTTTGTTGCGAAACCATTTTCGCATCTTCGGTACCACGAAATAGTGCATTCAGGCCCGAAACACAAGTTTTGCATCATTTACATGCCGAAGGTTTGCGAAATGCTCCAAAACACTCCCAAACAACATTTTGGGTGTAATGGAGTGGAATTGTTGTTTTTGTTGCGAAACCATTTTCGCAACATCGGTACCCCGAAATAGTACATTCAGGCCCGAAACACAACTTTTGCATCTTTTACATGCCGAAGGTTTGCGAAATGCTCCAAAACACTCCCAAACATCATTTTGGGTCTAATGGAGTAGAATGGGTGTTTTCATTGCGAAACCATTTTCGCAACTTCGGTTCCTCCAAATAGTGCATTCAAGCCCGAAACACAAGTTTTGCATCTTTTACATGCCGAAGGTTTGCGATATGCTCCAAAACACTCCCAAACATCATTTTGGGTCTAATGGAGTGGAATGGTTGTTTTTGTTGCGAAACCATTTTCGCAACTTTGGTACCACGAAATAGTGCATTCAGGCCCGAAACACAACTTTTGCATCTTTTACATGCCGAAGGTTTGCGAAATGCTCCAAAACACTCCCAAACATCATTTTGGGTGTAATGGAGTAGAATGGGTGTTTTCGTTGTGAAACCATTTCCGTAACATCGGTACCCCGAAATAGTGCATTCAGGCCGAAACACAAGTTTTGCATCTTTTTACATGCCAAAGATTTGTGATATGCTCCAAAACACTCCCAAACATCATTTTGGGTCTAATGGAGTAGAATGGTTGTTTTTGTTGCGAAACAATTTTCGCAACTTCGGTACCCCGAAACAATGCACTCAGGCTCGAAACACAAGTTTTGCATCTTTTTACATGCCAAAGGTTTGCGATATGCTCCTAAACACTCCATAACATCATTCTGGGTTTAATGGGGTAGAATGGGTGTTTTCGTTGCGAAACCATTTTCGCAACTTCGGTACCCCGAAATAGTGCATTCAGGGCCGAAACACAAGTTTTGCATCTTTTTACATGCCGAAGGTTTGCGATATGCTCCAAAACACTCCCAAACATCATTCTGGGTTTAATGGGGGTAGAATGGGTGTTTTCGTTACGAAACCATTTTCGCAACTTCGGTTCCTCGAAATAGTGCATTCAAGCCCGAAACACAAGTTTTGCATCTTTTACATGCCGAAGGTTTGCGATATGCTCCAAAACACTCCCAAACATCATTTTGGGTCTAATGGAGTGGAATGGTTGTTTTTGTTGCGAAACCATTTTCGCAACTTCGGTACCCCGAAAGAATGCACTCAGGCTCAAAACACAAGTTTTGCATCTTTTTACATGCCGAAGGTTTGCGATATGCTCCAAAACACTCCCAAACATCATTTTGGGTCTAATGGAGTAGAATGGTTGTTTTTGTTGCGAAACCATTTTCGCAACTTCGGTACCATGAAATAGTGCATTCAGTCCCGAAACACAAGTTTTGCATCTTTTACATGCCGAAGGTTTGCGAAATGCTCCAAAACACTCCCAAACATCATTTTGGGTATAATGGAGTAGAATGGGTGTTTTCGTTGCGAAACCATTTTCGCAACATCGGTACCCCGAAATAGTCCATTCAGGCCGAAACACAAATTTTGCATCTTTTTACATGCCAAAGATTTGTGATATGCTCCAAAACACTCCCAAACATCATTTTGGGTCTAATGGAGTAGAATGGTTGTTTTCGTTGCGAAACCATTTTCGCAACTTCGGTACCCCGAAAGAATGCACTCAGGCTCAAAACACAAGTTTTGCATCTTTTTACATGCTGAAGGTTTGCGATATGCTCCAAAACACTCCCTAACATCATTCTGGGTCTAATGGGGTAGAATGGGTGTTTTCGTTGCGAAACCATTTTGGCAACATCGGTACCTCGAAATAGAGCATTCAGGCCGAAACACAAGTTTTGCATCTTTTTACATGCCAAAGATTTGTGATATGCTCCAAAACACTCCCAAACATCTTTTTGGGTCTAATGGAGTAGAATGGTTGTTTTCGTTGCGAAACCATTTTCGCAACTTCGGTACCCCGAAAGAATGCACTCAGGCTCAAAAGACAAGTTTTGCATCTTTTTACATGCCGAATGTTTGCGATATGCTCCAAAACACTCCCTAACATCATTTTGGGTCTAATGGGGTAGAATGGGTGTTTTCGTTGCGAAACCATTTTCGCAACATCGGTACCTCGAAATAGAGCATTCAGGCCGAAACACAAGTTTTGCATCTTTTTACATGCCAAAGATTTGTAATATGCTCCAAAACACTCCCAAACATCATTTTGGGACTAATGGAGTAGAATGGTTGTTTTCGTTGCGAAACCATTTTCGCAACTTCGGTACCCCGAAAGAATGCACTCAGGCTCGAAACACAAGTTTTGCATCTTTTTACATGCCGAAGGTTTGCGATATGCTCCAAAACACTCCCTAACATCATTCTGGGTCTAATGGGGTAGAATGGGTGTTTTCGTTGCGAAACCATTGTCGCAACTTCGGTGCCCCGAAATAGTGCATTCAAGGTCGAAACACAAGTTTTGCATCTTTTTACATGCCGAAGGTTTGCGATATGCTCCAAAACACTCCCTAACATCATTCTGGGTCTAATGGGGTAGAATGGGTGTTTTCGTTGCGAAACCATTGTCGCAACTTCGGTGCCCCGAAATAGTGCATTCAAGGTCGAAACACAAGTTTTGCATCTTTTTACATGCCGAAGGTTTGCGATATGCTCCAAAACACTCCCAAACATCATTCTGGGTTTAATGGGGTAGAATGGGTGTTTTCATTGCGAAACTATTTTCGCAACTTCGGTACCTTGAAATAGTGCATTCAAGCCCGAAACACAAGTTTTGCATCTTTTACATGCCGAAGGTTTGCGATATGCTCCAAAACACTCCCAAACATCATTCTAGGTTTAATGGGGTAGAATGGGTGTTTTCGATGCGAAACCATTTTCGCAACATCGGTACCCCGAAATAGTGCATTCAGGCTCGAAACACAAGTTTTGCATCTTTTTACATGCAGAAGGTTTGCGATATGCTCCAAAACACTCCCAAACATCATTTTGGGTCTAATGGAGTAGAATGGTTGTTTTTGTTGCGAAACCATTTTCGCAACTTCGGTACCTTCAGTCCCGAAACACAAGTTTTGCATCTTTTACATGCCGAAGGTTTGCGAAATGCTCCAAAACACTCCCAAACATCATTTTGGGTATAATGGAGTAGAATGGGTGTTTTCGTTGCGAAACCATTTTCGCAACATCGGTACCCCGAAATAGTGCATTCAGGCCGAAACACAAGTTTTGCATCTTTTTACATGCCAAAGATTTTTGATATGCTCCAAAACACTCCCAAACATCAATCTGGGTCTAATGGAGTAGAATGGTTGTTTTCGTTGCGAAACCATTTTCGCAACTTTGGTACCCCGAAAGAATGCACTCAGGCTCGAAACACATGTTTTGCATCTTTTTACATGCCGAAGGTTTGCGATATGCTCCAAAACACTCCCTAACATCATTCTGGGTCTAATGGGGTAGAATGGGTGTTTTTGTTGCGAAACCATTTTCGCAACTTCGGTACCCCGAAAGAATGCACTCAGGCTGGAAACACAAGTTTTGCATCTTTTACATGCCGAAGGTTTGCGATATGCTCCAAAACACTCCCAAACATCATTCTTGGTTTAATGGGGTAGAATGGGTGTTTTCGTTGAGAAACCTTTTTCGCAACATCGGTACCCTGAAATAGTGCGTTCAGGCTCGAAACACGTGTTTTGCATCTTTTTACATGCAGAAGGTTTGCGATATGCTCCAAAACACTCCCAAACATCCTTTTGGGTCTAATGGAGTAGAATGGTTGTTTTTGTTGCGAAACCATTTTCGCAACTTCGGTACCATGAAATAGTGCATTCAGGCCGAAACACAAGTTTTGCATCTTTTACTTGCCGAAGGTTTGCGATATGCTCCAATACACTCCCAAACATCATTTTGGGTGTAATGGGGTAGAATGGGTGTTATCGTTGCGAAACCATTTTCGCAACATCGGTACCCCGAAATATTGCATTCGTGCCCGAAACACAAGTTTTGCATCTTTTACATGCCGAAGGTTTGCAAAATGCTCCAAAACACTCCCAAACATCATTTTGGGTGTAATGGAGTAGAATGGGTGTTTTCGTTGCGAAACCATTTTCGCAACATCGGTACCCCGAAATAGTCCATTCAGGCCGAAACACAAATTTTGCATCTTTTTACATGCCAAAGATTTGTGATATGCTCCAAAACACTCCCAAACATCATTTTGGGTCTAATGGAGTAGAATGGTTGTTTTCGTTGCGAAACCATTTTCGCAACTTCGGTACCCCGAAAGAATGCACTCAGGCTCAAAACACAAGTTTTGCATCTTTTTACATGCCGAAGGTTTGCGATATGCTCCAAAACACTCCCTAACATCATTCTGGGTCTAATGGGGTAGAATGGGTGTTTTCGTTGCGAAACCATTTTCGCAACATCGGTACCTCGAAATAGAGCATTCAGGCCGAAACACAAGTTTTGCATCTTTTTACATGCCAAAGATTTGTGATATGCTCCAAAACACTCCCAAACATCATTTTGGGACTAATGGAGTAGAATGGTTGTTTTCGTTGCGAAACCATTTTCGCAACTTCGGTACCCCGAAAGAATGCACTCAGGCTCGAAACACAAGTTTTGCATCTTTTTACATGCCGAAGGTTTGCGATATGCTCCAAAACACTCCCTAACATCATTCTGGGTCTAATGGGGTAGAATGGGTGTTTTCGTTGCGAAACCATTGTCGCAACTTCGGTGCCCCGAAATAGTGCATTCAAGGTCGAAACACAAGTTTTGCATCTTTTTACATGCCGAAGGTTTGCGATATGCTCCAAAACACTCCCTAACATCATTCTGGGTCTAATGGGGTAGAATGGGTGTTTTCGTTGCGAAACCATTGTCGCAACTTCGGTGCCCCAAAATAGTGCATTCAAGGTCGAAACACAAGTTTTGCATCTTTTTACATGCCGAAGGTTTGCGATATGCTCCAAAACACTCCCAAACATCATTCTGGGTTTAATGGGGAAGAATGGGTGTTTTCGTTGCGAAACTATTTTCGCAACTTCGGTACCTTGAAATAGTGCATTCAAGCCCGAAACACAAGTTTTGCATCTTTTACATGCCGAAGGTTTGCGATATGCTCCAAAACACTCCCAAACATCATTCTAGGTTTAATGGGGTAGAATGGGTGTTTTCGATGCGAAACCATTTTCGCAACATCGGTACCCCGAAATAGTGCATTCAGGCTCGAAACACAAGTTTTGCATCTTTTTACATGCAGAAGGTTTGCGATATGCTCCAAAACACTCCCAAACATCATTTTGGGTCTAATGGAGTAGAATGGTTGTTTTTGTTGCGAAACCATTTTCGCAACTTCGGTACCTTCAGTCCCGAAACACAAGTTTTGCATCTTTTACATGCCGAAGGTTTGCGAAATGCTCCAAAACACTCCCAAACATCATTTTGGGTATAATGGAGTAGAATGGGTGTTTTCGTTGCGAAACCATTTTCGCAACATCGGTACCCCGAAATAGTGCATTCAGGCCGAAACACAAGTTTTGCATCTTTTTACATGCCAAAGATTTTTGATATGCTCCAAAACACTCCCAAACATCAATCTGGGTCTAATGGAGTAGAATGGTTGTTTTCGTTGCGAAACCATTTTCGCAACTTTGGTACCCCGAAAGAATGCACTCAGGCTCGAAACACATGTTTTGCATCTTTTTACATGCCGAAGGTTTGCGATATGCTCCAAAACACTCCCTAACATCATTCTGGGTCTAATGGGGTAGAATGGGTGTTTTTGTTGCGAAACCATTTTCGCAACTTCGGTACCCCGAAAGAATGCACTCAGGCTGGAAACACAAGTTTTGCATCTTTTACATGCCGAAGGTTTGCGATATGCTCCAAAACACTCCCAAACATCATTCTTGGTTTAATGGGGTAGAATGGGTGTTTTCGTTGAGAAACCTTTTTCGCAACTTCGGTTCCTCCAAATAGTGCATTCAAGCCCGAAACACAAGTTTTGCATCTTTTACATGCCGAAGGTTTGCGATATGCTCCAAAACACTCCCAAACATCATTTTGGGTCTAATGGAGTGGAATGGTTGTTTTTGTTGCGAAACCATTTTCGCAACTTTGGTACCACGAAATAGTGCATTCAGGCCCGAAACACAACTTTTGCATCTTTTACATGCCGAAGGTTTGCGAAATGCTCCAAAACACTCCCAAACATCATTTTGGGTGTAATGGAGTAGAATGGGTGTTTTCGTTGTGAAACCATTTCCGTAACATCGGTACCCCGAAATAGTGCATTCAAGCCCGAAAAACTAGTTTTGCATCTTTTACATGCCGAAGGTTTGCTATATGCTCCAAAACACTCCCAAACATCATTTTGGGTCTAATGGAGTAGAATGGTTGTTTTCGTTGCGAAACCATTTTCGCAACTTCGGTACCCCGAAATAGTGCATTCAGGCCCGAAACACAAGTTTTGCATCTTTTACATGCCGAAGGTTTGCGATATGCTCCAAAACACTCCCAAACATCATTCTGGGTTTAATGGGGGTAGAATGGGTGTTTTCGTTGCGAAACCATTTTCGCAACTTCGGTTCCTCCAAATAGTGCATTCAAGCCCGAAACACAAGTTTTGCATCTTTTGACATGCCGAAGGTTTGCGATATACTCCAAAACACTCCCAAACATCATTTTGGGTCTAATGGAGTGGAATTGTTGTTTTTCTTGCGAAACCATTTTCGCAACTTCAGTACCACAAAATAGTGCATTCGGTCCCGAAACACAAGTTTTGCATATTTTACATGCCGAAGGTTTGCGAAATGCTCCAAAACACTCCCAAACATCATTTTGGGTGTAATGGAGTAGAATGGGTGTTTTCGTTGCGAAACCATTTCCGCAACATCGGTACCCCGAAATAGTGCATTCAGTCCGAAACACAAGTTTTGCATCTTTTTACATGCCAAAGATTTGTGATATGCTCCAATACACTCCAAAACATCATTTTGGGTCTAATGGAGTAGAATGGTTGTTTTTGTTGCGAAACCATTTTCGCAACTTCGGTACACCGAAAGAATGCACTCAGGCTCGAAACACAAGTTTTGCATCTTTTTACATGCCAAAGGTTTGCGATATGCTCCTAAACACTCCCTAACATCATTCTGGGTTTAATGGGGTAGAATGGGTGTTTTCGTGGCGAAACCAGTTTCGCAACTTCGGTACCCTGAAATAGTGCATTCAGCGCCGAAACATAAGTTTTGCATCTTTTTACATGTCGAAGGTTTGCGATATGCTCCAAAACACTCCCAAACATCATTCTGGGTTTAATGGGGTCGAATGGGTGACCATTTTCGCAACTTCGGTACCCCGAAATAGTGCATTCAGGCTCGAAACACAAGTTTTGCATCTTTTTACGTGGCGACGGTTTGCGATATGCTCCAAAACACTCCCAAACATCATTTGGGTCTAATGGAGTAGAATGGTTGTTTTTGTTGCGAAACCATTTTCGTAACTTCGGTACCACGAAATAGTGCATTCAGGCCCGAAACACAAGTTTTGCATCTTTTACATGCTGAAGGTTTGCGATATGCTCCAAAACACTCCCAAACATCATTTTGTGTGTAATGGAGTAGAATGGGTGTTTTCGTTGCGAAACCATTTTCGCAACATCGGTACCCCGAAATAGTGCATTCAGGCTCGAAACACAAGTTTTGCATCTTTTTACATGGCGAAGGTTTGCGATATGCTCCAAAACACTCCCAAACATCATTTTGGGTCTAATGGAGTAGAATGGTTGTTTTTGTTGCGAAACCATTTTCGCATCTTCGGTACCACGAAATAGTGCATTCAGGCCCGAAACACAAGTTTTGCATCATTTACATGCCGAAGGTTTGCGAAATGCTCCAAAACACTCCCAAACAACATTTTGGGTGTAATGGAGTAGAATGGGTGTTTTCGTTGGGAAACTATTTTCGCAACATCGGTACCCCGAAATAGTACATTCAGGCCGAAACACAAGTTTTGCATCTTTTGACATGACGAAGGTTTGCGATATGCTCCAAAACACTCCCAAACATCATTTTGGGTCTAATGGAGTGGAATTGTTGTTTTTGTTGCGAAACCATTTTCGCAACTTCAGTACCACGAAATAGTGCATTCGGTCCCGAAACACAAGTTTTGCATATTTTACATGCCGAAGGTTTGCGAAATGCTCCAAAACACTCCCAAACATCATTTTGGGTCTAATGGAGTAGAATGGTTGTTTTCGTTGCGAAACCATTTTCGCAACTTCGGTACCCTGAAATAATGCATTCAGGCTCGAAACACAAGTTTTGCATCTTTTTACATGCCAAAGGTTTGCGATATGCTCCTAAACACTCCCTAACATCATTCTGGGTTTAATGGGGTAGAATGGGTGTTTTCGTTGCGAAACCATTTTCGCAACATCGGTACCCCGAAATAGTGCATTCAGGGCCGAAACACAAGTTTTGCATCTTTTTACATGCCGAAGGTTTGCGATATGCTCCAAAACACTCCCAAACATCATTCTGGGTTTAATGGGGGTAGAATGGGTGTTTTCGTTGCGAAACCATTTTCGCAACTTCGGTTCCTCCAAATAGTGCATTCAAGCCCGAAACACAAGTTTTGCATCTTTTACATGCCGAAGGTTTGCGATATGCTCCAAAACACTCCCAAACATCATTTTGGGTCTAATGGAGTGGAATGGTTGTTTTTGTTGCGAAACCATTTTCGCAACTTTGGTACCACGAAATAGTGCATTCAGGCCCGAAACACAACTTTTGCATCTTTTACATGCCGAAGGTTTGCGAAATGCTCCAAAACACTCCCAAACATCATTTTGGGTGTAATGGAGTAGAATGGGTGTTTTCGTTGTGAAACCATTTCCGTAACATCGGTACCCCGAAATAGTGCATTCAGGCCGAAACACAAGTTTTGCATCTTTTTGCATGCCCAAGATTTGTGATATGCTCCAAAACACTCCCAAACATCATTTTGGGTCTAATGGAGTAGAATGGTTGTTTTTGTTGCGAAACAATTTTCTCAACTTCGGTACCCCGAAAGAATGCACTCAGGCTCGAAACACAAGTTTTGCATCTTTTTACATGCCAAAGGTTTGCGATATGCTCCTAAACACTCCATAACATCATTCTGGGTTTAATGGGGTAGAATGGGTGTTTTCGTTGCGAAACCATTTTCGCAACTTCGGTACCCCGAAATAGTGCATTCAGGGCCGAAACACAAGTTTTGCATCTTTTTACATGCCGAAGGTTTGCGATATGCTCCAAAACACTCCCAAACATCATTCTGGGTTTAATGGGGGTAGAATGGGTGTTTTCGTTACGAAACCATTTTCGCAACTTCGGTTCCTCGAAATAGTGCATTCAAGCCCGAAACACAAGTTTTGCATCTTTTACATGCCGAAGGTTTGCGATATGCTCCAAAACACTCCCAAACATCATTTTGGGTCTAATGGAGTGGAATGGTTGTTTTTGTTGCGAAACCATTTTCGCAACTTCGGTACCCCGAAAGAATGCACTCAGGCTCAAAACACAAGTTTTGCATCTTTTTACATGCCGAAGGTTTGCGATATGCTCCAAAACACTCCCAAACATCATTTTGGGTCTAATGGAGTAGAATGGTTGTTTTTGTTGCGAAACCATTTTCGCAACTTCGGTACCATGAAATAGTGCATTCAGTCCCGAAACACAAGTTTTGCATCTTTTACATGCCGAAGGTTTGCGAAATGCTCCAAAACACTCCCAAACATCATTTTGGGTATAATGGAGTAGAATGGGTGTTTTCGTTGCGAAACCATTTTCGCAACATCGGTACCCCGAAATAGTCCATTCAGGCCGAAACACAAATTTTGCATCTTTTTACATGCCAAAGATTTGTGATATGCTCCAAAACACTCCCAAACATCATTTTGGGTCTAATGGAGTAGAATGGTTGTTTTCGTTGCGAAACCATTTTCGCAACTTCGGTACCCCGAAAGAATGCACTCAGGCTCAAAACACAAGTTTTGCATCTTTTTACATGCTGAAGGTTTGCGATATGCTCCAAAACACTCCCTAACATCATTCTGGGTCTAATGGGGTAGAATGGGTGTTTTCGTTGCGAAACCATTTTGGCAACATCGGTACCTCGAAATAGAGCATTCAGGCCGAAACACAAGTTTTGCATCTTTTTACATGCCAAAGATTTGTGATATGCTCCAAAACACTCCCAAACATCTTTTTGGGTCTAATGGAGTAGAATGGTTGTTTTCGTTGCGAAACCATTTTCGCAACTTCGGTACCCCGAAAGAATGCACTCAGGCTCAAAAGACAAGTTTTGCATCTTTTTACATGCCGAATGTTTGCGATATGCTCCAAAACACTCCCTAACATCATTTTGGGTCTAATGGGGTAGAATGGGTGTTTTCGTTGCGAAACCATTTTCGCAACATCGGTACCTCGAAATAGAGCATTCAGGCCGAAACACAAGTTTTGCATCTTTTTACATGCCAAAGATTTGTAATATGCTCCAAAACACTCCCAAACATCATTTTGGGACTAATGGAGTAGAATGGTTGTTTTCGTTGCGAAACCATTTTCGCAACTTCGGTACCCCGAAAGAATGCACTCAGGCTCGAAACACAAGTTTTGCATCTTTTTACATGCCGAAGGTTTGCGATATGCTCCAAAACACTCCCTAACATCATTCTGGGTCTAATGGGGTAGAATGGGTGTTTTCGTTGCGAAACCATTGTCGCAACTTCGGTGCCCCGAAATAGTGCATTCAAGGTCGAAACACAAGTTTTGCATCTTTTTACATGCCGAAGGTTTGCGATATGCTCCAAAACACTCCCTAACATCATTCTGGGTCTAATGGGGTAGAATGGGTGTTTTCGTTGCGAAACCATTGTCGCAACTTCGGTGCCCCGAAATAGTGCATTCAAGGTCGAAACACAAGTTTTGCATCTTTTTACATGCCGAAGGTTTGCGATATGCTCCAAAACACTCCCAAACATCATTCTGGGTTTAATGGGGTAGAATGGGTGTTTTCGTTGCGAAACTATTTTCGCAACTTCGGTACCTTGAAATAGTGCATTCAAGCCCGAAACACAAGTTTTGCATCTTTTACATGCCGAAGGTTTGCGATATGCTCCAAAACACTCCCAAACATCATTCTAGGTTTAATGGGGTAGAATGGGTGTTTTCGATGCGATACCATTTTCGCAACATCGGTACCCCGAAATAGTGCATTCAGGCTCGAAACACAAGTTTTGCATCTTTTTACATGCAGAAGGTTTGCGATATGCTCCAAAACACTCCCAAACATCATTTTGGGTCTAATGGAGTAGAATGGTTGTTTTTGTTGCGAAACCATTTTCGCAACTTCGGTACCTTCAGTCCCGAAACACAAGTTTTGCATCTTTTACATGCCGAAGGTTTGCGAAATGCTCCAAAACACTCCCAAACATCATTTTGGGTATAATGGAGTAGAATGGGTGTTTTCGTTGCGAAACCATTTTCGCAACATCGGTACCCCGAAATAGTGCATTCAGGCCGAAACACAAGTTTTGCATCTTTTTACATGCCAAAGATTTTTGATATGCTCCAAAACACTCCCAAACATCAATCTGGGTCTAATGGAGTAGAATGGTTGTTTTCGTTGCGAAACCATTTTCGCAACTTTGGTACCCCGAAAGAATGCACTCAGGCTCGAAACACATGTTTTGCATCTTTTTACATGCCGAAGGTTTGCGATATGCTCCAAAACACTCCCTAACATCATTCTGGGTCTAATGGGGTAGAATGGGTGTTTTTGTTGCGAAACCATTTTCGCAACTTCGGTACCCCGAAAGAATGCACTCAGGCTGGAAACACAAGTTTTGCATCTTTTACATGCCGAAGGTTTGCGATATGCTCCAAAACACTCCCAAACATCATTCTTGGTTTAATGGGGTAGAATGGGTGTTTTCGTTGAGAAACCTTTTTCGCAACATCGGTACCCTGAAATAGTGCGTTCAGGCTCGAAACACGTGTTTTGCATCTTTTTACATGCAGAAGGTTTGCGATATGCTCCAAAACACTCCCAAACATCCTTTTGGGTCTAATGGAGTAGAATGGTTGTTTTTGTTGCGAAACCATTTTCGCAACTTCGGTACCATGAAATAGTGCATTCAGGCCGAAACACAAGTTTTGCATCTTTTACTTGCCGAAGGTTTGCGATATGCTCCAATACACTCCCAAACATCATTTTGGGTGTAATGGGGTAGAATGGGTGTTATCGTTGCGAAACCATTTTCGCAACATCGGTACCCCGAAATATTGCATTCGTGCCCGAAACACAAGTTTTGCATCTTTTACATGCCGAAGGTTTGCAAAATGCTCCAAAACACTCCCAAACATCATTTTGGGTGTAATGGAGTAGAATGGGTGTTTTCGTTGCGAAACCATTTTCGCAACATCGGTACCCCGAAATAGTCCATTCAGGCCGAAACACAAATTTTGCATCTTTTTACATGCCAAAGATTTGTGATATGCTCCAAAACACTCCCAAACATCATTTTGGGTCTAATGGAGTAGAATGGTTGTTTTCGTTGCGAAACCATTTTCGCAACTTCGGTACCCCGAAAGAATGCACTCAGGCTCAAAACACAAGTTTTGCATCTTTTTACATGCCGAAGGTTTGCGATATGCTCCAAAACACTCCCTAACATCATTCTGGGTCTAATGGGGTAGAATGGGTGTTTTCGTTGCGAAACCATTTTCGCAACATCGGTACCTCGAAATAGAGCATTCAGGCCGAAACACAAGTTTTGCATCTTTTTACATGCCAAAGATTTGTGATATGCTCCAAAACACTCCCAAACATCATTTTGGGACTAATGGAGTAGAATGGTTGTTTTCGTTGCGAAACCATTTTCGCAACTTCGGTACCCCGAAAGAATGCACTCAGGCTCGAAACACAAGTTTTGCATCTTTTTACATGCCGAAGGTTTGCGATATGCTCCAAAACACTCCCTAACATCATTCTGGGTCTAATGGGGTAGAATGGGTGTTTTCGTTGCGAAACCATTGTCGCAACTTCGGTGCCCCGAAATAGTGCATTCAAGGTCGAAACACAAGTTTTGCATCTTTTTACATGCCGAAGGTTTGCGATATGCTCCAAAACACTCCCTAACATCATTCTGGGTCTAATGGGGTAGAATGGGTGTTTTCGTTGCGAAACCATTGTCGCAACTTCGGTGCCCCAAAATAGTGCATTCAAGGTCGAAACACAAGTTTTGCATCTTTTTACAAGCCGAAGGTTTGCGATATGCTCCAAAACACTCCCAAACATCATTCTGGGTTTAATGGGGAAGAATGGGTGTTTTCGTTGCGAAACTATTTTCGCAACTTCGGTACCTTGAAATAGTGCATTCAAGCCCGAAACACAAGTTTTGCATCTTTTACATGCCGAAGGTTTGCGATATGCTCCAAAACACTCCCAAACATCATTCTAGGTTTAATGGGGTAGAATGGGTGTTTTCGATGCGAAACCATTTTCGCAACATCGGTACCCCGAAATAGTGCATTCAGGCTCGAAACACAAGTTTTGCATCTTTTTACATGCAGAAGGTTTGCGATATGCTCCAAAACACTCCCAAACATCATTTTGGGTCTAATGGAGTAGAATGGTTGTTTTTGTTGCGAAACCATTTTCGCAACTTCGGTACCTTCAGTCCCGAAACACAAGTTTTGCATCTTTTACATGCCGAAGGTTTGCGAAATGCTCCAAAACACTCCCAAACATCATTTTGGGTATAATGGAGTAGAATGGGTGTTTTCGTTGCGAAACCATTTTCGCAACATCGGTACCCCGAAATAGTGCATTCAGGCCGAAACACAAGTTTTGCATCTTTTTACATGCCAAAGATTTTTGATATGCTCCAAAACACTCCCAAACATCAATCTGGGTCTAATGGAGTAGAATGGTTGTTTTCGTTGCGAAACCATTTTCGCAACTTTGGTACCCCGAAAGAATGCACTCAGGCTCGAAACACATGTTTTGCATCTTTTTACATGCCGAAGGTTTGCGATATGCTCCAAAACACTCCCTAACATCATTCTGGGTCTAATGGGGTAGAATGGGTGTTTTTGTTGCGAAACCATTTTCGCAACTTCGGTACCCCGAAAGAATGCACTCAGGCTGGAAACACAAGTTTTGCATCTTTTACATGCCGAAGGTTTGCGATATGCTCCAAAACACTCCCAAACATCATTCTTGGTTTAATGGGGTAGAATGGGTGTTTTCGTTGAGAAACCTTTTTCGCAACATCGGTACCCTGAAATAGTGCGTTCAGGCTCGAAACACGTGTTTTGCATCTTTTTACATGCAGAAGGTTTGCGATATGCTCCAAAACACTCCCAAACATCCTTTTGGGTCTAATGGAGTAGAATGGTTGTTTTTGTTGCGAAACCATTTTCGCAACTTCGGTACCATGAAATAGTGCATTCAGGCCGAAACACAAGTTTTGCATCTTTTACTTGCCGAAGGTTTGCGATATGCTCCAATACACTCCCAAACATCATTTTGGGTGTAATGGGGTAGAATGGGTGTTATCGTTGCGAAACCATTTTTGCAACATCGGTACCCCGAAATAGTGCATTCGGGCCCCAAACACAAGTTTTGCATCTTTTACATGCCGAAGGTTTGCAAAATGCTCCAAAACACTCCCAAACATCATTTTGGGTGTAATGGAGTAGAATGGGTGTTTTCGTTGCGAAATCATTTTCGCAACATCGGTACCCCGAAATAGTCCATTCAGGCCGAAACACAAATTTTGCATCTTTTTACATGCCAAAGATTTGTGATATGCTCCAAAACACTCCCAAACATCATTTTGGGTCTAATGGAGTAGAATGGTTGTTTTCGTTGCGAAACCATTTTCGCAACTTCGGTACCCCGAAAGAATGCACTCAGGCTCAAAACACAAGTTTTGCATCTTTTTACATGCCGAAGGTTTGCGATATGCTCCAAAACACTCCCTAACATCATTCTGGGTCTAATGGGGTAGAATGGGTGTTTTCGTTGCGAAACCATTTTCGCAACATCGGTACCTCGAAATAGAGCATTCAGGCCGAAACACAAGTTTTGCATCTTTTTACATGCCAAAGATTTGTGATATGCTCCAAAACACTCCCAAACATCATTTTGGGACTAATGGAGTAGAATGGTTGTTTTCGTTGCGAAACCATTTTCGCAACTTCGGTACCCCGAAAGAATGCACTCAGGCTCGAAACACAAGTTTTGCATCTTTTTACATGCCGAAGGTTTGCGATATGCTCCAAAACACTCCCTAACATCATTCTGGGTCTAATGGGGTAGAATGGGTGTTTTCGTTGCGAAACCATTGTCGCAACTTCAGTGCCCCGAAATAGTGCATTCAAGGTCGAAACACAAGTTTTGCATCTTTTTACATGCCGAAGGTTTGCGATATGCTCCAAAACACTCCCTAACATCATTCTGGGTCTAATGGGGTAGAATGGGTGTTTTCGTTGCGAAACCATTGTCGCAACTTCGGTGCCCCGAAATAGTGCATTCAAGGTCGAAACACAAGTTTTGCATCTTTTTACATGCCGAAGGTTTGCGATATGCTCCAAAACACTCCCAAACATCATTCTGGGTTTAATGGGGTAGAATGGGTGTTTTCGTTGCGAAACTATTTTCGCAACTTCGGTACCTTGAAATAGTGCATTCAAGCCCGAAACACAAGTTTTGCATCTTTTACATGCCGAAGGTTTGCGATATGCTCCAAAACACTCCCAAACATCATTCTAGGTTTAATGGGGTAGAATGGGTGTTTTCGATGCGAAACCATTTTCGCAACATCGGTACCCCGAAATAGTGCATTCAGGCTCGAAACACAAGTTTTGCATCTTTTTACATGCAGAAGGTTTGCGATATGCTCCAAAACACTCCCAAACATCATTTTGGGTCTAATGGAGTAGAATGGTTGTTTTTGTTGCGAAACCATTTTCGCAACTTCGGTACCTTCAGTCCCGAAACACAAGTTTTGCATCTTTTACATGCCGAAGGTTTACGAAATGCTCCAAAACACTCCCAAACATCATTTTGGGTATAATGGAGTAGAATGGGTGTTTCCGTTGCGAAACCATTTTCGCAACATCGGTACCCCGAAATAGTGCATTCAGGCCGAAACACAAGTTTTGCATCTTTTTACATGCCAAAGATTTTTGATATGCTCCAAAACACTCCCAAACATCAATCTGGGTCTAATGGAGTAGAATGGTTGTTTTCGTTGCGAAACCATTTTCGCAACTTTGGTACCCCGAATGAATGCACTCAGGCTCGAAACACATGTTTTGCATCTTTTTACATGCCGAAGGTTTGCGATATGCTCCAAAACACTCCCTAACATCATTCTGGGTCTAATGGGGTAGAATGGGTGTTTTTGTTGCGAAACCATTTTCGCAACTTCGGTACCCCGAAAGAATGCACTCAGGCTGGAAACACAAGTTTTGCATCTTTTACATGCCGAAGGTTTGCGATATGCTCCAAAACACTCCCAAACATCATTCTTGGTTTAATGGGGTAGAATGGGTGTTTTCGTTGAGAAACCTTTTTCGCATCATCGGTACCCTGAAATAGTGCGTTCAGGCTCGAAACACAAGTTTTGCATCTTTTTACATGCAGAAGGTTTGCGATATGCTCCAAAACACTCCCAAACATCCTTTTGGGTCTAATGGAGTAGAATGGTTGTTTTTGTTGCGAAACCATTTTCGCAACTTCGGTACCATGAAATAGTGCATTCAGGCCGAAACACAAGTTTTGCATCTTTTACTTGCCGAAGGTTTGCGATATGCTCCAATACACTCCCAAACATCATTTTGGGTGTAATGGGGTAGAATGGGTGTTATCGTTGCGAAACCATTTTCGCAACATCGGTACCCCGAAATAGTGCATTCGGGCCCCAAACACAAGTTTTGCATCTTTTACATGCCGAAGGTTTGCAAAATGCTCCAAAACACTCCCAAACATCATTTTGGGTGTAATGGAGTAGAATGGGTGTTTTCGTTGCGAAATCATTTTCGCAACATCGGTACCCCGAAATAGTCCATTCAGGCCGAAACACAAATTTTGCATCTTTTTACATGCCAAAGATTTGTGATATGCTCCAAAACACTCCCAAACATCATTTTGGGTCTAATGGAGTAGAATGGTTGTTTTCGTTGCGAAACGATTTTCGCAACTTCGGTACCCCGAAAGAATGCACTCAGGCTCAAAACACAAGTTTTGCATCTTTTTACATGCCGAAGGTTTGCGATATGCTCCAAAACACTCCCTAACATCATTCTGGGTCTAATGGGGTAGAATGGGTGTTTTCGTTGCGAAACCATTTTCGCAACATCGGTACCTCGAAATAGAGCATTCAGGCCGAAACACAAGTTTTGCATCTTTTTACATGCCAAAGATTTGTGATATGCTCCAAAACACTCCCAAACATCATTTTGGGACTAATGGAGTAGAATGGTTGTTTTCGTTGCGAAACCATTTTCGCAACTTCGGTACCCCGAAAGAATGCACTCAGGCTCGAAACACAAGTTTTGCATCATTTTACATGCCGAAGGTTTGCGATATGCTCCAAAACACTCCCTAACATCATTCTGGGTCTAATGGGGTAGAATGGGTGTTTTCGTTGCGAAACCATTGTCGCAACTTCGGTGCCCCGAAATAGTGCATTCAAGGTCGAAACACAAGTTTTGCATCTTTTTACATGCCGAAGGTTTGCGATATGCTCCAAAACACTCCCTAACATCATTCTGGGTCTAATGGGGTAGAATGGGTGTTTTCGTTGCGAAACCATTGTCGCAACTTCGGTGCCCCGAAATAGTGCATTCAAGGTCGAAACACAAGTTTTGCATCTTTTTACATGTCGAAGGTTTGCGATATGCTCCAAAACACTCCCAAACATCATTCTGGGTTTAATGGGGTAGAATGGGTGTTTTCGTTGCGAAACTATTTTCGCAACTTCGGTACCTTGAAATAGTGCATTCAAGCCCGAAACACTAGTTTTGCATCTTTTACATGCCGAAGGTTTGCGATATGCTCCAAAACACTCCCAAACATCATTCTAGGTTTAATGGGGTAGAATGGGTGTTTTCGATGCGAAACCATTTTCGCAACATCGGTACCCCGAAATAGTGCATTCAGGCTCGAAACACAAGTTTTGCATCTTTTTACATGCATAAGGTTTGCGATATGCTCCAAAAACACTCCCAAACATCATTTTGGGTCTAATGGAGTAGAATGGTTGTTTTTGTTGCGAAACCATTTTCGCAACTTCGGTACCTTCAGTCCCGAAACACAAGTTTTGCATCTTTTACATGCCGAAGGTTTACGAAATGCTCCAAAACACTCCCAAACGCCATTTTGGGTATAATGGAGTAGAATGGGTGTTTTCGTTGCGAAACCATTTTCGCAACATCGGTACCCCGAAATAGTGCATTCAGGCCGAAACACAAGTTTTGCATCTTTTTACATGCCAAAGATTTTTGATATGCTCCAAAACACTCCCAAACATCAATCTGGGTCTAATGGAGTAGAATGGTTGTTTTCGTTGCGAAACCATTTTCGCAACTTTGGTACCCCGAATGAATGCACTCAGGCTCGAAACATATGTTTTGCATCTTTTTACATGCCGAAGGTTTGCGATATGCTCCAAAACACTCCCTAACATCATTCTGGGTCTAATGGGGTAGAATGGGTGTTTTTGTTGCGAAACCATTTTCGCAACTTCGGTACCCCGAAAGAATGCACTCAGGCTGGAAACACAAGTTTTGCATCTTTTACATGCCGAAGGTTAGCGATATGCTCCAAAACACTCCCAAACATCATTCTTGGTTTAATGGGGTAGAATGGGTGTTTTCGTTGAGAAACCTTTTTCGCAACAACGGTACCCTGAAATAGTGCGTTCAGGCTCGAAACACAAGTTTTGCATCTTTTTACATGCAGAAGGTTTGCGATATGCTCCAAAACACTCCCAAACATCCTTTTGGGTCTAATGGAGTAGAATGGTTGTTTTTGTTGCGAAACCATTTTCGCAACTTCGGTACCATGAAATAGTGCATTCAGGCCGAAACACAAGTTTTGCATCTTTTACTTGCCGAAGGTTTGCGATATGCTCCAATACACTCCCAAACATCATTTTGGGTGTAATGGGGTAGAATGGGTGTTATCGTTGCGAAACCATTTTCGCAACATCGGTACCCCGAAATAGTGCATTCGGGCCCGAAACACAAGTTTTGCATCTTTTACATGCCGAAGGTTTGCAAAATGCTCCAAAACACTCCCAAACATCATTTTGGGTGTAATGGAGTAGAATGGGTGTTTTCGTTGCGAAATCATTTTCGCAACATCGGTACCCCGAAATAGTCCATTCAGGCCGAAACACAAATTTTGCATCTTTTTACATGCCAAAGATTTGTGATATGCTCCAAAACACTCCCAAACATCATTTTGGGTCTAATGGAGTAGAATGGTTGTTTTCGTTGCGAAACCATTTTCGCAACTTCGGTACCCCGAAAGAATGCACTCAGGCTCAAAACACAAGTTTTGCATCTTTTTACATGCCGAAGGTTTGCGATATGCTCCAAAACACTAGCTAACATCATTCTGGGTCTAATGGGGTAGAATGGGTGTTTTCGTTGCGAAACCATTTTCGCAACATCGGTACCTCGAAATAGAGCACTCAGGCCGAAACACAAGTTTTGCATCTTTTTACATGCCAAAGATTTGTGATATGCTCCAAAACACTCCCAAACATCATTTTGGGACTAATGGAGTAGAATGGTTGTTTTCGTTGCGAAACCATTTTCGCAACTTCGGTACCCCGAAAGAATGCACTCAGGCTCGAAACACAAGTTTTGCATCTTTTTACATGCCGAAGGTTTGCGATATGCTCCAAAACACTCCCTAACATCATTTTGGGTCTAATGGGGTAGAATGGGTGTTTTCGTTGCGAAACCATTGTCGCAACTTCGGTGCCCCGAAATAGTGCATTCAAGGTCGAAACACAAGTTTTGCATCTTTTTACATTCCGAAGGTTTGCGATATGCTCCAAAACACTCCCTAACATCATTCTGGGTCTAATGGGGTAGAATGGGTGTTTTCGTTGCGAAACCGTTGTCGCAACTTCGGTGCCCCGAAATAGTGCATTCAAGGTCGAAACACAAGTTTTGCATCTTTTTACATGCCGAAGGTTTGCGATATGCTCCAAAACACTCCCAAACATCATTCTGGGTTTAATGGGGTAGAATGGGTGTTTTCGTTGCGAAACCATTTTCGCAACTTCGGTACCTTGAAATAGTGCATTCAAGCCTGAAACACAAGTTTTGCATCTTTTACATGCAGAAGGTTTGCGATATGCTCCAAAACACTCCCAAACATCATTCTAGGTTTAATGGGGTATAATGGGTGTTTTCGATGCGAAACCATTTTCGCAACATCGGTACCCCGAAATTGTGCATTCAGGCTCGAAACACAAGTTTTGCATCTTTTTACATGCAGAAGGTTTGCGATATGCTCCAAAACACTCCCAAACATCATTTTGGGTCTAATGGAGTAGAATGGTTGTTTTTGTTGCGAAACCATTTTCGCAACTTCGGTACCATGAAATAGTGCATTCAGTCCCGAAACACAAGTTTTGCATCTTTTACATGCCGCAGGTTTGCGATATGCTCCAAAACACTCCCAAACATCATTTTGTGTGTAATGGAGAAGAATGGGTGTTTTCATTGCGAAACCATTTTCGCAACATCGGTACCCCGAAATAGTGCATTTAGGCTCGAAACACAAGTTTTGCATCTGTTTACATGCCGAAGGTTTGCGATATGCTCCAAAACACTCCCAAACATCATTTTGGGTCTAATGGAGTAGAATGGTTGTTTTTGTTGCGAAACCATTTTCGCAACTTCGGTACCACGAAATAGTGCATTCAGGCCCAAAACACAAGTTTTGCATCTTTTACATGCCGAAGGTTTGCGAAATGCTCCAAAACACTGCCAAACATCATTTTGGGTGTAATGGAGTAGAATGGGTGTTTTCGTTGCGAAACCATTTTCGCAACATCGGTACCCCGAAATAGTGCATTCAGGCTCGAAACACAAGTTTTGCATCTTTTTACATGCAGAAGGTTTGCGATATGCCCCAAAACACTCCCAAACATCATTTTGGGTCTAATGGAGTAGAATGGTTGTTTTTGTTGCGAAACCATTTTCGCAACTTCGGTACCACGAAATAGTGCATTCAGGCCCAAAACACAAGTTTTGCATCTTTTACATGCCGAAGGTTTGCGAAATGCTCCAAAACACTCCCAAATATCATTTTGGATGTAATGGAGTAGAATGGTTGTTTTCGTTGCGAAACCATTTTCGCAACATCGGTACCCGGAAATAGTGCATGAAGGCCGAAACACAAGGTTTGCATCTTTTTACATGCCAAAGATTTGTGATATGCTCCAAAACACTCCCAAACATCATTTTGGGTCTAATGGAGTAGAATGGTTGTTTTTGTTGCGAAACCATTTTCGCAACTTCGGTACCACGAAATAGGGCATTCAGGCCCAAAACACAAGTTTTGCATCTTTTACATGCTGAAGGTTTGCGAAATGCTCCAAAACACTCCCAAACATCATTTTGGATGTAATGGAGTAGAATGGGTGTTTTCGTTGCGAAACCATTTTCGCAACATCGGTACCCAGAAATAGTGCATTCAGGCCAAAACACAAGTTTTGCATCTTTTTACATGCCGAAGATTTGTGATATGCTGCAAAACACTCCCAAACATCATTTTGGGTCTAATGGAGTAGAATGGTTGTTTTCGTTGCGAAACCATTTTCGCAACTTCGGTACCCCGAAAGAATGCACTCAGGCTCGAAACACAAGTTTTGCATCTTTTTACATGCCGAAGGTTTGCGATATGCTCCAAAACACTCCCAAACATCATTCTGGGTCTAATGGGGTAGAATGGGTGTTTTCGTGGCGAAACCATTTTCGCAACTTCGGTACCCCGAAATAGTGCATTCAGGCTCGAAACACAAGTTTTGCATCTTTTTACATGCCGAAGATTTGTGATATGTTCCAAAACACTCCCAAACATCATTCTGGGTCTAATGGGGTAGAATGGGTGTTTTCGTTGTGAAACCATTTTCGCAATATCGGTACCCCGAAATAGTGCATTCAGGCTGGAAACACAAGTTTTGCAACTTTTTACATGCTGAAAATTTGTGATATGCTCCAAAATACTCCCAAACATCATTTTGGGTCTAATGGAGTGGAATGGGTGTTTTCGTTGCGAAATCATTTTCGCAACATCGGTACCCCGAAATAGTGCATTCAGGCCCGAAACACAAGTTTTGCATCTTTTTTCATGTCGAAGATTTGTGATATGTTCCAAAACACTCCCAAACATCATTTTGGGTCTAACGGAGTAGAATGGTTGTTTTCATTGCGAAACCATTTTCGCAACTTCGGTGTCCTGAAAGAATGTACTCAGGCTCGAAACACAAGTTTTGCATCTTTTTACATGCCGAAGGTTTGTGATATGCTCCAAAACACTCCCAAACATCATTCTGGGTCTAATGGGGTAGAATGGGTGTTTTCGTTGCGAAACCATTTTCGCAACTTCGGTACCCCGAAATAGTGCATTCAGGGCCGAAACACAAGTTTTGCAACTTTTTACATGCTGAAGGTTTGCGATATGCTCCAAAACAATCCCAAACATCATTCTGGGTTTAATTGGGGTAGAATGGTTGTTTTCGTTGCGAAACCATTTTTGCAACATCGGTACCCCGAAATAGTGCATTCAGGCCCGAAACACAAGCTTTTCATCTTTTTACATGCCGAAGATTTGTGACATGTTCCAAAACACTCCCAAACATCATTTTGGGTCTAATGGAGTAGAATCGTTGTTTTCGTTGCGAAACCATTTTCGCAACTTCGGTACCCCGAAATAGTGCATTCAGGCCCGAAACACAAGTTTTGCATCTTTTACATGCCGAAGGTTTGCGATATGCTCCAAAACACTCCCAAACATCATTCTGGGTCTAATGGGGTAGAATGGTTGTTTTCGTTGCGAAACCATTTTCGCAACTTCGGTACCCCGAAATAGTGCATTCAGGCTCGAAACACAAGTTTTGCATCTTTTTACATGCCGAAGGTTTGCGATATGTTCCAAAACACTCCCAAACATCATTTTGGGTCTAATGGAGTAGAATGGTTGTTTTCGTTGCGAAACCATTTTCGCAACTTCGGTACCCTGAAATAATGCATTCAGGCTCGAAACACAAGTTTTGCATCTTTTTACATGCCGAAGGTTTGCGATATGCTCCAAAACACTCCCAAACATCATTCTGGGTCTAATGGGGTAGAATGGGTGTTTTCGTTACGAAACCATTTTCGCAACTTCGGTACCCCGAAATAGTGCATTCAGGCCCGAAACACAAGTTTTGCATCTTTTACATGCCGAAGGTTTGCGAAATGCTCCAAAACACTCCCAAATATCATTTTGGGTCTAATGGAGTAGAATGGTTGTTTTCATTGCGAAACCATTTTCGCAACATCGGTACCCCGAAATAGTGCATTCAGGCCCGAAACACAAGTTTTGCATCTTTTTACATGTCGAAGATTTGTGATATGTTCTAAAACTCTCCCAAACATCATTTTGGATCTAATGGAGTAGAATGGTTGTTTTCGTTGCGAAACCATTTTCGCAACTTCGGTACCCCGAAATAGTGCATTCATGCCCGAAGCACAAGTTTTGCATCTTTGACATGCTGAAGGTTTGCGAAACGCTCCAAAACACTCCCAAACATCATTTTGGGTCTAATGGAGTAGAATGGTTGTTTTCGTTGCGAAACCATTTTCGCAACATCAGTACCCCGAAATAGTGCATTCAGGCTCGAAACACAAGTTTTGCATCTTTTTACATGCAGAAGGTTTGCGATATGCTCCAAAGCACTCCCAAACATCATTTTGGGGCTAATGGAGTAGAAAGGTTGTTTTTGTTGCGAAACCATTTTCGGAACTGCGGTACCACGAAATAGTGCATTCAGGCCCGAAACACAAGTTTTGCATCTTTTACATTCCGAAGGTTTGCGATATGCTCCAAAACACTCCCAAACATCATTCTGGGTTTAATGGGGTAGAATGGTTGTTTTCGTTGCGAAACCATTTTCGCAACTTTGGTACCCCGAAAGAATGCACTCAGGCTCGAAACACATGTTTTGCATCTTTTTACATGCCGAAGGTTTGCGATATGCTCCAAAACACTCCCTAACATCATTCTGGGTCTAATGGGGTAGAATGGGTGTTTTTGTTGCGGAACCATTTTCGCAACTTCGGTACCCAGAAAGAATGCACTCAGGCTGGAAACACAAGTTTTGCATCTTTTACATGCCGAAGGTTTGCGATATGCTCCAAAACACTCCCAAACATCATTCTAGGTTTAATGGGGTAGAATGGGTGTTTTCGATGCGAAACCATTTTCGCAACATCGGTACCCCGAAATAGTGCATTTAGGCTCGAAACTCAAGTTTTGCATCTTTTTACATGCAGAAGGTTTGCGATATGCTCCAAAACACTCCCAAACATCATTTTGGGTCTAATGGAGTAGAATGGTTGTTTTTGTTGCGAAACCATTTTCGCAACTTCGGTACCACGAAATAGTGCATTCAGTCCCGAAACACAAGTTTTGCATCTTTTACATGCCGAAGGTTTGCGATATGCTCCAAAACACTCCCAAACATCATTTTGTGTGTAATGGAGAAGAATGGGTGTTTTCATTGCAAAACCATTTTCGCAACATCGGTACCCCGAAATAGTGCATTTAGGCTCGAAACACAAGTTTTGCATCTGTTTACATGCCGAAGGTTTGCGATATGCTCCAAAACACTCCCAAACATCATTTTGGGTCTAATGGAGTAGAATGGTTGTTTTTGTTGCGAAACCATTTTCGTAACTTCGGTACCACGAAATAGTGCATTCAGGCCCAAAACACAAGTTTTGCATCTTTTACATGCCGAAGGTTTGCGAAATGCTCCAAAACACTCCCAAACATCATTTTGGGTGTAATGGAGTAGAATGGGTGTTTTCATTGCGAAACCATTTTCGCAACATCGGTACCCCGAAATAGTGCATTCAGGCTCGAAACACAAGTTTTGCATCTTTTTACATGCAGAAGGTTTGCGATATGCTCCAAAACACTCCCAAATATCATTTTGGGTCTAATGGAGTAGAATGGTTGTTTTTGTTGCGAAACCATTTTCGCAACTTCGGTACCACGAAATAGTGCATTCAGGCCCAAAACACAAGTTTTGCATCTTTTACATGCCGAAGGTTTGCGAAATGCTCCAAAACACTCCCAAATATCATTTTGGGTCTAATGGAGTAGAATGGTTGTTTTCGTTGCGAAACCATTTTCGCAACATCGGTACCCGGAAATAGTGCATGCAAGCCGAAACACAAGGTTTGCATCTTTTTACATGCCAAAGATTTGTGATATGCTCCAAAACACTCCCAAACATCATTTTGGGTCTAATGGAGTAGAATGGTTGTTTTTGTTGCGAAACCATTTTCGCAACTTCGGTACCACGAAATAGGGCATTCAGTCCCGAAACACAAGTTTTGCATCTTTTACATGCTGAAGGTTTGCGAAATGCTCCAAAACACTCCCAAACATCATTTTGGGTGTAATGGAGTAGAATGGGTGTTTTCGTTGCGAAACCATTTTTGCAACATCGGTACCCGGAAATAGTGCATTCAGGCCGAAACACAAGTTTTGCATCTTTTTACATGCCAAAGATTTGTGATATGCTGCAAAACACTCCCAAACATCATTTTGGGTCTAATTGAGTAGAATGGTTGTTTTCGTTGCGAAACCATTTTCGCAACTTCGGTACCCCGAAAGAATGCACTCAGGCTCGAAACACAAGTTTTGCATCTTTTTACATGCCGAAGGTTTGCGATATGCTCCAAAACACTCCCAAACATCATTCTGGGTCTAATGGGGTAGAATGGTTGTTTTCGTTGCGAAACCATTTTCGCAACTTCGGTACCCCGAAATAGTGCATTCAGGCTCGAAACACAAGTTTTGCATCTTCTTGCATGCCGAAGGTTTGCGATATGCTCCAAAACACTCCCAAACATCATTTTGGGTCTAATGGAGTAGAATGGTTGTTTTCGTTGCGAAACCATTTTCGCAACATCGGTACCCCGAAATAGTGCATTCAGGCTCGAAACACAAGTTTTGCATCTTCTTACATGCCGAAGGTTTGCGATATGCTCCAAAACACTCCCAAACATCATTTTGGGTCTAATGGAGTAGAATGGTTGTTTTCGTTGCGAAACCATTTTCGCAACTTCGGTACCCCGAAATAATGCATTCAGGCTCGAAACACAAGTTTTGCATCTTTTTACATGCCGAAGGTTTGCGATATGCTCCAAAACACTCCCAAACATCATTCTGGGTCTAATGGGGTAGAATGGGTGTTTTCGTTACGAAACCATTTTCGCAACTTCCGTACCCCGAAATAGTGCATTCAGGCCCGAAACACAAGTTTTGCATCTTTTACATGCCGAAGGTTTGCGAAATGCTCCAAAACACTCCCAAATATCATTTTGGGTCTAATGGAGTAGAATGGTTGTTTTCATTGCGAAACCATTTTCGCAACATCGGTACCCCGAAATAGTGCATTCAGGCCCGAAACACAAGTTTTGCATCTTTTTACATGTCGAAGATTTGTGATATGTTCCAAAACTCTCCCAAACATCATTTTGGGTCTATTGGAGTAGAATGGTTGTTTTCGTTGCGAAACCATTTTCGCAACTTTGGTACCCCGAAATAGTGCATTCAGGCCCGAAGCACAAGTTTTGCATCTTTTACATGCTGAAGGTTTGCGAAACGCTCCAAAACACTCCCAAACATCATTTTGGGTCTAATGGAGTAGAATGGTTGTTTTCGTTGCGAAACCATTTTCGCAACATCAGTACCCCGAAATAGTGCATTCAGGCTCGAAACACAAGTTTTGCATCTGTTTACATGCCGAAGGTTTGCGATATGCTCCAAAACACTCCCAAACATCATTTTGGGGCTAATGGAGTAGAAAGGTTGGTTTTGTTGCGAAACCATTTTCGCAACTTCGGTACCACGAAATAGTGCATTCAGGCCCGAAACACAAGTTTTGCATCTTTTACATGCCGAAGGTTTGCGATATGCTCAAAAACACTCCCAAACATCATTTTGTGTGTAATGGAGTAGAATGGGTGTTTTCGTTGCGAAACCATTTTCGCAACATCGGTACCCCGAAATAGTGCATTCAGGCTCGAAACACAAGTTTTGCATCTTTTTACATGCAGAAGGTTTACGATATGCTCCAAAACACTCCTAAACATCATTTTGGGTCTAATGGAGTAAAATGATTGTTTTTTTGCGAAACCATTTTCGCAACTTCGGTACCACGAAATAGTGCATTCAGGCCCAAAACACAAGTTTTGCATCTTTACATGCCGAAGGTTTGCGAAATGCTCCAAAACACTCCCAAATATCATTTTGGGTCTAATGGAGTAGAATGGTTGTTTTCGTTGCGAAACCATTTTCGCAACATCGGTACCCGGAAATAGTGCATGCAGGCCGAAACACAAGGTTTGCATCTTTTTACATGCCAAAGATTTGTGATATGCTCCAAAACACTCCCAAAAATCATTTTGGGTCTAATGGAGTAGAATGGTTGTTTTTGTTGCGAAACCATTTTCGCAACTTCGGTACCACGAAATAGGGCATTCAGGCCCGAAACACAAGTTTTGCATCTTTTACATGCTGAAGGTTTGCGAAATGCTCCAAAACACTCCCAAACATCATTTTGGGTGTAATGGAGTAGAATGGGTGTTTTCGTTGCGAAACCATTTTTGCAACATCGGTACCCGGAAATAGTGCATTCAGGCCGAAACACAAGTTTTGCATCTTTTTACATGCCAAAGATTTGTGATATGCTGCAAAACACTCCCAAACATTATTTTGGGTCTAATGGAGTAGAATGGTTGTTTTCGTTGCGAAACCATTTTCGCAACTTCGGTACCCCGAAAGAATGCACTCAGGCTCGAAACACAAGTTTTGCATCTTTTTACATGCCGAAGGTTTGCGATATGCTCCAAAACACTCCCAAACATCATTCTGGGTCTAATGGGGTAGAATGGGTGTTTTCGTTGCGAAACCATATTCGCAACTTCGGTACCCCGAAATAGTACATTCAGGGCCGAAACACAAGTTTTGCAACTTTTTACATGCTGAAGGTTTGCGATATGCTCCAAAACAATCCCAAACATCATTCTGGGTTTAATGAGGTAGAATGGTTGTTTTCGTTGCGAAACCATTTTTGCAACATCGGTACCCCGAAATAGTGCATTCAGGCCCGAAACATTTACATGCCGAAGATTTGTGACATGTTCCAAAACACTCCCAAACATCATTTTGGGTCCAATGGAGTAGAATGGTTGTTTTCGTTGCGAAACCATTTTCGCAACTTCGGTACCCCGAAATAGTGCATTCAGGCCCGAAACACAAGTTTTGCATCTTCTTGCATGCCGAAGGTTTGCGATATGCTCCAAAACACTCCCAAACATCATTTTGGGTCTAATGGAGTAGAATGGTTGTTTTCGTTGCGAAACCATTTTCGCAACATCGGTACCCCGAAATAGTGCATTCAGGCTCGAAACACAAGTTTTGCATCTTCTTACATGCCGAAGGTTTGCGATATGCTCCAAAACACTCCCAAACATCATTTTGGGTCTAATGGAGTAGAATGGTTGTTTTCGTTGCGAAACCATTTTCGCAACTTCGGTACCCCGAAATAATGCATTCAGGCTCGAAACACAAGTTTTGCATCTTTTTACATGCCGAAGGTTTGCGATATGCTCCAAAACACTCCCAAACATCATTCTGGGTCTAATGGGGTAGAATGGGTGTTTTCGTTACGAAACCATTTTCGCAACTTCCGTACCCCGAAATAGTGCATTCAGGCCCGAAACACAAGTTTTGCATCTTTTACATGCCGAAGGTTTGCGAAATGCTCCAAAACACTCCCAAATATCATTTTGGGTCTAATGGAGTAGAATGGTTGTTTTCATTGCGAAACCATTTTCGCAACATCGGTACCCCGAAATAGTGCATTCAGGCCCGAAACACAAGTTTTGCATCTTTTTACATGTCGAAGATTTGTGATATGTTCCAAAACTCTCCCAAACATCATTTTGGGTCTATTGGAGTAGAATGGTTGTTTTCGTTGCGAAACCATTTTCGCAACTTTGGTACCCCGAAATAGTGCATTCAGGCCCGAAGCACAAGTTTTGCATCTTTTACATGCTGAAGGTTTGCGAAACGCTCCAAAACACTCCCAAACATCATTTTGGGTCTAATGGAGTAGAATGGTTGTTTTCGTTGCGAAACCATTTTCGCAACATCAGTACCCCGAAATAGTGCATTCAGGCTCGAAACACAAGTTTTGCATCTGTTTACATGCCGAAGGTTTGCGATATGCTCCAAAACACTCCCAAACATCATTTTGGGGCTAATGGAGTAGAAAGGTTGGTTTTGTTGCGAAACCATTTTCGCAACTTCGGTACCACGAAATAGTGCATTCAGGCCCGAAACACAAGTTTTGCATCTTTTACATGCCGAAGGTTTGCGATATGCTCAAAAACACTCCCAAACATCATTTTGTGTGTAATGGAGTAGAATGGGTGTTTTCGTTGCGAAACCATTTTCGCAACATCGGTACCCCGAAATAGTGCATTCAGGCTCGAAACACAAGTTTTGCATCTTTTTACATGCAGAAGGTTTACGATATGCTCCAAAACACTCCTAAACATCATTTTGGGTCTAATGGAGTAAAATGATTGTTTTTTTGCGAAACCATTTTCGCAACTTCGGTACCACGAAATAGTGCATTCAGGCCCAAAACACAAGTTTTGCATCTTTACATGCCGAAGGTTTGCGAAATGCTCCAAAACACTCCCAAATATCATTTTGGGTCTAATGGAGTAGAATGGTTGTTTTCGTTGCGAAACCATTTTCGCAACATCGGTACCCGGAAATAGTGCATGCAGGCCGAAACACAAGGTTTGCATCTTTTTACATGCCAAAGATTTGTGATATGCTCCAAAACACTCCCAAAAATCATTTTGGGTCTAATGGAGTAGAATGGTTGTTTTTGTTGCGAAACCATTTTCGCAACTTCGGTACCACGAAATAGGGCATTCAGGCCCGAAACACAAGTTTTGCATCTTTTACATGCTGAAGGTTTGCGAAATGCTCCAAAACACTCCCAAACATCATTTTGGGTGTAATGGAGTAGAATGGGTGTTTTCGTTGCGAAACCATTTTTGCAACATCGGTACCCGGAAATAGTGCATTCAGGCCGAAACACAAGTTTTGCATCTTTTTACATGCCAAAGATTTGTGATATGCTGCAAAACACTCCCAAACATTATTTTGGGTCTAATGGAGTAGAATGGTTGTTTTCGTTGCGAAACCATTTTCGCAACTTCGGTACCCCGAAAGAATGCACTCAGGCTCGAAACACAAGTTTTGCATCTTTTTACATGCCGAAGGTTTGCGATATGCTCCAAAACACTCCCAAACATCATTCTGGGTCTAATGGGGTAGAATGGGTGTTTTCGTTGCGAAACCATATTCGCAACTTCGGTACCCCGAAATAGTACATTCAGGGCCGAAACACAAGTTTTGCAACTTTTTACATGCTGAAGGTTTGCGATATGCTCCAAAACAATCCCAAACATCATTCTGGGTTTAATGAGGTAGAATGGTTGTTTTCGTTGCGAAACCATTTTTGCAACATCGGTACCCCGAAATAGTGCATTCAGGCCCGAAACATTTACATGCCGAAGATTTGTGACATGTTCCAAAACACTCCCAAACATCATTTTGGGTCCAATGGAGTAGAATGGTTGTTTTCGTTGCGAAACCATTTTCGCAACTTCGGTACCCCGAAATAGTGCATTCAGGCCCGAAACACAAGTTTTGCATCTTTTACATGCCGAAGGTTTGCGATATGCTCCAAAACACTCCCAAACATCATTCTGGGTCTAATGGGGTAGAATGGTTGTTTTCGTTGCGAAACCATTTTCGCAACTTCGGTACCCCGAAATAGTGCATTCAGGCTCGAAACTCAAGTTTTGCATCTTTTTACATGCCGAAGGTTTGCGATATGCTCCAAAACACTCCCAAACATCATATTGGGTCTAATGGAGTAGAATGGTTGTTTTCGTTGCGAAACCATTTTCGCAACATCAGTACCCCGAAATAGTGCATTTAGGCTCGAAACACAAGTTTTGCATCTTTTTACATGCAGAAGGTTTGCGATATGCTCCAAAACACTCCCAAACATCATTTTGGGGCTAATGGAGTAGAAAGGTTGGTTTTGTTGCGAAACCATTTTCGGAACTGCGGTACCACGAAATAGTGCATTCAGGCCCGAAACACAAGTTTTGCATCTTTTACATGCCGAAGGTTTGCGATATGCTCCAAAACACTCCCAAACATCATTTTGTGTGTAATGGAGTAGAATGGGTGTTTTCGTTGCGAAACCATTTTCGGAAATTCGGTACCCCGAAATAGTGCATTAAGGCTCGAAACAAAAGTTTTGCATCTTTTTACATGCCGAAGGTGTGCGATATGCTCCAAAACACTCCCAAACATTATTCTGGGTCTAATGGGGTAGAATGGGTGTTTTCGTTGCGAAACCATTTTCGCAACTTCGGTACCCCGAAATAATGCATTCAGGCTCGAAACACAAGTTTTGCATCTTTTTACAGGCCGAAGGTTTGCGATATGCTCAAAAACACTCCCTAACATAATTCTGGGTCTAATGGGGTAGAATGGGTGTTTTCGTTGCGAAACCATTTTCGCAACTTCGGTACCCCGAAATAGTGCATTCAGGGCCGAAACACAAGTTTTGCATCTTTTTACAAGCCGAAGGTTTGCGATATGCTCCAAAACACTCCAAAACATCATTCTAGGTTTAAAGGGGTAGAATGGGTGTTTTCTTTGCGAAACCATTTTCGCAACTTCGGTACCCTGAAATAGTGCATTCAAGCCCGAAACACAGGTTTTGCATCTTTTTACATGCCGAAGGTTTGCGATATGCTCCAAAACACTCCCAAACATCGTTTTGTGTGTAATGGATTAGAATGGGTATTTTCGTTGCAAAACCATTTTCGCAACATCGGTACCCCGAAATAGTGCATTCAGGCTCGAAACACAAGTTTTGCATCTTTTTACATGCAGAAGGTTTGCGATATGCTCCAAAACACTCCCAAACATCATTTTGGGTCTAATGGAGTAGAATGGTTGTTTTTGTTGCGAAACCATTTTCGCAACTTCGGTACCCCTAATTAGTGATTTATGGCCCGAAACACAAGTTTTGCATCTTTTACATGCCGAAGGTTTGCGATATGCTCCAAAACACTCCCAAACATCATTCTGGGTCTAGTGGAGTAGAATGGTTGTTTTTGTTGCGAAACCATTTTCGCAACTTCGGTACCCCGGAATAGTGCATTCAGGCCCGAAACACAACTTTTGCATCTTTTACAAGCCGAAGTTTTGCGATATGCTCCAAAACACTCCCAAACATCATTTTGTGTGTAATGGAGTAGAATGGGTGTTTTCGTTGCGAAACCATTTTCGCAACATCGGTACCCCGAAATAGTGCATTCAGGCTCGAACACAAGTTTTGCATCTTTTTACATGCCGAAGGTTTGCGATATGCTCCAAAACACTCCCAAACATCATTCTGGGTCTAATAGGGTAGAATGGGTGTTTTCGTTGCAAAACCATTTTCGCAACTTCGGTACCCCGAAATAGTGCATTCAGGGCCGAAACACAAGTTTTGCATCTTTTTACATGCCGAAGGTTTGCGATATGCTCCAAAACACTTCCAAACATCATTCTAGGTTTAATGGGTAGAATGGGTGTTTTCTTTGCGAAACCATTTTCGCAACGTCGGTACCCCGAAATAGTGCATTCACGGTAGAAACACAAGTTTTGCATCTTTTTACATGCCGAAGGTTTGCGATATGCTCCAATACACTACCAAACATCATTCTAGGTTTAATGGGGAAGAATGGGAGTTTTCTTTGCGAAACCATTTTCGCAACTTCAGTACCCCGAAATAATGCATTCAACCCCGAAACGCAAGTTTTGCATCTTTTACATGCCGAAGGTTTGCGATATGCTCCAAAACATTCCCAAACATCATTTTGGGTTTAATGAAGTAGAATGGGTGTTTTCTTTGTGAAACCATTTTCGCAATATCGGTACCCCGAAATAGTGCATTCAGGCTCGAAACACAAGTTTTGCATCTTTTTACATGCTGAAAATTTGTGATATGCTCCAAAATACTCCCAAACATCATTTTGGGTCTAATGGAGTGGAATGGATGTTTTCGTTGCGAAACCATTTTCGCAACATCGGTACCCCGAAATAGTGCATTCAGGCCCGAAACATAAGTTTTGCATCTTTTTTCATGTTGAAGATTTGTGATATGTTCCAAAACACTCCCAAACATCATTTTGGGTCTAACGGAGTAGAAAGGTTGTTTTCATTGCGAAACCATTTTCGCAACTTCGGTATCCTGAAAGAATGTACTCAGGCTCGAAACACAAGTTTTGCATCTTTTTACATGCCGAAGGTTTGCGATATGCTCCAAAACACTCCCAAACATCATTCTGGGTCTAATAGGGTAGAATGGGTGTTTTCGTTGCGAAACCATTTTCGCAACTTCGGTACCCCGAAATAGTGCATTCAGGGCCGAAACACAAGTTTTGCATCTTTTAAAATGCCGAAGGTTTGCGATATGCTCCAAAACACTCCCAAACAACATTCTGGGTTTAATGGGGTAGAATGGGTGTTTCCGTTGCGAAACCATTTTCGCAACTTCGGTACCCTGAAATAGTGCATTCAGCCCCGAAACAAAAGTTTTGCATCTTTTTACAAGCCGAACGTTTGCGATATGCTCCAAAACACTCCCAAACATCATTCTGGGTCTAATGGGGTAGAATGGGTGTTTTCACTGCGAAACCATTTTCGCAACTTCGGTACTCCGAAATAGTGCATTCAAGCCCGAAACACAAGTTTTGCATCTTTTACATGCCGAAGGTTTGCGATATGGTCAAAAACACTCCCAAACATCATTTTGTGTGTAATGGAGTAGAATGGGTGTTTTCGTTGCGAAACCATTTTCGCAACATCGGTACCCCGAAATAGTGCATTCAGGCTCGAAACACAAGTTTTGCATCTTTTTACATGCCGAAGGTTTGCGATATGCTCCAAAACACTCCCAAACATCATTCTGGGTCTAATGGGGTAGAATGGGTGTTTTCGTTGCGAAACCATTTTCGCAACTTCGGTACCCCGAAATAATGCATTCAGGCTCGAAACACAAGTTTTTCATCTTTTTACATGCCGAAGGTTTGCGATATGCTCCAAAACACTCCCAAACATCATTCTAGGTCTAATCGGGTAGAATGGGTGTTTTCGTTGCGAAACCATTTTCGCAACTTCGGTACCCAGAAATAGTGCATTCAGCCCCGAAACGAAAGTTTTGCATCTTTTTACATGCCGAAGGTTTGCGATATGCTCCAAAACACTCCCAAACATCATTCTGGGTCTAATGGGGTAGAATGGGTGTTTTCGTTGCAAAACCATTTTCGCAACTTCGGTACCCCGAAATAGTGCATTCAAGCCCGAAACACAAGTTTTGCATCTTTTACATGCCGAAGGTTTGCGATATGCTCCAAAACACTCCCAAACATCATTTTGTGTGTAATGGGGTAGAATGGGTGTTTTCGTTGCGAAACCATTTTCGCAACTTCGGTACCCCGAAATAGTGCATTCAGGGCCGAAAGACAAGTTTTGCATCTTTTTACATGCCGAAGGTTTGCGATATGCTCCAAAACACTTCCAAACATCATTCTAGGTTTAATGGGTAGAATGGGTGTTTTCTTTGCGAAACCATTTTCGCAACGTCGGTACCCCGAAATAGTGCATTCACGGCCGAAACACAAGTTTTGCATCTTTTTACATGCCGAAGGTTTGCGATATGCTCCAATACACTACCAAACATCATTCTAGGTTTAATGGGGAAGAATGGGAGTTTTCGTTGCGAAACCATTTTCGCAACTTCGGTACCCCGAAATAATGCATTCAGGCTCGAAACACAAGTTTTTCATCTTTTTACATGCCGAAGGTTTGCGATATGCTCCAAAACACTCCCAAACATCATTCTAGGTCTAATGGGGTAGAATGGGTGTTTTCGTTGCGAAACCATTTTCGCAACTTCGGTACCCCGAAATAATGCATTCAGGCTCGAAACACAAGTTTTTCATCTTTTTACATGCCGAAGGTTTGCGATATGCTCCAAAACACTCCCAAACATCATTCTAGGTCTAATGGGGTAGAATGGGTGTTTTCGTTGCGAAACCATTTTCGCAACTTCGGTACCCTGAAATAGTGCATTCAGCCCCGAAACGAAAGTTTTGCATCTTTTTACATGCCGAAGGTTTGCGATATGCTCCAAAACACTCCCAAACATCATTCTGGGTCTAATGGGGTAGAATGGGTGTTTTCGTTGCGAAACCATTTTCGCAACTTCGGTACCCCGAAATAGTGCATTCAAGCCCGAAACACAAGTTTTGCATCTTTTTACATGCCGAAGGTTTGCGATATGCTCCAAAACACTCCCAAACATCATTCTGGGTCTAATAGGGTAGAATGGGTGTTTTCGTTGCGAAACCATTTTCGCAACTTCGGTACCCCGAAATAGTGCATTCAGGGCCGAAACACAAGTTTTGCATCTTTTAAAATGCCGAAGGTTTGCGATATGCTCCAAAACACTCCCAAACATCATTCTGGGTTTAATGGGGTAGAATGGGTGTTTCCGTTGCGAAACCATTTTCGCAACTTCGGTACCCTGAAATAGTGCATTCAGCCCCGAAACAAAAGTTTTGCATCTTTTTACAAGCCGAACGTTTGCGATATGCTCCAAAACACTCCCAAACATCATTCTGGGTCTATTGGGGTAGAATGGGTGTTTTCACTGCGAAACCATTTTCGCAACTTCGGTACTCCGAAATAGTGCATTCAAGCACGAAACACAAGTTTTGCATCTTTTACATGCCGAAGGTTTGCGATATGGTCCAAAACACTCCCAAACATCATTTTGTGTGTAATGGAGTAGAATGGGTGTTTTCGTTGCGAAACCATTTTCGCAACATCGGTACCCCGAAATAGTGCATTCAGGCTCGAAACACAAGTTTTGCATCTTTTTACATGCCGAAGGTTTGCGATATGCTCCAAAACACTCCCAAACATCATTCTGGGTCTAATGGGGTAGAATGGGTGTTTTCGTTGCGAAACCATTTTCGCAACTTCGGTACCCCGAAATAATGCATTCAAGCTCGAAACACAAGTTTTTCGTCTTTTTACATGCCGAAGGTTTGCGATATGCTCCAAAACACTCCCAAACATCATTCTAGGTCTAATGGGGTAGAATGGGTGTTTTCGTTGCGAAACCATTTTCGCAACTTCGGTACCCTGAAATAGTGCATTCAGCCCCGAAACGAAAGTTTTGCATCTTTTTACATGCCGAAGGTTTGCGATATGCTCCAAAACACTCCCAAACATCATTCTGGGTCTAATGGGGTAGAATGGGTGTTTTCGTTGCGAAACCATTTTCGCAACTTCGGTACCCCGAAATAGTGCATTCAAGCCCGAAACACAAGTTTTGCATCTTTTACATGCCGAAGGTTTGCGATATGCTCCAAAACACTCCCAAACATCATTTTGTGTGTAATGGGGTAGAATGGGTGTTTTCGTTGCGAAACCATTTTCGCAACTTCGGTACCCCGAAATAGTGCATTCAGGGCCGAAAGACAAGTTTTGCATCTTTTTACATGCCGAAGGTTTGCGATATGCTCCAAAACACTTCCAAACATCATTCTAGGTTTAATGGGTAGAATGGGTGTTTTCTTTGTGAAACCATTTTCGCAACGTCAGTACCCCGAAATAGTGCATTCACGGCCAAAACACAAGTTTTGCATCTTTTTACATGCCGAAGGTTTGCGATATGCTCCAAAACACTTCCAAACATCATTCTAGTGTTTAATGGGTAGAATGGGTGTTTTCTTTGCGAAACCATTTTCGCAACGTCGGTACCCCGAAATAGTGCATTCACGGCCGAAACACAAGTTTTGCATCTTTTTACATGCCGAAGGTTTGCGATATGCTCCAATACACTACCAAACATCATTCTAGGTTTAATGGGGAAGAATGGGAGTTTTCTTTGCGAAACCATTTTCGCAACTTCAGTACCCCGAAATAATGCATTCAACCCCGAAACGCAAGTTTTGCATCTTTTACATGCCGAAGGTTTGCGATATGCTCCAAAACATTCCGAAACATCATTTTGGGTTTAATGAAGTAGAATGGGTGTTTTCTTTGTGAAACCATTTTCGCAATATCGGTACCCCGAAATAGTGCATTCAGGCTCGAAACACAAGTTTTGCATCTTTTTACATGCTGAAAATTTGTGATATGCTCCAAAATACTTCCAAACATCATTTTGGGTCTAATGGAGTGGAATGGGTGTTTTCGTTGCGAAACCATTTTCGCAACATCGGTACCCCGAAATAGTGCATTCAGGCCCGAAACACAAGTTTTGCATCTTTTTTCATGTCGAAGATTTGTGATATGTTCCAAAACACTCCCAAACATCATTTTGGGTCTAACGGAGTAGAATGGTTGTTTTCATTGCGAAACCATTTTCGCAACTTCGGTATCCTGAAAGAATGTACTCAGGCTCGAAACACAAGTTTTGCATCTTTTTACATGCCGAAGGTTTGCGATATGCTCCAAAACACTCCCAAACATCATTCTGGGTCTAATAGGGTAGAATGGGTGTTTTCGTTGCGAAACCATTTTCGCAACTTCGGTACCCCGAAATAGTGCATTCAGGGCCGAAACACAAGTTTTGCATCTTTTAAAATGCCGAAGGTTTGCGATGTGCTCCAAAACACTCCCAAACATCATTCTGGGTTTAATGGGGTAGAATGGGTGTTTCCGTTGCGAAACCATTTTCGCAACTTCGGTACCCTGAAATAGTGCATTCAGCCCCGAAACAAAAGTTTTGCATCTTTTTACAAGCCGAACGTTTGCGATATGCTCCAAAACACTCCCAAACATCATTCTGGGTCTAATGGGGTAGAATGGGTGTTTTCACTGCGAAACCATTTTCGCAACTTCGGTACCCCGAAATAATGCATTCAGGCTCGAAACACAAGTTTTTCATCTTTTTACATGCCGAAGGTTTGCGATATGCTCCAAAACACTCCCAAACAACATTCTAGGTCTAATGGGGTAGAATGGGTGTTTTCGTTGCGAAACCATTTTCGCAACTTCGGTACCCCGAAATAATGCATTCAGGCTCGAAACACAAGTTTTTCATCTTTTTACATGCCGAAGGTTTGCGATATGCTCCAAAACACTCCCAAACATCATTCTAGGTCTAATGGGGTAGAATGGGTGTTTTCGTTGCGAAACCATTTTCGCAACTTCGGTACCCTGAAATAGTGCATTCAGCCCCGAAACGAAAGTTTTGCATCTTTTTACATGCCGAAGGTTTGCGATATGCTCCAAAACACTCCCAAACATCATTCTGGGTCTAATGGGGTAGAATGGGTGTTTTCGTTGCGAAACCATTTTCGCAACTTCGGTACCCCGAAATAGTGCATTCAAGCCCGAAACACAAGTTTTGCATCTTTTTACATGCCGAAGGTTTGCGATATGCTCCAAAACACTCCCAAACATCATTCTGGTTCTAATAGGGTAGAATGGGTGTTTTCGTTGCGAAACCATTTTCGCAACTTCGGTACCCCGAAATAGTGCATTCAGGGCCGAAACACAAGTTTTGCATCTTTTAAAATGCCGAAGGTTTGCGATATGCTCCAAAACACTCCCAAACATCATTCTGGGTTTAATGGGGTAGAATGGGTGTTTCCGTTGCGAAACCATTTTCGCAACTTCGGTACCCTGAAATAGTGCATTCAGCCCCGAAACAAAAGTTTTGCATCTTTTTACAAGCCGAACGTTTGCGATATGCTCCAAAACACTCCCAAACATCATTCTGGGTCTATTGGGGTAGAATGGGTGTTTTCACTGCGAAACCATTTTCGCAACTTCGGTACTCCGAAATAGTGCATTCAAGCACGAAACACAAGTTTTGCATCTTTTACATGCCGAAGGTTTGCGATATGGTCCAAAACACTCCCAAACATCATTTTGTGTGTAATGGAGTAGAATGGGTGTTTTCGTTGCGAAACCATTTTCGCAACATCGGTACCCCGAAATAGTGCATTCAGGCTCGAAACACAAGTTTTGCATCTTTTTACATGCCGAAGGTTTGCGATATGCTCCAAAACACTCCCAAACATCATTCTGGGTCTAATGGGGTAGAATGGGTGTTTTCGTTGCGAAACCATTTTCGCAACTTCGGTACCCCGAAATAATGCATTCAGGCTCGAAACACAAGTTTTTCATCTTTTTACATGCCGAAGGTTTGCGATATGCTCCAAAACACTCCCAAACATCATTCTAGGTCTAATGGGGTAGAATGGGTGTTTTCGTTGCGAAACCATTTTCGCAACTTCGGTACCCTGAAATAGTGCATTCAGCCCCGAAACGAAAGTTTTGCATCTTTTTACATGCCGAAGGTTTGCGATATGCTCCAAAACACTCCCAAACATCATTCTGGGTCTAATGGGGTAGAATGGGTGTTTTCGTTGCGAAACCATTTTCGCAACTTCGGTACCCCGAAATAGTGCATTCAAGCCCGAAACACAAGTTTTGCATCTTTTTACATGCCGAAGGTTTGCGATATGCTCCAAAACACTCCCAAACATCATTCTGGGTCTAATAGGGTAGAATGGGTGTTTTCGTTGCGAAACCATTTTCGCAACTTCGGTACCCCGAAATAGTGCATTCAGGGCCGAAACACAAGTTTTGCATCTTTTAAAATGCCGAAGGTTTGCGATATGCTCCAAAACACTCCCAAACATCATTCTGGGTTTAATGGGGTAGAATGGGTGTTTCCGTTGCGAAACCATTTTCGCAACTTCGGTACCCTGAAATAGTGCATTCAGCCCCGAAACAAAAGTTTTGCATCTTTTTACAAGCCGAACGTTTGCGATATGCTCCAAAACACTCCCAAACATCATTCTGGGTCTATTGGGGTAGAATGGGTGTTTTCACTGCGAAACCATTTTCGCAACTTCGGTACTCCGAAATAGTGCATTCAAGCACGAAACACAAGTTTTGCATCTTTTACATGCCGAAGGTTTGCGATATGGTCCAAAACACTCCCAAACATCATTTTGTGTGTAATGGAGTAGAATGGGTGTTTTCGTTGCGAAACCATTTTCGCAACATCGGTACCCCGAAATAGTGCATTCAGGCTCGAAACACAAGTTTTTCATCTTTTTACATGCCGAAGGTTTGCGATATGCTCCAAAACACTCCCAAACATCATTCTGGGTCTAATGGGGTAGAATGGGTGTTTTCGTTGCGAAACCATTTTCGCAACTTCGGTACCCCGAAATAATGCATTCAGGCTCGAAACACAAGTTTTTCATCTTGTTACATGCCGAAGGTTTGCGATATGCTCCAAAACACTCCCAAACATCATTCTAGGTCTAATGGGGTAGAATGGGTGTTTTCGTTGCGAAACCATTTTCGCAACTTCGGTACCCTGAAATAGTGCATTCAGCCCCGAAACGAAAGTTTTGCATCTTTTTACATGCCGAAGGTTTGCGATATGCTCCAAAACACTCCCAAACATCATTCTGGGTCTAATGGGGTAGAATGGGTGTTTTCGTTGCGAAACCATTTTCGCAACTTCGGTACCGCGAAAGAATGCACTCAGGCTCGAAACACAAGTTTTGCATCTTTTTACATGCCGAAGGTTTGCGATATGCTCCAAAACACTCCCAAACATCATTCTGGGTCTAATGGGGTAGAATGGTTGTTTTCGTTGCGAAACCATTTTCGCAACTTCGGTACCCCGAAATAGTGCATTCAGGCTCGAAACACAAGTTTTGCATCTTTTACATGCCGAAGGTTTGCGATATGCTCCAAAACACTCCCAAACATCATTTTGGGTGTAATGGAGTAGAATGGGAGTTTTCGTTGCGAAACTATTTTCGCAACATCGGTACCCCGAAATAGTGTATTCAAGCCCGAAACACAAGTTTTGCATCTTTTTACATGCCAAAGGTTTGCGATATGCTCCAAAACACTCCCAAACATCATTCTGGGTCTAATGGGGTAGAATGGGTGTTTTCGTTGCGAAACCATTTTCGCAACTTCGGTACCCTGAAATAGTGCATTCAGCCCCGAAACGAAAGTTTTGCATCTTTTTACATGCCGAAGGTTTGCGATATGCTCCAAAACACTCCCAAACATCATTCTGGGTCTAATGGGGTAGAATGGGTGTTTTCGTTGCGAAACCATTTTCGCAACTTCGGTACCCCGAAATAGTGCATTCAAGCCCGAAACACAAGTTTTGCATCTTTTTACATGCCGAAGGTTTGCGATATGCTCCAAAACACTCCCAAACATCATTCTGGGTCTAATAGGGTAGAATGGGTGTTTTCGTTGCGAAACCATTTTCGCAACTTCGGTACCCCGAAATAGTGCATTCAGGGCCGAAACACAAGTTTTGCATCTTTTAAAATGCCGAAGGTTTGCGATATGCTCCAAAACACTCCCAAACATCATTCTGGGTTTAATGGGGTAGAATGGGTGTTTCCGTTGCGAAACCATTTTCGCAACTTCGGTACCCTGAAATAGTGCATTCAGCCCCGAAACAAAAGTTTTGCATCTTTTTACAAGCCGAACGTTTGCGATATGCTCCAAAACACTCCCAAACATCATTCTGGGTCTATTGGGGTAGAATGGGTGTTTTCACTGCGAAACCATTTTCGCAACTTCGGTACTCCGAAATAGTGCATTCAAGCACGAAACACAAGTTTTGCATCTTTTACATGCCGAAGGTTTGCGATATGGTCCAAAACACTCCCAAACATCATTTTGTGTGTAATGGAGTAGAATGGGTGTTTTCGTTGCGAAACCATTTTCGCAACATCGGTACCCCGAAATAGTGCATTCAGGCTCGAAACACAAGTTTTGCATCTTTTTACATGCCGAAGGTTTGCGATATGCTCCAAAACACTCCCAAACATCATTCTGGGTCTAATGGGGTAGAATGGGTGTTTTCGTTGCGAAACCATTTTCGCAACTTCGGTACCCCGAAATAATGCATTTAGGCTCGAAACACAAGTTTTACATCTTTTTACATGCCGAAGGTTTGCGATATGCTCCAAAACACTCCCAAACATCATTCTAGGTCTAATGGGGTAGAATGGGTGTTTTCGTTGCGAAACCATTTTCGCAACTTCGGTACCCTGAAATAGTGCATTCAGCCCCGAAACGAAAGTTTTGCATCTTTTTACATGCCGAAGGTTTGCGATATGCTCCAAAACACTCCCAAACATCATTCTGGGTCTAATGGGGTAGAATGGGTGTTTTCGTTGCGAAACCATTTTCGCAACTTCGGTACCCCGAAATAATGCATTCAGGCTCGAAACACAAGTTTTTCATCTTTTTACATGCCGAAGGTTTGCGATATGCTCCAAAACACTCCCAAACATCATTCTAGGTCTAATGGGGTAGAATGGGTGTTTTCGTTGCGAAACCATTTTCGCAACTTCGGTACCCTGAAATAGTGCATTCAGCCCCGAAACGAAAGTTTTGCATCTTTTTACATGCCGAAGGTTTGCGATATGCTCCAAAACACTCCCAAACATCATTCTGGGTCTAATGGGGTAGAATGGGTGTTTTCGTTGCGAAACCATTTTCGCAACTTCGGTACCCCGAAAGAATGCACTCAGGCTCGAAACACAAGTTTTGCATCTTTTTACATGCCGAAGGTTTGCGATATGCTCCAAAACACTCCCAAACATCATTCTGGGTCTAATGGGGTAGAATGGTTGTTTTCGTTGCGAAACCATTTTCGCAACTTCGGTACCCCGAAATAGTGCATTCAGGCTCGAAACACAAGTTTTGCATCTTTTACATGCCGAAGGTTTGCGATATGCTCCAAAACACTCCCAAACATCATTTTGGGTGTAATGGAGTAGAATGGGAGTTTTCGTTGCGAAACTATTTTCGCAACATCGGTACCCCGAAATAGTGTATTCAAGCCCGAAACACAAGTTTTGCATCTTTTTACATGCCAAAGGTTTGCGATATGCTCCAAAACACTCCCAAACATCATTCTGGGTCTAATGGGGTAGAATGGGTGTTTTCGTTGCGAAACCATTTTCGCAACTTCGGTACCCTGAAATAGTGCATTCAGCCCCGAAACGAAAGTTTTGCATCTTTTTACATGCCGAAGGTTTGCGATATGCTCCAAAACACTCCCAAACATCAATCTGGGTCTAATGGGGTAGAATGGGTGTTTTCGTTGCGAAACCATTTTCGCAACTTCGGTACCCCGAAATAGTGCATTCAAGCCCGAAACACAAGTTTTGCATCTTTTTACATGCCGAAGGTTTGCGATATGCTCCAAAACACTCCCAAACATCATTCTGGGTCTAATAGGGTAGAATGGGTGTTTTCTTGCGAAACCATTTTCGCAACTTCGGTACCCCGAAATAGTGCATTCAGGGCCGAAACACAAGTTTTGCATCTTTTAAAATGCCGAAGGTTTGCGATATGCTCCAAAACACTCCCAAACATCATTCTGGGTTTAATGGGGTAGAATGGGTGTTTCCGTTGCGAAACCATTTTCGCAACTTCGGTACCCTGAAATAGTGCATTCAGCCCCGAAACAAAAGTTTTGCATCTTTTTACAAGCCGAACGTTTGCGATATGCTCCTAAACACTCCCAAACATCATTCTGGGTCTATTGGGGTAGAATGGGTGTTTTCACTGCGAAACCATTTTCGCAACTTCGGTACTCCGAAATAGTGCATTCAAGCACGAAACACAAGTTTTGCATCTTTTACATGCCGAAGGTTTGCGATATGGTCCAAAACACTCCCAAACATCATTTTGTGTGTAATGGAGTAGAATGGGTGTTTTCGTTGCGAAACCATTTTCGCAACATCGGTACCCCGAAATAGTGCATTCAGGCTCGAAACACAAGTTTTGCATCTTTTTACATGCCGAAGGTTTGCGATATGCTCCAAAACACTCCCAAACATCATTCTGGGTCTAATGGGGTAGAATGGGTGTTTTCGTTGCGAAACCATTTTCGCAACTTCGGTACCCCGAAATAATGCATTCAGGCTCGAAACACAAGTTTTTCATCTTTTTACATGCCGAAGGTTTGCGATATGCTCCAAAACACTCCCAAACATCATTCTAGGTCTAATGGGGTAGAATGGGTGTTTTCGTTGCGAAACCATTTTCGCAACTTCGGTACCCTGAAATAGTGCATTCAGCCCCGAAACGAAAGTTTTGCATCTTTTTACATGCCGAAGGTTTGCGATATGCTCCAAAACACTCCCAAACATCATTCTGGGTCTAATGGGGTAGAATGGGTGTTTTCGTTGCGAAACCATTTTCGCAACTTCGGTACCCCGAAAGAATGCACTCAGGCTCGAAACACAAGTTTTGCATCTTTTTACATGCCGAAGGTTTGCGATATGGTCCAAAACACTCCCAAACATCATTCTGGGTCTAATGGGGTAGAATGGTTGTTTTCGTTGCGAAACCATTTTCGCAACTTCGGTACCCCGAAATAGTGCATTCAGGCTCGAAACACAAGTTTTGCATCTTTTACATGCCGAAGGTTTGCGATATGCTCCAAAACACTCCCAAACATCATTTTGGGTGTAATGGAGTAGAATGGGAGTTTTCGTTGCGAAACTATTTTCGCAACATCGGTACCCCGAAATAGTGTATTCAAGCCCGAAACACAAGTTTTGCATCTTTTTACATGCCAAAGGTTTGCGATATGCTCCAAAACACTCCCAAACATCATTCTGGGTCTAATGGGGTAGAATGGGTGTTTTCGTTGCGAAACCATTTTCGCAACTTCGGTACCCCGAAATAGTGCATTCAAGCCCGAAACACAAGTTTAGCATCTTTCACATGCCGAAGGTTTGCGATATGCTCCAAAACACTCTCAAACATCATTTTGTGTGTAATGGGGTAGAATGGGTGTTTTCATTGCGAAACCATTTTCGCAACTTCGGTACCCCGAAATAGTGCATTCAGGGCCGAAAGACAAGTTTTGCATCTTTTTACATGCCGAAGGTTTGCGATATGCTCCAAAACACTCCCAAACATCATTCTGGGTCTAATAGGGTAGAATGGCTGTTTTCGTTGCGAAACCATTTTCGCAACTTCGGTACCCCGAAATAGTGCATTCAGGGCCGAAACACAAGTTTTGCATCTTTTAAAATGCCGAAGGTTTGCGATGTGCTCCAAAACACTCCCAAACATCATTCTGGGTTTAATGGGGTAGAATGGGTGTTTCCGTTGCGAAACCATTTTCGCAACTTCGGTACCCTGAAATAGTGCATTCAGCCCCGAAACAAAAGTTTTGCATCTTTTTACAAGCCGAACGTTTGCGATATGCTCCAAAACACTCCCAAACATCATTCTGGGTCTAATGGGGTAGAATGGGTGTTTTCACTGCGAAACCATTTTCGCAACTTCGGTACTCCGAAATAGTGCATTCAAGCCCGAAACACAAGTTTTGCATCTTTTACATGCCGAAGGTTTGCGATATGGTCCAAAACACTCCCAAACATCATTTTGTGTGTAATGGAGTAGAATGGGTGTTTTCGTTGCGAAACCATTTTCGCAACATCGGTACCCCGAAATAGTGCATTCAGGCTCGAAACACAAGTTTTGCATCTTTTTACATGCCGAAGGTTTGCGATATGCTCCAAAACACTCCCAAACATCATTCTGGGTCTAATGGGGTAGAATGGGTGTTTTCGTTGCGAAACCATTTTCGCAACTTCGGTACCCCGAAATAATGCATTCAGGCTCGAAACACAAGTTTTTCATCTTTTTACATGCCGAAGGTTTGCGATATGCTCCAAAACACTCCCAAACATCATTCTAGGTCTAATGGGGTAGAATGGGTGTTTTCGTTGCGAAACCATTTTCGCAACTTCGGTACCCTGAAATAGTGCATTCAGCCCCGAAACGAAAGTTTTGCATCTTTTTACATGCCGAAGGTTTGCGATATGCTCCAAAACACTCCCAAACATCATTCTGGGTCTAATGGGGTAGAATGGGTGTTTTCGTTGCGAAACCATTTTCGCAACTTCGGTACCCCGAAAGAATGCACTCAGGCTCGAAACACAAGTTTTGCATCTTTTTACATGCCGAAGGTTTGCGATATGGTCCAAAACACTCCCAAACATCATTCTGGGTCTAATGGGGTAGAATGGTTGTTTTCGTTGCGAAACCATTTTCGCAACTTCGGTACCCCGAAATAGTGCATTCAGGCTCGAAACACAAGTTTTGCATCTTTTACATGCCGAAGGTTTGCGATATGCTCCAAAACACTCCCAAACATCATTTTGGGTGTAATGGAGTAGAATGGGAGTTTTCGTTGCGAAACTATTTTCGCAACATCGGTACCCCGAAATAGTGTATTCAAGCCCGAAACACAAGTTTTGCATCTTTTTACATGCCAAAGGTTTGCGATATGCTCCAAAACACTCCCAAACATCATTCTGGGTCTAATGGGGTAGAATGGGTGTTTTCGTTGCGAAACCATTTTCGCAACTTCGGTACCCCGAAATAGTGCATTCAAGCCCGAAACACAAGTTTAGCATCTTTCACATGCCGAAGGTTTGCGATATGCTCCAAAACACTCTCAAACATCATTTTGTGTGTAATGGGGTAGAATGGGTGTTTTCATTGCGAAACCATTTTCGCAACTTCGGTACCCCGAAATAGTGCATTCAGGGCCGAAAGACAAGTTTTGCATCTTTTTACATGCCGAAGGTTTGCGATATGCTCCAAAACACTCCCAAACATCATTCTGGGTCTAATAGGGTAGAATGGCTGTTTTCGTTGCGAAACCATTTTCGCAACTTCGGTACCCCGAAATAGTGCATTCAGGGCCGAAACACAAGTTTTGCATCTTTTAAAATGCCGAAGGTTTGCGATGTGCTCCAAAACACTCCCAAACATCATTCTGGGTTTAATGGGGTAGAATGGGTGTTTCCGTTGCGAAACCATTTTCGCAACTTCGGTACCCTGAAATAGTGCATTCAGCCCCGAAACAAAAGTTTTGCATCTTTTTACAAGCCGAACGTTTGCGATATGCTCCAAAACACTCCCAAACATCATTCTGGGTCTAATGGGGTAGAATGGGTGTTTTCACTGCGAAACCATTTTCGCAACTTCGGTACTCCGAAATAGTGCATTCAAGCCCGAAACACAAGTTTTGCATCTTTTACATGCCGAAGGTTTGCGATATGGTCCAAAACACTCCCAAACATCATTTTGTGTGTAATGGAGTAGAATGGGTGTTTTCGTTGCGAAACCATTTTCGCAACATCGGTACCCCGAAATAGTGCATTCAGGCTCGAAACACAAGTTTTGCATCTTTTTACATGCCGAAGGTTTGCGATATGCTCCAAAACACTCCCAAACATCATTCTGGGTCTAATGGGGTAGAATGGGTGTTTTCGTTGCGAAACCATTTTCGCAACTTCGGTACCCCGAAATAATGCATTCAGGCTCGAAACACAAGTTTTTCATCTTTTTACATGCCGAAGGTTTGCGATATGCTCCAAAACACTCCCAAACATCATTCTAGGTCTAATGGGGTAGAATGGGTGTTTTCGTTGCGAAACCATTTTCGCAACTTCGGTACCCTGAAATAGTGCATTCAGCCCCGAAACGAAAGTTTTGCATCTTTTTACATGCCGAAGGTTTGCGATATGCTCCAAAACACTCCCAAACATCATTCTGGGTCTAATGGGGTAGAATGGGTGTTTTCGTTGCGAAACCATTTTCGCAACTTCGGTACCCCGAAAGAATGCACTCAGGCTCGAAACACAAGTTTTGCATCTTTTTACATGCCGAAGGTTTGCGATATGGTCCAAAACACTCCCAAACATCATTCTGGGTCTAATGGGGTAGAATGGTTGTTTTCGTTGCGAAACCATTTTCGCAACTTCGGTACCCCGAAATAGTGCATTCAGGCTCGAAACACAAGTTTTGCATCTTTTACATGCCGAAGGTTTGCGATATGCTCCAAAACACTCCCAAACATCATTTTGGGTGTAATGGAGTAGAATGGGAGTTTTCGTTGCGAAACTATTTTCGCAACATCGGTACCCCGAAATAGTGTATTCAAGCCCGAAACACAAGTTTTGCATCTTTTTACATGCCAAAGGTTTGCGATATGCTCCAAAACACTCCCAAACATCATTCTGGGTCTAATGGGGTAGAATGGGTGTTTTCGTTGCGAAACCATTTTCGCAACTTCGGTACCCCGAAATAGTGCATTCAAGCCCGAAACACAAGTTTAGCATCTTTCACATGCCGAAGGTTTGCGATATGCTCCAAAACACTCTCAAACATCATTTTGTGTGTAATGGGGTAGAATGGGTGTTTTCATTGCGAAACCATTTTCGCAACTTCGGTACCCCGAAATAGTGCATTCAGGGCCGAAAGACAAGTTTTGCATCTTTTTACATGCCGAAGGTTTGCGATATGCTCCAAAACACTCCCAAACATCATTCTGGGTCTAATAGGGTAGAATGGCTGTTTTCGTTGCGAAACCATTTTCGCAACTTCGGTACCCCGAAATAGTGCATTCAGGGCCGAAACACAAGTTTTGCATCTTTTAAAATGCCGAAGGTTTGCGATGTGCTCCAAAACACTCCCAAACATCATTCTGGGTTTAATGGGGTAGAATGGGTGTTTCCGTTGCGAAACCATTTTCGCAACTTCGGTACCCTGAAATAGTGCATTCAGCCCCGAAACAAAAGTTTTGCATCTTTTTACAAGCCGAACGTTTGCGATATGCTCCAAAACACTCCCAAACATCATTCTGGGTCTAATGGGGTAGAATGGGTGTTTTCACTGCGAAACCATTTTCGCAACTTCGGTACTCCGAAATAGTGCATTCAAGCCCGAAACACAAGTTTTGCATCTTTTACATGCCGAAGGTTTGCGATATGGTCCAAAACACTCCCAAACATCATTTTGTGTGTAATGGAGTAGAATGGGTGTTTTCGTTGCGAAACCATTTTCGCAACATCGGTACCCCGAAATAGTGCATTCAGGCTCGACACACAAGTTTTGCATCTTTTTACATGCCGAAGGTTTGCGATATGCTCCAAAACACTCCCAAACATCATTCTGGGTCTAATGGGGTAGAATGGGTGTTTTCGTTGCGAAACCATTTTCGCAACTTCGGTACCCCGAAATAATGCATTCAGGCTCGAAACACAAGTTTTTCATCTTTTTACATGCCGAAGGTTTGCGATATGCTCCAAAACACTCCCAAACATCATTCTAGGTCTAATGGGGTAGAATGGGTGTTTTCGTTGCGAAACCATTTTCGCAACTTCGGTACCCTGAAATAGTGCATTCAGCCCCGAAACGAAAGTTTTGCATCTTTTTACATGTCGAAGGTTTGCGATATGCTCCAAAACACTCCCAAACATCATTCTGGGTCTAATGGGGTAGAATGGGTGTTTTCGTTGCGAAACCATTTTCGCAACTTCGGTGCCCCGAAATAGTGCATTCAAGCCCGAAACACAAGTTTTGCATCTTTTACATGCCGAAGGTTTGCGATATGCTCCAAAACACTCCCAAACATCATTTTGTGTGTAATGGGGTAGAATGGGTGTTTTCGTTGCGAAACCATTTTCGCAACTTCGGTACCTCGAAATAGTGCATTCAGGGCCGAAAGACAAGTTTTGCATCTTTTTACATGCCGAAGGTTTGCGATATGCTCCAAAACACTTCCAAACATCATTCTAGGTTTAATGGGTAGAATGGGTGTTTTCTTTGTGAAACCATTTTCGCAACGTCAGTACCCCGAAATAGTGCATTCACGGGCAAAACACAAGTTTTGCATCTTTTTACATGCCGAAGGTTTGCGATATGCTCCAAAACACTTCCAAACATCATTCTAGGTTTAATGGGTAGAATGGGTGTTTTCTTTGCGAAACCATTTTCGCAACGTCGGTACCCCGAAATAGTGCATTCACGGCCGAAACACAAGTTTTGCATCTTTTTACATGCCGAAGGTTTGCGATATGCTCCAATACACTACCAAACATCATTCTAGGTTTAATGGGGAAGAATGGGAGTTTTCTTTGCGAAACCATTTTCGCAACTTCAGTACCCCGAAATAATGCATTCAACCCCGAAACGCAAGTTTTGCATCTTTTACATGCCGAAGGTTTGCGATATGCTCCAAAACATTCCCAAACATCATTTTGGGTTTAATGAAGTAGAATGGGTGTTTTCTTTGTGAAACCTTTTTCGCAATATCGGTACCCCGAAATAGTGCATTCAGGCTCGAAACACAAGTTTTGCATCTTTTTACATGCTGAAAATTTGTGATATGCTCCAAAATACTCCCAAACATCATTTTGGGTCTAATGGAGTGGAATGGGTGTTTTCGTTGCGAAACCATTTTCGCAACATCGGTACCCCAAAATAGTGCATTCAGGCCCGAAACACAAGTTTTGCATCTTTTTTCATGTCGAAGATTTGTGATATGTTCCAAAACACTCGCAAACATCATTTTGGGTCTAACGGAGTAGAATGGTTGTTTTCATTCCGAAACCATTTTCGCAACTTTGGTATCCTGAAAGAATGTACTCAGGCTCGAAACACAAGTTTTGCATCTTTTTACATGCCGAAGGTTTGCGATATGCTCCAAAACACTCCCAAACATCATTCTGGGTCTAATAGGGTAGAATGGGTGTTTTCGTTGCGAAACCATTTTCGCAACTTCGGTACCCCGAAATAGTGCATTCAGGGCCGAAACACAAGTTTTGCATCTTTTAAAATGCCGAAGGTTTGCGATATGCTCCAAAACACTCCCAAACATCATTCTGGGTTTAATGGGGTAGAATGGGTGTTTCCGTTGCGAAACCATTTTCGCAACTTCGGTACCCTGAAATAGTGCATTCAGCCCCGAAACAAAAGTTTTGCATCTTTTTACAAGCCGAACGTTTGCGATATGCTCCAAAACACTCCCAAACATCATTCTGGGTCAAATGGGGTAGAATGGGTGTTTTCACTGCGAAACCATTTTCGCAACTTCGGTACTCCGAAATAGTGCATTCAAGCCCGAAACACAAGTTTTGCATTTTTTACATGCCGAAGGTTTGCGATATGGTCCAAAACACTCCCAAACATCATTCTGGGTCTAATGGGGTAGAATGGGTGTTTTCGTTGCGAAACCATTTTCGCAACTTCGGTACCCCGAAATAATGCATTCAGGCTCGAAACACAAGTTTTTCATCTTTTTACATGCCGAAGGTTTGCGATATGCTCCAAAACACTCCCAAACATCATTCTAGGTCTAATGGGGTAGAATGGGTGTTTTCGTTGCGAAACCATTTTCGCAACTTCGGTACCCTGAAATAGTGCATTCAGCCCCGAAACGAAAGTTTTGCATCTTTTTACATGCCGAAGGTTTGCAATATGCTCCAAAACACTCCCAAACATCATTCTGGGTCTAATGGGGTAGAATGGGTGTTTTCGTTGCGAAACCATTTTCGCAACTTCGGTACCCCGAAATAGTGCATTCAAGCCCGAAACACAAGTTTTGCATCTTTTACATGCCGAAGGTTTGCGATATGCTCCAAAACACTCCCAAACATCATTTTGTGTGTAATGGGGTAGAATGGGTGTTTTCGTTGCGAAACCATTTTCGCAACTTCGGTACCCCGAAATAGTGCATTCAGGGCCGAAAGACAAGTTTTGCATCTTTTTACATGCCGAAGGTTTGCGATATGCTCCAAAACACTTCCAAACATCATTCTAGGTTTAATGGGTAGAATGGGTGTTTTCTTTGTGAAACCATTTTCGCAACGTCAGTACCCCGAAATAGTGCATTCACGGCCAAAACACAAGTTTTGCATCTTTTTACATGCCGAAGGTTTGCGATATGCTCCAATTCACTACCAAACATCATTCTAGGTTTAATGGGGAAGAATGGGAGTTTTCTTTGCGAAACCATTTTCGCAACTTCAGTACCCCGAAATAATGCATTCAACCCCGAAACGCAAGTTTTGCATCTTTTACATGCCGAAGGTTTGCGATATGCTCCAAAACATTCCCAAACATCATTTTGGGTTTAATGGAGTAGAATGGTTGTTTTCGTTGTGAAACCATTTTCGCAACATCGGTACCCCGAAATAGTGCATTCAGGCTCGAAACACGAGTTTTGCATCTTTTTACATGCTGAAAATTTGTGATATGCTCCAAAATACTCCCAAACATCATTTTGGGTCTAATGGAGTGGAATGGGTGTTTTCGTTGCGAAACCATTTTCGCAACATCGGTACCCCGAAATAGTGCATTCAGGCCCGAAACACAAGTTTCGCATCTTTTTTCATGTCGAAGATTTGTGATATGTTCCAAAATACTCCCAAACATTATTTTGGGTCTAACGGAGTAGAATGGTTGTTTTCATTGCGAAACCATTTTCGCAACTTCGGTACCCTGAAAGAATGTACTCAGGCTCGAAACACAAGTTTTGCATCTTTTTACATGCCAAAGGTTTGCGATATGCTCCAAAACACTCCCAAACATCATTCTGGGTCTAATGGGGTAGAATGGGTGTTTTCGTTGCGAAACCATTTTCGCAACTTCGGTACCCCGAAATAGTGCATTCAGGGACGAAACACAAGTTTTGCATCTTTTTACATGCCGAAGGTTTGCGATATGCTCCAAAACACTCCCAAACATCATTCTGGGTTTAATGGGGTAGAATGGGTGTTTTCGTTGCGAAACCATTTTCGCAACTTCGGTACCCCGAAATAGTGCATTCAAGCCCGAAACACAAGTTTTGCATCTTTTTACATGCTGAAGGTTTGCGATATGCTCCAAAACACTCCCAAACATCATTCTGGGTCTAATGGAGTAGAATGGTTGTTTTCGTTGCGAAACCATTTTCGCAACTTCGGTACCCTGAAATAGTGCATTCAGCCCCGAAACGAAAGTTTTGCATCTTTTTACAAGCCGAACGTTTGCGATATGCTCCAAAACACTCCCAAACATCATTCTGGGTCTAATGGGGTAGAATGGGTGTTTTCACTGCGAAACCATTTTCGCAACTTCGGTACCCCGAAATAGTGCATTCAATCCCGAAACACAAGTTTTGCATCTTTTACATGCCGAAGGTTTGCGATATGGTCCAAAACACTCCCAAACATCATTTTGTGTGTAATGGAGTAGAATGGGTGTTTTCGTTGCGAAACCATTTTCGCAACATCGGTACCCCGAAATAGTGCATTCAGGCTCGAAACACAAGTTTTGCATGTTTTTACATGCCGAAGATTTGCGATATGCTCCAAAACACTCCCAAACATCATTCTGGGTCTAATGGGGTAGAATGGGTGTTTTCGTTGCGAAACCATTTTCGCAACTTCGGTACCCCGAAATAGTGCATTCAGGGCCGAAACACAAGTTTTGCATCTTTTTACATGCCGAAGGTTTGCGATATGCTCCAAAACACTCCCAAACATCATTCTGGGTTTAATGGGGTAGAATGGGTGTTTTCGTTGCGAAACCATTTTCGCAACTTCGGTACCCCGAAATAGTGCATTCAAGCCCGAAACACAAGTTTTGCATCTTTTTACATGCTGAAGGTTTGCGATATGCTCCAAAACACTCCCAAACATCATTCTGGGTCTAATGGAGTAGAATGGTTGTTTTCGTTGCGAAACCATTTTCGCAACTTCGGTACCCTGAAATAGTGCATTCAGCCCCGAAACGAAAGTTTTGCATCTTTTTACAAGCCGAACGTTTGCGATATGCTCCAAAACACTCCCAAACATCATTCTGGGTCTAATGGGGTAGAATGGGTGTTTTCTCTGCGAAACCATTTTCGCAACTTCGGTACCCCGAAATTGTGCATTCAAGCCCGAAACACAAGTTTTGCATCTTTTACATGCCGAAGGTTTGCGATATGGTCCAAAACACTCCCAAACATCATTTTGTGTGTAATGGAGTAGAATGGGTGTTTTCGTTGCGAAACCATTTTCGCAACATCGGTACCCCGAAATAGTGCATTCAGGCTCGAAACACAAGTTTTTCATCTTTTTACATCCCGAAGGTTTGCGATATGCTCCAAAACACTCCCAAACATCATTCTAGGTCTAATGGGGTAGAATGGGTGTTTTCGTTGCGAAACCATTTTCGCAACTTCGGTACCCTGAAATAGTGCATTCAGCCCCGAAACGAAAGTTTTGCATCTTTTTACATGCCGAAGGTTTGCGATATGCTCCAAAACACTCCCAAACATCATTCTGGGTCTAATGGGGTAGAATGGGTGTTTTCGTTGCGAAACCATTTTCGCAACTTCGGTACCCCGAAATAGTGCATTCAAGCCCGAAACACAAGTTTTGCATCTTTTACATGCCGAAGGTTTGCGATATGCTCCAAAACACTCCCAAACATCATTTTGTGTGTAATGGGGTATAATGGGTGTTTTCGTTGCGAAACCATTTTCGCAACTTCGGTACCCCGAAATAGTGCATTCAGGGCCGAAAAACAAGTTTTGCATCTTTTTACATGCCGAAGGTTCGCGACATGCTCCAAAACACTTCCAAACATCATTCTAGGTTTAATGGGTAGAATGGGTGTTTTCTTTGCGAAACCATTTTCGCAACGTTAGTACCCCGAAATAGTGCATTCACGGCCGAAACAAAAGTTTTGCATCTTTTTACATGCCGAAGGTTTGCGATATGCTCCAATACACTACCAAACATCATTCTAGGTTTAATGGGGAAGAATGGGAGTTTTCTTTGCGAAACCATTTTCGCAACTTCAGTACCCCGAAATAATGCATTCAACCCCGAAACGCAAGTTTTGCATCTTTTACATGCCGAAGGTTTGCGATATGCTCCAAAACATTCCCAAACATCATTTTGGGTTTAATGGAGTAGAATGGTTGTTTTCGTTGTGAAACCATTTTCGCAACATCGGTACCCCGAAATAGTGCATTCAGGCTCGAAACACAAGTTTTGCATCTTTTTACATGCTGAAAATTTGTGATATGCTCCAAAATACTCCCAAACATCATTTTGGGTCTAATGGAGTGGAATGGGTGTTTTCGTTGCGAAACCATTTTCGCAACATCGGTACCCCGAAATTGTGCATTCAGGCCCGAAACACAAGTTTTGCATCTTTTTTCATGTCGAAGATTTGTGATATGTTCCAAAACACTCCCAAACATCATTTTGGGTCTAATGGAGTAGAATGGTTGTTTTCATTGCGAAACCATTTTCGCAACTTCGGTACCCTGAAAGAATGTACTCAGGCTCGAAACACAAGTTTTGCATCTTTTTACATGCCGAAGGTTTGCGATATGCTCCAAAACACTCCCAAACATCATTCTGGGTCTAATGGGGTAGAATGGGTGTTTTCGTTGCGAAACCATTTTCGCAACTTCGGTACCCCGAAATAGTGCATTCAGGGCCGAAACACAAGTTTTGCATCTTTTTACATGCCGAAGGTTTGCGATATGCTCCAAAACACTCCCAAACATCATTCTGGGTTTAATGGGGTAGAATGGGTGTTTTCGTTGCGAAACCATTTTCGCAGCGTCGGTACCCCGAAATAATGCATTCAGGCCCGAAACACAAGTTTTGCATCTTTTTACATGCCGAAGGTCTGCGAAATGCTCCAAAGCACTCCCAAACATCATTTTGTGTGTAATGGAGTAGAATGGGTGTTTTCGTTGCGAAACCATTTTCGCAACATCGGTACCCCGAAATAGTGCATTCAGGCCCGAAACACAAGTTTTGCATCTTTGACATGCCGAAGGTTTGCGATATGCTGCGAAACACTACCAGACATCATTTTGTGTGTAATGGAGTAGAATGGGTGTTTTCGTTGCGAAACAATTTTCGCAACATCGGTACCCCGAAATAGTGCATTCAGGCCGAAAGACAAGTTTTGCATCTTTTTACATGCCGAAGATTTGTGATATGCTCCAAAACACTCCCAAACATCATTTTGGGTCAAATGCAGTAAAATGGTTGTTTTTGTTGCGAAACCATTTTCGCAACTTCGGTACCCCGAAAGAATGCACTCAGGCTCGAAACACAAGTTTTGCATCTTTTCACATGCCGAAGGTTTGCGATATGCTCCAAAACACTCCCAAACATCATTCTGGGTCTAATGGGGTAGAATGGGTGTTTTCGTTGCGAAACCATTTTCGCAACTTCGGTACCCCGATATAGTGCATTCAGGGCCGAAACACAAGTTTTGCATCTTTTTACATGCCGAAGGTTTGCGATATGCTCCAAAACACTCCCAAACATCATTCTGGGTTTAATGGGGTAGAATGGGTGTTTTCGTTGCGAAACCATTTTCGCAACTTCGGTAACCCAAAATAGTGCATTCAAGCCCGAAACACAAGTTTTGCATCTTTTACATGCCGAAAGGTTTGCGATATGCTCCAAAACACTCCCAAACATCATTTTGGGTGTAATGGAGTAGAATGGGTGTTTTCGTTGCGAAACCATTTTCGCAACGTCGGTACCCCGAAATAGTGCATTCAGGCCCGAAACACAAGTTTTGCATCTTTTTACATGTCAAAGATTTGTGATATGTTCCAAAATACTCCCAAACATCATTTTGTGTCTAATGGAGTAGAATGGTTGTTTTCATTGCGAAACCATTTTCGCAACTTCGGTACCCTGAAAGAATGCACTCAGGCTCGAAACACAAGTTTTGCATCTTTTTACATGCCGAAAGTTTGCGATATGCTCCAAAACACTCCCAAACATCATTCTGGGTTTAATGGGGTAGAATGGGTGTTTTCGTTGCGAAACCATTTTCGCAGCGTCGGTACCCCGAAATAGTGCATTCAGGCCCGAAACACAAGTTTTGCATCTTTTTACATGCCGAAGGTCTGCGAAATGCTCCAAAGCACTCCCAAACATCATTTTGTGTGTAATGGAGTAGAATGGGTGTTTTCGTTGCGAAACCATTTTCGCAACATCGGTACCCCGAAATAATGCATTCAGGCCCGAAACACAAGTTTTGCATCTTTTACATGCCGAAGGTTTGCGACATGCTGCAAAACACTACCAGACATCATTTTGTGTGTAATGGAGTAGAATGGGTGTTTTCGTTGCGAAACTATTTTCGCAACATCGGTACCCCGAAATAGTGCATTCAGGCCGAAAGACAAGTTTTGCATCTTTTTACATGCCGAAGATTTGTGATATGCTCCAAAACACTCCCAAACATCATTTTGGGTCAAATGCAGTAAAATGGTTGTTTTCGTTGCGAAACCATTTTCGCAACTTCGGTACCCCGAAAGAATGCACTCAGGCTCGAAACAAAAGTTTTGCATCTTTTCACATGCCGAAGGTTTGCGATATGCTCCAAAACACTCCCAAACATCATTCTGGGTCTAATGGGGTAGAATGGGTGTTTTCGTTGCGAAACCATTTTCGCAACTTCGGTACCCCGATATAGTACATTCAGGGCCGAAACACAAGTTTTGCAACTTTTTACATGCCGAAGGTTTGCGATATGCTCCAAAACACTCCCAAACATCATTCTGGGTTTAATGGGGTAGAATGGGTGTTTTCGTTGCGAAACTATTTTCGCAACATCGGTACCCTGAAATAGTGCATTCAGGCCCGAAACACAAGTTTTGCATCTTTTTACATGTCGAAGATTTGTGATATGTTCCAAAATACTCCCAAACATCATTTTGTGTCTAATGGAGTAGAATGGTTGTTTTCATTGCGAAACCATTTTCGCAACTTCGGTACCCCGAAAGAATGCACTCAGGCTCGAAACACAAGTTTTGCATCTTTTTACATGCCGAAGGTTTGCGATATGCTCCAAAACACTCCCAAACATCATTCTGGGTCTAATGGGGTAGAATGGGTGTTTTCGTTGCGAAACCATTTTCGCAACTTCGGTACCCCGAAATAGTGCATTCAGGGCCGAAACACAAGTTTTGCATCTTTTTACATGCCGAAGGTTTGCGATATGCTCCAAAACACTCCCAAACATCATTCTGGGTTTAATGGGGAAGAATGGGTGTTTTCGTTGCGAAACCATTTTCGCAACTTCGGTACCCCGAAATAGTGCATTCAAGCCCGAAACACAAGTCTTGCATCTTTTACATGCCGAAAGGTTTGCGATATGCTCCAAAACACTCCCAAACATCATTTTGGGTGTAATGGAGTAGAATGGGTGTTTTCGTTGCGAAACCATTTTCACAACATCCGTACCCTGAAATAGTGCATTCAGGCCCGAAACACAAGTTTTGCATCTTTTTACATGTCGAAGATTTGTGCTATGTTCCAAAAAACTCCCAAACATCATTTTGGGTCTAATGGAGTAGAATGGTTGTTTTCATTGCGAAACCATTTTTGCAACGTCGGTACCCCGAAAGAATGCACTCAGGCTCAAAACACAAGTTTTGCATCTTTTTACATGCCGAAGGTTTGCGATATGCTCCAAAACACTCCCAAACATCATTCTGGGTCTAATGGGGTAGAATGGGTGTTTTCGTTGCGAAACCATTTTCGCAACTTCGGTACCCCGGGCGAAACACAAGTTTTGCATCTTTTTACATGCCGAAGGTTTGCGATATGCTCCAAAAGACTCCCAAACATCATTCTGGGTTTAATGGGGTAGAATAGGTGTTTTCGTTGCGAAACCATTTTCGCAACTTCGGTACCCCGAAATAGTGCATTCAGCCCCGAAATGAAAGTTTCGCATCTTTTTACATGGTGAAGGTTTGCAATATGCTCCAAAACACTCCCAAACATCATTCTGGGTCTAATGGAGTAGAATGGGTGTTTTCGTTGCGAAACCATTTTCGCAACTTCGGTACCCCTAAATAGTGCATTCAAGCCCGAAACAAAAGTTTTGCATCTTTTACATGCCGAACGTTTGCGATATGCTCCAAAACACTCCCAAACATCATTTTGGGTGTAATGGAGTAGAATGGGTGTTTTCGTTGCGAAACTATTTTCGCAACATCGGTACCCCGAAATAGTGCAATCAGGCCGAAACACAAGTTTTGCATCTTTTAACAAGCCGAAGATTTGTGATATGCTCCAAAACAGTCCGAAACATCATTTTGGGTCTAATGGAGTAGAATGGTTGTTTTCGTTGCGAAACCATTTTCGCAACTTCGGTACCCCGAAATAGTGCATTCAGGCCCGAAACACAAGTTTTGCATCTTTTTACATGTCGAAGATTTGTGCTATGTTCCAAAAAACTCCCAAACATCATTTTGGGTCTAATGGAGTAGAATGGTTGTTTTCATTGCGAAACCATTTTCGCAACTTCGGTACCCCTAAATAGTGCATTCAAGCCCGAAACACAAGTTTTGCATCTTTTACATGCCGAAGGTTTGCGATATGCTCCAAAACACTCCCAAACATCATTCGGGGTCTAATGGGGTAGAATGGGTGTTTTCGTTGCGAAACCATTTTCGCAACTTCGGTACCCCGAAATAGTGCATTCAGGGCCGAAACACAAGTTTTGCATCTTTTTACATGCCGAAGGTTTGCGATATGCTCCAAAACACTCCCAAACATCATTCTGGGTCTAATGGGGTAGAATGGGTTTTTCGTTGCGAAACCATTTTCGCAACTTCGGTACCCCGAAATAGTGCATTCAGGGCCGAAACACAAGTTTTGCATCTTTTTACATGCCGAAGGTTTGCGATATGCTCCAAAACACTCCCAAACATCATTCTGGGTTTAATGGGGAAGAATGGGTGTTTTCGTTGCGAAACCATTTTCGCAACTTCGGTACCCCGAAATAGTGCATTCAAGCCCGAAACACAAGTCTTGCATCTTTTACATGCCGAAAGGTTTGCGATATGCTCCAAAACACTCCCAAACATCATTTTGGGTGTAATGGAGTAGAATGGGTGTTTTCGTTGCGAAACCATTTTCGCAACATCCGTACCCTGAAATAGTGCATTCAGGCCCGAAACTTAAGTTTTGCATCTTTTTACATGTCGAAGATTTGTGCTATGTTCCAAAAAACTCCCAAACATCATTTTGGGTCTAATGGAGTAGAATGGTTGTTTTCATTGCGAAACCATTTTTGCAACTTCGGTACCCCGAAAGAATGCACTCAGGCTCGAAACACAAGTTTTGCATCTTTTTACATGCCGAAGGTTTGCGATATGCTCCAAAACACTCCCAAACATCATTCTGGGTATAATGGGGTAGAATGGGTGTTTTCGTTGCGAAACCATTTTCGCAACTTCGGTACCCCGGCCGAAACACAAGTTTTGCATCTTTTTACATGCCGAAGGTTTGCGATATGCTCCAAAAGACTCCCAAACATCATTCTGGGTTTAATGGGGTAGAATGGGTGTTTTCGTTGCGAAACCATTTTCGCAACTTCGGTACCCCGAAATAGTGCATTCAGCCCCGAAATGAAAGTTTCGCATCTTTTTACATGGTGAAGGTTTGCAATATGCTCCAAAACACTCCGAAACATCATTCTGGGTCTAATGGGGTAGAATGGGTGTTTTCGTTGCGAAACCATTTTCGCAACTTCGGTACCCCTAAATAGTGCATTCAAGCCCGAAACACAAGTTTTGCATCTTTTACATGCCGAAGGTTTGCGATATACTCCAAAACACTCCCAAACATCATTTTGTGTGTAATGGAGTAGAATGGGTGTTTTCGTTGCGAAACTATTTTCGCAACATCGGTACCCCGAAATAGTGCATTCAGGCCGAAACACAAGTTTTGCATCTTTTTACAAGCCGAAGATTTGTGATATGCTCCAAAACACTCCCAAACATCATTTTGGGTCTACTGGAGTAGAATGGTTGTTTTCGTTGCGAAACCATTTTCGCAACTTCGGTACCCCGAAATAATGCATTCAGGCCCGAAACACAAGTTTTGCATCTTTTTACATGTCGAAGATTTGTGCTATGTTCCAAAAAACTCCCAAACATCATTTTGGGTCTAATGGAGTAGAATGGTTGTTTTCATTGCGAAACCATTTTCGCAACTTCGGTACGCCTAAATAGTGCATTCAGGGCCGAAACACAAGTTTTGCATCTTTTTACATGCCGAAGATTTGTGATATGTTCCAAAACACTCTCAAACATCATTCTGGGTCTAATGGGGTAGAATGGGTGTTTTCGTTGCGAAACCATTTTCACAACTTCGGTACCCCGAAATAGTGCATTCAGGGCCGAAACACAAGTTTTGCATCTTTTTACATGCCGAAGGTTTGCGATATGCTCCAAAAGACTCCCAAACATCATTCTGGGTTTAATGGGGTAGAATGGGTGTTTTTGTTGCGAAACCATTTTCGCAACTTCGGTACCCCGAAATAGTGCATTCAGCCCCGAAATGAAAGTTTGGCATCTTTTTACATGCTGAAGGTTTGCAATATGCTCCAAAACACTCCCAAACATCATTCTGGGTCTAGTGGGGTAGAATGGGTGTTTTCGCTGCGAAACCATTTTCGCAACTTCGGTACCCCTAAATAGTGCATTCAAGCCCGAAACACAAGTTTTGCATCTTTTACATGCCGAAGGTTTGCGATATGCTCTAAAACACTCCCAAACATCATTTTGGGTGCAATGGGGTAGAATGGGTGTTTTCGTTGCGAAACTATTTTCGCAACATCGGTACCCCGAAATAGTGCATTCAGGCCGAAACACAAGTTTTGCATCTTTTACATGCCGAAGGTTTGCGATATGCTCCAAAACACTCCCAAACATCATTCTGGGTCTAATGGGGTAGAATGGGTGTTTTTGTTGCGAAACCATTTTCGCAACTTCGGTACCCCGAAATAGTGCATTCAGGCCGAAACACAAGTTTTGCATCTTTTACATGCCGAAGGTTTGCGATATGCTCCAAAACACTCCCAAACATCATTCTGGGTCTAATGGGGTAGAATGGGTGTTTTCGTTGCGAAACCATTTTCGCAACTTCGGTACCCCGAAATAGTGCATTCAGGGCCGAAACACAAGTTTTGCATCTTTTTACATGCCGAAGGTTTGCGATATGCTCCAAAACACTCCCAAACATCATTCTGGGTTTAATGGGGAAGAATGGGTGTTTTCGTTGCGAAACCATTTTCGCAACTTCGGTACCCCGAAATAGTGCATTCAAGCCCGAAACACAAGTCTTGCATCTTTTACATGCCGAAAGGTTTGCGATATGCTCCAAAACACTCCCAAACATCATTTTGGGTGTAATGGAGTAGAATGGGTGTTTTCGTTGCGAAACCATTTTCACAACATCCGTACCCTGAAATAGTGCATTCAGGCCCGAAACACAAGTTTTGCATCTTTTTACATGTCGAAGATTTGTGCTATGTTCCAAAAAACTCCCAAACATCATTTTGGGTCTAATGGAGTAGAATGGTTGTTTTCATTGCGAAACCATTTTTGCAACGTCGGTACCCCGAAAGAATGCACTCAGGCTCAAAACACAAGTTTTGCATCTTTTTACATGCCGAAGGTTTGCGATATGCTCCAAAACACTCCCAAACATCATTCTGGGTCTAATGGGGTAGAATGGGTGTTTTCGTTGCGAAACCATTTTCGCAACTTCGGTACCCCGGGCGAAACACAAGTTTTGCATCTTTTTACATGCCGAAGGTTTGCGATATGCTCCAAAAGACTCCCAAACATCATTCTGGGTTTAATGGGGTAGAATAGGTGTTTTCGTTGCGAAACCATTTTCGCAACTTCGGTACCCCGAAATAGTGCATTCAGCCCCGAAATGAAAGTTTCGCATCTTTTTACATGGTGAAGGTTTGCAATATGCTCCAAAACACTCCCAAACATCATTCTGGGTCTAATGGAGTAGAATGGGTGTTTTCGTTGCGAAACCATTTTCGCAACTTCGGTACCCCTAAATAGTGCATTCAAGCCCGAAACAAAAGTTTTGCATCTTTTACATGCCGAACGTTTGCGATATGCTCCAAAACACTCCCAAACATCATTTTGGGTGTAATGGAGTAGAATGGGTGTTTTCGTTGCGAAACTATTTTCGCAACATCGGTACCCCGAAATAGTGCAATCAGGCCGAAACACAAGTTTTGCATCTTTTAACAAGCCGAAGATTTGTGATATGCTCCAAAACAGTCCGAAACATCATTTTGGGTCTAATGGAGTAGAATGGTTGTTTTCGTTGCGAAACCATTTTCGCAACTTCGGTACCCCGAAATAGTGCATTCAGGCCCGAAACACAAGTTTTGCATCTTTTTACATGTCGAAGATTTGTGCTATGTTCCAAAAAACTCCCAAACATCATTTTGGGTCTAATGGAGTAGAATGGTTGTTTTCATTGCGAAACCATTTTCGCAACTTCGGTACCCCTAAATAGTGCATTCAAGCCCGAAACACAAGTTTTGCATCTTTTACATGCCGAAGGTTTGCGATATGCTCCAAAACACTCCCAAACATCATTCGGGGTCTAATGGGGTAGAATGGGTGTTTTCGTTGCGAAACCATTTTCGCAACTTCGGTACCCCGAAATAGTGCATTCAGGGCCGAAACACAAGTTTTGCATCTTTTTACATGCCGAAGGTTTGCGATATGCTCCAAAACACTCCCAAACATCATTCTGGGTCTAATGGGGTAGAATGGGTTTTTCGTTGCGAAACCATTTTCGCAACTTCGGTACCCCGAAATAGTGCATTCAGGGCCGAAACACAAGTTTTGCATCTTTTTACATGCCGAAGGTTTGCGATATGCTCCAAAACACTCCCAAACATCATTCTGGGTTTAATGGGGAAGAATGGGTGTTTTCGTTGCGAAACCATTTTCGCAACTTCGGTACCCCGAAATAGTGCATTCAAGCCCGAAACACAAGTCTTGCATCTTTTACATGCCGAAAGGTTTGCGATATGCTCCAAAACACTCCCAAACATCATTTTGGGTGTAATGGAGTAGAATGGGTGTTTTCGTTGCGAAACCATTTTCGCAACATCCGTACCCTGAAATAGTGCATTCAGGCCCGAAACATAAGTTTTGCATCTTTTTACATGTCGAAGATTTGTGCTATGTTCCAAAAAACTCCCAAACATCATTTTGGGTCTAATGGAGTAGAATGGTTGTTTTCATTGCGAAACCATTTTTGCAACTTCGGTACCCCGAAAGAATGCACTCAGGCTCGAAACACAAGTTTTGCATCTTTTTACATGCCGAAGGTTTGCGATATGCTCCAAAACACTCCCAAACATCATTCTGGGTATAATGGGGTAGAATGGGTGTTTTCGTTGCGAAACCATTTTCGCAACTTCGGTACCCCGGCCGAAACACAAGTTTTGCATCTTTTTACATGCCGAAGGTTTGCGATATGCTCCAAAAGACTCCCAAACATCATTCTGGGTTTAATGGGGTAGAATGGGTGTTTTCGTTGCGAAACCATTTTCGCAACTTCGGTACCCCGAAATAGTGCATTCAGCCCCGAAATGAAAGTTTCGCATCTTTTTACATGGTGAAGGTTTGCAATATGCTCCAAAACACTCCGAAACATCATTCTGGGTCTAATGGGGTAGAATGGGTGTTTTCGTTGCGAAACCATTTTCGCAACTTCGGTACCCCTAAATAGTGCATTCAAGCCCGAAACACAAGTTTTGCATCTTTTACATGCCGAAGGTTTGCGATATACTCCAAAACACTCCCAAACATCATTTTGTGTGTAATGGAGTAGAATGGGTGTTTTCGTTGCGAAACTATTTTCGCAACATCGGTACCCCGAAATAGTGCATTCAGGCCGAAACACAAGTTTTGCATCTTTTTACAAGCCGAAGATTTGTGATATGCTCCAAAACACTCCCAAACATCATTTTGGGTCTACTGGAGTAGAATGGTTGTTTTCGTTGCGAAACCATTTTCGCAACTTCGGTACCCCGAAATAATGCATTCAGGCCCGAAACACAAGTTTTGCATCTTTTTACATGTCGAAGATTTGTGCTATGTTCCAAAAAACTCCCAAACATCATTTTGGGTCTAATGGAGTAGAATGGTTGTTTTCATTGCGAAACCATTTTCGCAACTTCGGTACGCCTAAATAGTGCATTCAGGGCCGAAACACAAGTTTTGCATCTTTTTACATGCCGAAGATTTGTGATATGTTCCAAAACACTCTCAAACATCATTCTGGGTCTAATGGGGTAGAATGGGTGTTTTCGTTGCGAAACCATTTTCACAACTTCGGTACCCCGAAATAGTGCATTCAGGGCCGAAACACAAGTTTTGCATCTTTTTACATGCCGAAGGTTTGCGATATGCTCCAAAAGACTCCCAAACATCATTCTGGGTTTAATGGGGTAGAATGGGTGTTTTTGTTGCGAAACCATTTTCGCAACTTCGGTACCCCGAAATAGTGCATTCAGCCCCGAAATGAAAGTTTGGCATCTTTTTACATGCTGAAGGTTTGCAATATGCTCCAAAACACTCCCAAACATCATTCTGGGTCTAGTGGGGTAGAATGGGTGTTTTCGCTGCGAAACCATTTTCGCAACTTCGGTACCCCTAAATAGTGCATTCAAGCCCGAAACACAAGTTTTGCATCTTTTACATGCCGAAGGTTTGCGATATGCTCTAAAACACTCCCAAACATCATTTTGGGTGCAATGGGGTAGAATGGGTGTTTTCGTTGCGAAACTATTTTCGCAACATCGGTACCCCGAAATAGTGCATTCAGGCCGAAACACAAGTTTTGCATCTTTTACATGCCGAAGGTTTGCGATATGCTCCAAAACACTCCCAAACATCATTCTGGGTCTAATGGGGTAGAATGGGTGTTTTTGTTGCGAAACCATTTTCGCAACTTCGGTACCCCGAAATAGTGCATTCAGGGCCGAAACACAAGTTTTGCATCTTTTTACATGCCGAAGGTTTGCGATATGCTCCAAAACACTCCCAAACATCATTCTGGGTTTAATGGGGTAGAATGGGTGTTTTCGTTGCGAAACCATTTTCGCAACTTCGGTACCCCGAAATAGTGCATTCAGCCCCGAAATGAAAGTTTCGCATCTTTTTACATGCTGAAGGTTTGCAATATGCTCCAAAACACTCCCAAACATCATTCTGGGTCTAATGGGGTAGAATGGGTGTTTTCGCTGCGAAACCATTTTCGCAACTTCGGTACCCCTAAATAGTGCATTCAAGCCCGAAACACAAGTTTTGCATCTTTTACATGCCGAAGGTTTGCGATATGCTCCAAAACACTCCCAAACATCATCTTGGGTGTAATGGGGTAGAATGGGTGTTTTCGTTGCGAAACCATTTTCGCAACTTCGGTACCCCGAAATAGTGCATTCAGGGCCGAAACACAAGTTTTGTTTCTTTTTACATGCCGAAGGTTTGCGATATGCTCCAAAACACTCCCAAACATCATTCTGGGTTTAATGGGGTAGAATGGGTGTTTTCGTTGCGAAACCATTTTCGCAACTTCGGTACCCCGAAATAGTGCATTCAGCCCCGAAATGAAAGTTTCGCATCTTTTTACATGCTGAAGGTTTGCAATATGCTCCAAAACACTCCCAAACATCATTCTGGGTCTAATGGGGTAGAATGGGTGTTTTCGCTGCGAAACCATTTTTGCAACTTCGGTACCCCTAAATAGTGCATTCAAGCCCGAAACACAAGTTTTGCATCTTTTACATGCCGAAGGTTTGCGATATGCTCCAAAACACTCCCAAACATCATTTTGGGTGTAATGGGATAGAATGGGTGTTTTCGTTGTGAAACCATTTTCGCAACTTCGGTACCCCGAAATAGTGCATTCAGGGTCGAAACACAAGTTTTGCATCTTTTTACATGCCGAAGGTTTGCGATATGCTCCAAAAGACTCCCAAACATCATTCTGGGTTTAATGGGGGTAGAATGGGTGTTTTCGTTGCGAAACCATTTTCGCAACTTCGGTACCCCGAAATAGTGCATTCAGCCCCGAAATGAAAGTTTTGCATCTTTTTACATGCTGAAGGTTTGCAATATGCTCCAAAACACTCCCAAACATCATTCTGGGTCTAATGGGGTAGAATGGGTGTTTTCGCTGCGAAACCATTTTCGCAACTTCGGTACCCCTAAATAGTGCATTCAAGCCCGAAACACAAGTTTTGCATCTTTTACATGCCGAAGGTTTGCGATATGCTCTAAAACACTCCCAAACATCATTTTGGGTGCAATGGGGTAGAATGGGTGTTTTCGTTGCGAAACTATTTTCGCAACATCGGTACCCCGAAATAGTGCATTCAGGCCGAAACACAAGTTTTGCATCTTTTACATGCCGAAGGTTTGCGATATGCTCCAAAACACTCCCAAACATCATTCTGGGTCTAATGGGGTAGAATGGGTGTTTTTGTTGCGAAACCATTTTCGCAACTTCGGTACCCCGAAATAGTGCATTCAGGGCCGAAACACAAGTTTTGCATCTTTTTACATGCCGAAGGTTTGCGATATGCTCCAAAACACTCCCAAACATCATTCTGGGTTTAATGGGGTAGAATGGGTGTTTTCGTTGCGAAACCATTTTCGCAACTTCGGTACCCCGAAATAGTGCATTCAGCCCCGAAATGAAAGTTTCGCATCTTTTTACATGCTGAAGGTTTGCAATATGCTCCAAAACACTCCCAAACATCATTCTGGGTCTAATGGGGTAGAATGGGTGTTTTCGCTGCGAAACCATTTTCGCAACTTCGGTACCCCTAAATAGTGCATTCAAGCCCGAAACACAAGTTTTGCATCTTTTACATGCCGAAGGTTTGCGATATGCTCCAAAACACTCCCAAACATCATTTTGGGTGTAATGGGGTAGAATGGGTGTTTTCGTTGCGAAACCATTTTCGCAACTTCGGTACCCCGAAATAGTGCATTCAGGGCCGAAACACAAGTTTTGTTTCTTTTTACATGCCGAAGGTTTGCGATATGCTCCAAAACACTCCCAAACATCATTCTGGGTTTAATGGGGTAGAATGGGTGTTTTCGTTGCGAAACCATTTTCGCAACTTCGGTACCCCGAAATAGTGCATTCAGCCCCGAAATGAAAGTTTCGCATCTTTTTACATGCTGAAGGTTTGCAATATGCTCCAAAACACTCCCAAACATCATTCTGGGTCTAATGGGGTAGAATGGGTGTTTTCGCTGCGAAACCATTTTTGCAACTTCGGTACCCCTAAATAGTGCATTCAAGCTCGAAACACAAGTTTTGCATCTTTTACATGCCGAAGGTTTGCGATATGCTCCAAAACACTCCCAAACATCATTTTGGGTGTAATGGGATAGAATGGGTGTTTTCGTTGCGAAACCATTTTCGCAACTTCGGTACCCCGAAATAGTGCATTCAGGGCCGAAACACAAGTTTTGCATCTTTTTACATGCCGAAGGTTTGCGATATGCTCCAAAAGACTCCCAAACATCATTCTGGGTTTAATGGGGGTAGAATGGGTGTTTTCGTTGCGAAACCATTTTCGCAACTTCGGTACCCCGAAATAGTGCATTCAGCCCCGAAATGAAAGTTTTGCATCTTTTTACATGCTGAAGGTTTGCAATATGCTCCAAAACACTCCCAAACATCATTCTGGGTCTAATGGGGTAGAATGGGTGTTTTCGCTGCGAAACCATTTTCGCAACTTCGGTACCCCTAAATAGTGCATTCAAGCCCGAAACACAAGTTTTGCATCTTTTACATGTCGAAGGTTTGCGATATCCTCCAAAACACTCCCAAACATCATTTTGGGTGCAATGGGGTAGAATGGGTGTTTTCGTTGCGAAACCATTTTCGCAACTTCGGTACCCCGAAATAGTGCATTCAGGGCCGAAACACAAGTTTTGCATCTTTTTACATGCCGAAGGTTTGCGATATGCTCCAAAACACTCCCAAACATCATTCTGGGTTTAATGGGGTAGAATGGGTGTTTTCGTTGCGAAACCATTTTCGCAACTTCGATATCCCGAAATAGTGCATTCAGCCCCGAAATGAAAGTTTCGCATCTTTTTACATGCTGAAGGTTTGCAATATGCTCCAAAACACTCCCAAACATCATTCTGGGTCTATTGGGGTAGAATGGGTGTTTTCGCTGTGAAACCATTTTCGCAACTTCGGTACCCCTAAATAGTGCATTCGAGCCCGAAACACAAGTTTTGCATCTTTTACATGCCGAAGGTTTGCGATATGCTCCAAAACACTCCCAAACATCATTCTGGGTCTAATGGGGTAGAATGGGTGTTTTCGTTGCGAAACCATTTTCGCAACTTCGGTACCCTGAAATAGTGCATTCAGCCCCGAAATGAAAGTTTCGCATCTTTTTACATGCTGAAGGTTTGCAATATGCTCCAAAACACTCCTAAACATCATTCTGGGTCTAATGGGGTAGAATGGGTGTTTTCGCTGCGAAACCTTTTTCGCAACTTCGGTACCCCTAAATAGTGCATTCAAGCCCGAAACACAAGTTTTGCATCTTTTACATGCCGAAGGTTTGCGATATGCTCCAAAACACTCCCAAACATCATTTTGGGTGTAATGGGGTAGAATGGGTGTTTTCGTTGCGAAACCATTTTCGCAACTTCGGTACCCCGAAATAGTGCATTCAGGGCCGAAACACATGTTTTGTATCTTTTTACATGCCGAAGGTTTGCGATATGCTCCAAAACACTCCCAAACATCATTCTGGGTTTAATGGGGTAGAATGGGTGTTTCCGTTGCGAAACCATTTTCGCAACTTCGGTACCCCGAAATAGTGCATTCAGCCCCGAAATGAAAGTTTCGCATCTTTTTACATGCTGAAGGTTTGCAATATGCTCCAAAACACTCCCAAACATCATTCTGGGTCTAATGGGGTAGAATGGGTGTTTTCGCTGCGAAACCATTTTCGCAACTTCGGTACCCCTAAATAGTGCATTCAAGCCCGAAACACAAGTTTTACATCTTTTACATGCCGAAGGTTTGCGATATGCTCCAAAACACTCCCAAACATCATTTTGGGTGTAATGGAGTAGAATGGGTGTTTTCGTTGCGAAACTATTTTCGCAAAATCGGTACCCCAAAATAGTGCATTCAGGCCGAAACACAAGTTTTGCATCTTTTTACAAGCCGAAGATTTGTGATATGCTCCAAAACACTCCCAAACATCATTTTGGGTCTAATGGAGTAGAATGGTTGTTTTCGTTGCGAAACCATTTTCGCAACTTCGGTACCCCGAAAGAATGCACTCAGGCTCGAAACACAAGTTTTGCATCTTTTACATGCCGAAGATTTGCGATATGCTCCAAAACACTCCCAAACATCATTCTGGGTCTAATGGGGTAGAATGGGTGTTTTTGTTGCGAAACCATTTTCGCAACATCGGTACCCCGAAATAGTGCATTCAGGGCCGAAACACAAGTTTTGCATCTTTTTACATGCCGAAGGTTTGCGATATGCTCCAAAACACTCCCAAACATCATTCTGGGTTTAATGGGGAAGAATGGGTGTTTTCGTTGCGAAACCATTTTCGCAACTTCGGTACCCCGAAATAGTGCATTCAAGCCCGAAACACAAGTCTTGCATCTTTTACATGCCGAAAGGTTTGTGATATGCTCCAAAACACTCCCAAACATCATTATGGGTGTAATGGAGTAGAATGGGTGTTTTCGTTGCGAAACCATTTTCGCAACATCCGTACCCCGAAATAGTGCATTCAGGCCCGAAACACAAGTTTTGCATCTTTTTACATGTCGAAGATTTGTATTATGTTCCAAAACACTACCAAACATCATTTTGGGTCTAATGGAGTAGAATGGTTGTTTTCATTGCGAAACCATTTTCGCAACTTCGGTACCCCGAAAGAATGCACTCAGGCTCGAAACACAAGTTTTGCATCTTTTACATGCCGAAGGTTTGCGATATGCTCCAAAACACTCCCAAACATCATTCTGGGTCTAATGGGGTAGAATGGGTGTTTTCGTTGCGAAACTATTTTCGCAACTTCGGTACCCCGAAATAGTGCATTCAGCCCCGAAATGAAAGTTTCGCATCTTTTTACATGACGAAGATTTGTGATATGTTCCAAAACACTACCAAACATCATTTTGGGTCTAATGGAGTAGAATGGTTGTTTTCATTGCGAAACCATTTTCGCAACTTCGGTACCCCGAAATAGTGCATTCAGGGCCGAAACACAAGTTTTGCAACTTTTTACATGCCGAAGGTTTGCGATATGCTCCAAAACACTCCCAAACATCATTCTGGGTTTAATGGGGTAGAATGGGTGTTTTCGTTGCGAAACTATTTTCGCAACTTCGGTACCCCGAAATAGTGCATTCAAGCCCGAAACACAAGTTTTGCATCTTTTTACACGCCAAAGGTTTGCGATATGCTCCAAAACACTCCCAAACATCATTCTGGGTCTAATGGGGTAGAATGAGTGTTTTCGTTGCGAAACCATTTTCGCAACTTCGGTACCCCGAAATAGTGCATTCAGCTCCGAAATGAAAGTTTCGCATCTTTTTACATGACGAAGATTTGTGATATGTTCCAAAACACTACCAAACATCATTTTGGGTCTAATGGAGTAGAATGGTTGTTTTCATTGCGAAACCATTTTCGCAACTTCGGTACCCCGAAATATTGCATTCAGGGCCGAAACACAAGTTTTGCATCTTTTTACATGCCGAAGGTTTGCGATATGCTCCAAAACACTCCCAAACATCATTCTGGGTTTAATAGGGTAGAATTGGTGTTTTCGTTGCGAAACTATTTTCGCAACTTCGGTACCCCGAAATAGTGCATTCAAGCCCGAAACACAAGTTTTGCATCTTTTTACACGCCAAAGGTTTGCGATATGCTCCAAAACACTCCCAAACATCATTCTGGGTCTAATGGGGTAGAATGGGTGTTTTCGTTGCGAAACCATTTTCGCAACTTCGGTACCCTGAAATAGTGCATTCATCCCCGAAACGAAAGTTTTGCATCTTTTTACATGCCGAAGGTTTGCGATATGCTCCAAAACACTCCCAAACATCATTCTGGGTCTAATGGGGTAGAATGGGTGTTTTCGCTGCGAAACCATTTTCGCAACTTCGGTACCCCTAAATAGTGCATTCAAGCCCGAAACACAAGTTTTGCATCTTTTACATGTCGAAGGTTTGCGATATGCTCCAAAACACTCCCAAACATCATTTTGGGTGCAATGGGGTAGAATGGGTGTTTTCGTTGCGAAACCATTTTCGCAACTTCGGTACCCCGAAATAGTGCATTCAGGGCCGAAACACAAGTTTTGCATCTTTTTACATGCCGAAGGTTTGCGATATGCTCCAAAACACTCCCAAACATCATTCTGGGTTTAATGGGGTAGAATGGGTGTTTTCGTTGCGAAACCATTTTCGCAACTTCGATATCCCGAAATAGTGCATTCAGCCCCGAAATGAAAGTTTCGCATCTTTTTACATGCTGAAGGTTTGCAATATGCTCCAAAACACTCCCAAACATCATTCTGGGTCTATTGGGGTAGAATGGGTGTTTTCGCTGTGAAACCATTTTCGCAACTTCGGTACCCCTAAATAGTGCATTCGAGCCCGAAACACAAGTTTTGCATCTTTTACATGCCGAAGGTTTGCGATATGCTCCAAAACACTCCCAAACATCATTTTGGGTGTAATGGAGTAGAATGGGTGTTTTCGTTGCGAAACTATTTTCGCAACATCGGTACCCCGAAATAGTGTATTCAAGCCCGAAACATAAGTTTTGCATCTTTTTACATGCCAAAGGTTTGCGATATACTCCAAAACACTCTCAAACATCATTCTGGATTTAATGGGGTAGAATGGGTGTTTTCGTTGCGAAACTATTTTCGCAACTTCGGTACCCCGAAATAGTGCATTCAAGCCCGAAACACAAGTTTTTCATCTTTTTACATGCCAAAGGTTTGCGATATGCTCCAAAACACTCCCAAACATCATTCTGGGTCTAATGGGGTAGAATGGGTGTTTTCGTTGCGAAACCATTTTCGCAACTTCGGTACCCTGAAATAGTACATTCATCCCTGAAACGAAAGTTTTGCATCTTTTTACATGCCGAAGGTTTGCGATATGCTCCAAAACACTCCCAAACATCATTCTGGGTCTAATGGGGTAGAATGGGTGTTTTCGCTGCGAAACCATTTTCGCAACTTCGGTACCCCTAAATAGTGCATTCAAGCCCGAAACACAAGTTTTGCATCTTTTACATGCCGAAGGTTTGCGATATGCTCCAAAACACTCCCAAACATCATTTTGGGTGCAATGGGGTAGAATGGGTGTTTTCATTGCGAAACCATTTTCGCAACTTCGGTACCCCGAAATAGTGCATTCAGGGCCGAAACACAAGTTTTGCATCTTTTTACATGCCGAAGGTTTGCGATATGCTCCAAAACACTCCCAAACATCATTCTGGGTTTAATGGGGTAGAATGGGTGTTTTCGTTGCGAAACCATTTTCGCAACTTCGATATCCCGAAATAGTGCATTCAGCCCCGAAATGAAAGTTTCGCATCTTTTTACATGCTGAAGGTTTGCAATATGCTCCAAAACACTCCCAAACATCATTCTGGGTCTATTGGGGTAGAATGGGTGTTTTCGCTGCGAAACCATTTTCGCAACTTCGGTACCCCTAAATAGTGCATTCGAGCCCGAAACACAAGTTTTGCATCTTTTACATGCCGAAGGTTTGCGATATGCTCCAAAACACTCCCAAACATCATTTTGGGTGTAATGGAGTAGAATGGGAGTTTTCGTTGTGAAACTATTTTCGCAACATCGGTACCCCGAAATAGTGTATTCAAGCCCGAAACACAAGTTTTGCATCTTTTTACATGCCAAAGGTTTGCGATATGCTCCAAAACACTCCCAAACATCATTCTGGGTCTAATGGGGTAGAATGGGTGTTTTCGTTGCGAAACCATTTTCGCAACTTCGGTACCCCGAAATAGTGCATTCAAGCCCGAAACACAAGTTTAGCATCTTTCACATGCCGAAGGTTTGCGATATGCTCCAAAACACTCTCAAACATCATTTTGTGTGTAATGGGGTAGAATGGGTGTTTTCATTGCGAAACCATTTTCGCAACTTCGGTACCCCGAAATAGTGCATTCAGGGCCGAAAGACAAGTTTTGCATCTTTTTACATGCCGAAGGTTTGCGATATGCTCCAAAACACTCCCAAACATTATTCTGGGTCTAATAGGGTAGAATGGGTGTTTTCATTGCGAAACCATTTTCACAACTTCGGTACCCCGAAATAGTGCATTCAGGGCCGAAACACAAGTTTTGCATCTTTTTACATGCCGAAGGTTTGCGATATGCTCCAAAACACTCCCAAACATCATTCTGGGTTTAATGGGGTAGAATGGGTGTTTTCGTTGCGAAACTATTTTCGCAAGTTCGGTACCCCGAAATAGTGCATTCAAGCCCGAAACACAAGTTTTGCATCTTTTTACATGCCAAAGGTTTGCGATATGCTCCAAAACACTCCCAAACATCATTCTGGGTCTAATGGGGTAGAATGGGTGTTTTCGTTGCGAAACCATATTCGCAACTTCGGTACCCTGAAATAGTGCATTCAGCCCCGAAACGAAAGTTTTGCATCTTTTTACATGCCGAAGGTTTGCGATATGCTCCAAAACACTCCCAAACATCGTTCTAGGTCTAATGCGGTAGAATGGGTGTTTTCGTTGCGAAACCATTTTCGCAACTTCGGTATGCCGAAATAGTGCATTCAAGCCCGAAACACAAGTTTTGCATCTTTCACATGCCGAAGCTTTGCGATATGCTCCAAAACACTCCCAAACATCATTCTAGGTTTAATGGGTAGAATGGGTGTTTTCTTTGCGAAACCATTTTCGCAACTTCGGTACCCCGAAATAGTGCATTCAAACACAAGTTTTGCATCTTTTTACATGCCGAAGGTTTGCGATATGCTCCAATACACTCCCAAACATCATTCTAGGTTTAATGGGGAAGAATGGGAGTTTTCTTTACGAAACCATTTTCGCAACTTCAGTACCCCGAAATAGTGCATTCACGCCCGAAACGCAAGTTTTGCATCTTTTACATGCCGAAGGTTTGTGATACGCTCCAAAACACTCCCAAACATCATTTTGGGTGTAATGGAGTAGATTGGGTGTTTTCGTTGCGAAACCATTTTCGCAACATTGGTACCCCGAAATAGTGCATTCAGGCTCGAAACACAAGTTTTGGATCTTTTAACATGCCGAAGATTTGTGATATGCTGCAAAACACTCCCAAACATCATTTTGGGTCTAATGGAGTAGAATGGGTGTTTTCGTTGCGAAACCATTTTCGCAACATCAGTACCCCGAAATAGTGCATTCAGGCTCGAAACACAAATTTAGCATCTTTTTACATGCCGAAGATTTGTGATATGCTCCAAAACACTCCCTAACATCATTGTGGGTCTAATGGAGTAGAATGGTTGTTTTCGTTGCGAAACCATTTTGGCAACTTTGGTACCCTGAAATAGTGCATTCAGGCCGAAACACAAGTTATGCATCTTTTTACATGCCGAAGATTTGTGATATGCTCCAAAACACTCCCAAACATTATTTTAGGTCTAATGGAATAGAATGGTTGTTTTCATTGCGAAACCATTTTCGCAACTTCGGTACCCCGAAATAGTGCATTCAAGCCCGAAACACAAGTTTTGCATCTTTTTACATGCCGAAGGTTTGCGATATGCTCCAAAACACTCCCAAACATCATTCTGGGTCTAATGTGGTAGAATGGGTGTTTTCGTTGCGAAACCATTTGCGCAACTTCGGTACCCTGAAATAGTGCATTCAGCCCTGAAACGAAAGTTTTGCATCTTTTTACATGCCGAAGGTTTGCGATATGCTCCAAAACACTCCCAAACATCATTCTGGGTCTAATGGGGTAGAATGGGTGTTTTCGTTGCGAAACCATTTTCGCAACTTCGGTAGCCGAAATAGTGCATTCAAGCCCGAAACACAAGTTTTGCGTCTTTTACATGCCGAAGGTTTGTGATATGCTCCAAAACACTCCCAAACATCATTTTGTGTGTAATGGAGTAGAATGGGTGTATTCATTGCGAAACCATTTTCGCAACTTCGGTACCCCGAAATAGTGCATTCTGGGCCGAAAGACAAGTTTTGCATCTTTTTACATGCCGAAGGTTTGCGATATGCTCCAAAACACTCCAAAACATCATTCTAGGTTTAATGTGTAGAATGGGTGTTTTCTTTGCGAAACCATTTTCGCAACTTCGGTACCCCGAAATAGTGCATTCAAGCCCGAAACACAAGTTTTGCATCTTTTACGTGCCTAAGGTTTGCGATATGCTCCAAAACACTCCCAAACATCATTTTGGGTGTAATGGAGTAGAATGGGTGTTTTCCTTGCGAAACCATTTTCGCAACATCGGTACCCCGGAATAGTGCATTCAGGCCCGAAGCACAAGTTTTGTATCTTTTTACAAGCCGAAGATTTGTGATATGCTCCAAAACACATCCAAACATCATTTTGGGTCTAATGGAGTAGAATGGTTGTTTTCGTTGCGAAACCATTTTTGCAACTTCGGTACCCCGAAATAGTGCATTCAGGCCCGAAACACAAGTTTTGCATCTTTTTTCATGCCGAAGGTTTGCGATATGCTCCAAAACACTCCCAAACATCATTTTGTGTGTAATGGGGTAGAATGGGTGTTTTCATTGCGAAACCATTTTCGCAACTTCGGTACCCCGAAATAGTGCATTCAGGCTCGAAACACAAGTTTTGCATCTTTTTACTTGCCGAAGGTTTGCGATATGCTCCAAAACACTCCCAAACATCATTCTGGGTTTAATGGGGTAGAATGGGTGTTTTCGTTGCGAAACCATTTTCGCAACATCGTTACCCTGAAATAGTGCATTCAGGCCGGAACACAAGTTTTGCATCTTTTTACATTCCGAAGATTTGCGAAATGCTCCAAAACACTCCCAAACATCATTTTGGGTCTAATGGAGTAGAATGGTTGTTTTTGTTGCGAAACCATTTTCGCAACTTCGGTACCACAAAATAGTGCATTCAGGCCCGAAACACAAGTTTTGCAACTTTTACATGCCGAAGGTTTGCGAAATGCTCCAAAACACTCCCAAACATCATTTTGGGTGTAATGGAGTAGAATGGGTGTTTTCGTTGCGAAACCATTTTCGCAACTTCGGGACCCCGAAATAGTGCATTCAGGCCCGAAACACAAGTTTTGCATCTTTTACATGCCGAAGGTTTTTGAAATGCTCCAAAACACTCCCAAACATCATTTTGGGTCTAATGGAGTAGAATGGTTGTTTTTGTTGCGAAACCATTTTCGCAACTTCGGTACCACAAAATAGTGCATTCAGGCCCGAAACACAAGTTTTGCAACTTTTACATGCCGAAGGTTTGCGAAATGCTCCAAAACACTCCCAAACATCATTTTGGGTGTAATGGAGTAGAATGGGGGTTTTTGTTGCGAAACCATTTTCGCAACATCGGTACCCCGAAATAGTGCATTCAGGCCGAAACACAAGTTTTGCATCTTTTTACAGGCCGAAGATTTGTGATATGCTCCAAAACACTCCCAAACATCATTTTGGGTCTAATGGAGTAGAATGGTTGTTTTCGTTGCGAAACCATTTTCGCAACTTCGGTACCCCAAAATAGTGCATTCAAGCCCGAATCACAAGTTTTGCATCTTTTACATGCCGAAGGTTTGCGAAATGCTCCAAAACACACCCAAACATCATTTTGGGTCTAATGGAGTAGAATGGTTGTTTTCGTTGCAAAACCATTTTCGCAACTTCGGAACCACAAAATAGTGCATTCAAGCCCGAAACACAAGTTTTGCATCTTTTACATGCCGAAGGTTTGCGATATGCTCCAAAACACTCCCAAACATCATTCTGGGTCTAATGGGGTATAATGGGTGTTTTCGTTGCGAAACCATTTTTGCAACTTCGGTACCCCAAAATAGTGCATTCAAGCCCGAAACACAAGTTTTGCATCTTTTACATGCCGAAGGTTTGCGATATGCTCCAAAACACTCCCAAACATCATTCTGGGTCTAATGGGGTAGAATAGGTGTTTTCGTTGCGAAACCATTTTCGCAACATCGGTACCCCGAAATAGTGCATTTAGTGCCGAAACACAAGTTTTGCATCTTTTTACATGCCGAAGGTTTGTGATATGCTCCAAAACACTCCTAAACATCATTCTGGGTTTAATGGGGTAGATTGGGTGTTTTCATTGCGAAACCATTTTCGCAACTTTGGTACCCCGAAATAGTGCATTCAAGCCCGAAACACATGTTTTGCATCTTTTACATGCCGAAGGTTTGCGATATGCTCCAAAACACTCCCAAACATCATTTTGGGTGTAATGGAGTAGAATGGGTGTTTTCGTTGGGAAACCATTTTCGCAACATCGGTACTCCGAAATAGTGCATTCAGGCCCGAAACACAAGTTTTGCATCTTTTTACATACTGAAGATTTGTGATATGCTCCAAAACACTCCCAAACATCATTCTGGGTCTAATGGGGTAGAATGGGTGTTTTCGTTGCGAAACCATTTTCGCAACTTCGGTACCCCAAAATAGTGCATTCAAGCCCGAAACACAAGTTTTGCGTCTTTTACATGCCGAAGGTTTGCGAAATGCCACAAAAGAACTCCCAAACATCATTTTGGGTCTAATGGAGCAGAGTGGTTGTTTTTGTTGCGAAACTATTTTCGCAACTTCGGAACCCCGGAAGAATGCACTCAGGCTCGAAACACAAGTTTTGCACCTTTTTACATGCCGAAGGTTTGCGATATGCACCAAAACACACCCAAACATCATTCTGGGTCTAATGGGGTAGAATGGGTGTTTTCGTTGCGAAACCATTTTCGCAACTTCGGTACCCCGAAATAGTGCATTCAGGGCCGAAAAACAAGTTTTGCATCTTTTTACATGCCGAAGGTTTGCAATATGCTCCAAAACACTCCCAAACATCATTCTGGGTCTAATGGGGTAGAATGGGTGTTTTCTTTGTGAAACCATTTTCGCAACTTCGGTACCCCGAAATAGTGCATTCAAGCCCGAAACATAAGTTTTGCATCTTTTACATGCCGAAGGTTTGCGATGTGCTCCAAGACACTCCCAAACATTATTTTGTGTGTAATGGAGTAGAATGGGTGTTTTCGTTGCGAAACCATTTTCGCAACATCAGTACCCCGAAATAGTGCATTCAGGCCGAAACACAAGTTTTGCATCTTTATACATGCCGAAGATTTGTGATATGCTCCAAAACACTCCCAAACATCATTTTGGGTCTAATGGAGTAGAATGGTTGTTTTCGTTGCGAAACCATTTTCGCAACTTCGGTACCCCAAAATAGTGCATTCAAGCCCGAAACACAAGTTTTGCGTCTTTTACATGCCGAAGGTTTGTGATATGCTCCAAAACACTCCCAAACATCATTCTGGGTCTAATGGGGTAGAATGGGTGTTTTCGTTGCGAAACCATTTTCGCAACATCGGTACCCCGAAATAGTGCATTTAGTGCCGAAACACAAGTTTTGCATCTTTTTACATGCCGAAGGTTTGTGATATGCTCCAAAACACTCCCAAACATCATTATGGGTTTAATGGGGTAGATTGGGTGTTTTCATTGCGAAACCATTTTCGCAACTTTGGTACCCCGAAATAGTGCATTCAAGCCCGAAACACATGTTTTGCATCTTTTTCATGCTGAAGGTTTGCGATATGCTCCAAAACACTCCCAAACATCATTTTGGGTGTAATGGAGTAGAATGGGTGTTTTCGTTGGGAAACCATTTTCGCAACATCGGTACTCCGAAATAGTGCATTCAGGCCCGAAACACAAGTTTTGCATCTTTTTACAAGCCGAAGATTTGTGATATGCTCCAAAACACTCCCAAACATCATTTTGGGTCTAATGGAGTAGAATGGGTGTTTTCGTTGCGAAACCATTTTCGCAACTTCGGTACCCCGAAATAGTGCATTCAGGCCCGAAACACAAGTTTTGCATCTTTTACATGCCGAAGGTTTGCGAAATGCTCCAAAAGAACTCCCAAACATCATTTGGGTCTAATGGAGTAGAGGGGTTGTTTTCGTTGCGAAACTATTTTCGCAACTTCGGAACCCCGAAAGAATGCACTCAGGTTCGAAACACAAGTTTTGCACCTTTTTACATGCCGAAGGTTTGCGATATACTCCAAAACACACCCAAACATCATTCTGGGTCTAATGGGGTAGAATGGGTGTTTTCGTTGCGAAACCATTTTCGCAACTTCGGTACCCCGAAATAGTGCATTCAGGGCCGA